>JAXRJS010000011.1:0-610000 GCA_037127375.1 Dione juno | reverse complement strand
CTCCAATGACAACTGGTTATGTTGAACGAGATTTAAGTGTTTTCCAATATTTGATTTTACTGTTATTGACAACAAGCCCTATCCGTGAGGATGCACGCTTTATCCACAAAAGAGGAATATAGCTGGGCCCTAGAACGTGATTTTAGGTCCAAATCATTAATATCTCTCGGAAGCTGGCCAGATATATAAAATATTGTTCCAGCTGTCTCTAGCTATGAGCGTGACTAACGCACTTCTCGAAAGCTATGTAAAGAGTAGACATAAAAGTGCATCGCATTTCGACCAGATATTGTGGTGAAGGGCATTTCGTACTGCATTCTTACGCAGTCTTTGAAGTATTGTTGATCTACCCGAATGGAAATCGTTTTGCTAGAGGGCATTAAATCTCGATAATTGTTCCAATATATAGATTTTGTTAATATATGTAGACCACGCACAGCGAAACCGCAGGTAAAATGAATATTTTTAAGCTTTGTAAACTCCTTCATCGTTGACAAGTAAAAATTACAACTAAAAGCTGCATTATATAATTCATATTTTAAACTGATTTTATGTCCTAAAACAATTTTTCTTCTTTGGAACACCATAATATGTTCCATATGAAAATATATGTATGAAAAAGAAAACTGTTTTACCTATGCTATTTTCTTAAAGTTAAAGTACTGATACGAGTCATCATTAGTATAACGCAATGAAAATTTCTACTATAATGGTTTTTGTTTACATCCTTCATGGAAAGTTGTAAAGTTCATCATAATTCATCTGGCACACTCGAAACGCCATAATCAATCCAAGAACTGAAATTATATTTACACTTTTCACAATATATTCATAAATTAATGCCGTCGTATTACGTCAACATATTTGTATAATAAAAATTATATATTTTAATAGATAATATTGACATGATTGATAAAATAATTAATTGATTATTTATCGTCATCAAAACATTGAAAGGATCTGTATTATGCCCTCGGAAAACATTTCGGTCATGGTTTTCCATATCTTCGACAATTAGGTATATTAGATTAGGTAAAGTATATTCTATGTTTAATAAGCGTGCATTTAATCATTAGCATAGGTATCTCTCTATTATATGAAACAGTTTTATTTAAAAGTGATTGTTAGAGATTTGTACTTGAAAATGAAAAATAACCCTTAAAGGATCACTACAAAGTGAGATAACACTGTACAAACTTGTACCTATTTCATAATTGCTATTGATAACAGGGTTAACAAAAACTCCAACTCAGAAAAAAATTACAAATTGAAATTTGCGGTCGTATTCGTATAATTTTGAATGAAATGAACTACCTAAATAGGTTTTTAATGGATTTTTTCCTGATTATAATAAAAGATACGAGTTTGCGAATTTTTTCTTTGTTAGTACTATAAGTTAACTGTTTTCACTGTAAATTAATCTATGCTTGTGTTTTGTTGTAAACCTTTATTTGCTCTAAATCCTAGTTTTACTAATAATTATAACTATACGTAAACGGGAAGTAAGTAGTTTTGATGACGCGGTAAAATACATACAAATGCATCTAGTTTACTTGACTTAGAAGTAATTTTTTTTTCTGTGCCCCACCATAGTCTGTGTGGCCTAGTATCGGCATATATTTGACATTCATTTCAACTTTATACCTTCACGCGATTTTGAATAAATTGTTTTTGGCAGACAAACAGACAGACACCATGTCACATGATAATGACACCAAAGTGGTCCTATAAGGGTCCCTTGTTTTGCTTTTGAGGTAGGAAAAATGGGCTCGTACCAAGTACGACACACAAGATTTAACTAGCTAGCTAATGACGAGTATCAGGTAAATGCATTTTTTTTTCGTAATTTATCACAAAATAACAATAATTACTTACAACATTGCGTCGGTAAGTAATTAAATATCTTTCACTATCTAAATATATATATAATCTTTAAATTTGTTTAATTGAAATTTCATGTGCTTAAAATGATAGGATAATTGGGGTTTTTTGATGCGAATAAATAAAAAAGTCGATATTACCATTACTGTGTCAAAAATAATCAATTAAAAGATACAAAGGAAAACATTTCATTTGATTTATTTTCTTAAAAGCTTAAATTTTATCAGATTGTCAAAAATTGTTTGTCATCATAACACTATTGGTACGTGCGACATGACTTAGGGTTTCAGTTCTGTTCGGATTTGCAGGCGGAAGTGATCGCCAGAGTTCACGCATTCCGTGTAAGTGAGCGGTCACGAGGTGAGCAACCATGAGATTATCGGGCGAATCAGAAGGAGAGCGGACGAAGCCCTGATCCATCGATGGAGGGAGAACCTGGGGTCACCAGTGGCAGGACTGGCGACAGTGGAGGCGGTTCGCCCCTTCCTAGAGTGCTGGTTGACAAGAGGGTTTGGCGTCCTGACGTTCAGGCTGATGCAATATTTGCATCAGATTGCGCGCCGGGAGATGTGACCAGCGTGACACGAGTGTGATGCCTCCATGAATTCGGCGCATCACACTCTCGCCGAATGCCCCGCTTGGGCTCCGCAACGCCACGCCTTGATGACTGTAGTGGGTAGGGATCCCTCACTGTCTAGTATGATGGGAGCCATGCTGGAGAGACTCCTTCTGTGAATCTGTTATCGCACAGAAGGAGACCGCGGAGCGTGCGGGCAAGCTTAGCGTGGACGCAGATCTGCTCTGCCGTCGTAGACCAGGAGGTAGGAGAAGGCGGTATCCGCATCTCCAACTTCCCTGACCTAGAGGAGCTACTGCAGGAAGGTCATAAAGATCTCCCCGCAAGTCATCGAGGCTACGGGCGCCCCGGAAAAATCCCTGGGGCGATGGTGGCCTACATTATGTGGGCCTTCAACCGAGGTGCTGTAATGGCATGCACAAGCGATCCTGCAGCATCTCATATAGATGGAGAGGGTTTTCGCTGGGTTTTAGTGGGTATTGTCGGGTTCGATGAGACCCGTCTGTAGGGCACAATTATCCTACTCAGGGATGGTCTGCGTTAAAGCATTTCCCAGCGACAAAAAAAAGGTATCAGTTCTGTTAAAGGGAACGTTTATTTTCAAAGTAATTTAATTTCTTTGTCTTTTTCTTCTGTTTACAAAGTTCGGAGTTGGGTTCTGCCGCAAAAGTGGATAAAGAAGGCTATCTATCTTCTCTTCAATTTACAGGAGATAAATAAACATCTTAATTGAAAACAGCCTAAATGTATAAGTAAAGACAGTACACAACAACAATAAAATCTTTTAGTTTCCCAAGTTTCGTCTAATTTTTTGAGACATTGCGTGTTGAGTGGCGGAACTCAACGCCGCGATTTGTATTCTGTTCAGAAATGAAAACAATTAACTTCCCCGAGTGAGAAACGAACTTACAATGTCACACCTCATCACGTTTAGTCAGTATGTGCCGTGCTGACACAGCGCACAGAAGCCCTCGATAATTGGACTTCGGTAACTCTACGAACAATTCATTTGCACTTCAAGCTTCATGAAATTGAACAGTTTCAACGTTTCACCATAGTAAATTTATACTGTACGTTTTAAGCATATAGCTACATAATTATTTAATAATTTCTTAAAGCATACAGGATTCTGTTGGGAAATAATAAGTATGTGTAAAGAATATTTTAATATAAAATTAGATATTTCTATCGTAAATATGTCAAGGATAGCCGTTTCATGAAGAACGAGTCATCGCGGTGCAGTGGGACATTGTTAGATTTTAGACTCAATGGCATTTCCCCACTCTAATTCACACTCAAACTAATTACCTCAACCACACGTAATTACTTGAATAAGGGCTGAAAACGGAATATCTTGATACTAGGTTCTCTATACATGACGCTAGGTCTTGACACAAGGAGGACACTTCGCTTCAAGCAAAATAGTTGAAAAATGTATAAAGGTAAAATAAAATCCATAAGATATGTCAAATCCAATTTTATTTGCTCTATATATAAAAAAATATTTTCGTAGCTCTACAAAATAAAAAATAGTATATCAATATAATACTTATGTATATATCGTAACAAACGTAAAGTTACAATTACAAATTATTGGACGTAATATCATTCTCTCATTCCTTCTAATTTTTAATATAAAAATTATTCGGATCCACTCAGACCTGCCTTTTCTATAATTGCGTCGTTCACTTCTTCATGTGACAAAGCAGCAAAATAATATGGGATTTTACATCGGTATTATATTTAAAAAAAAATCAAGCTATAAGTTACTTTATTGAACTGTAAGCTTACGAGCGTTGAAAAACTTTTAAGGCTCTATATTATTACCACTGAAAATGCATAAGTCATTTTGTAAGAGTATCTTATATTGTTATTTATTAAAATATAAAATTTATATGTAATTTGTCATTATATGTTCTAGTGAGGGCAACAATATTTACCAAAAGACCTACCAGTTTTATTTATTTATTTTATATATTATTTAACTTATATATCATAGTATATGTGAATGTGCTTTATATCTGAATGGAATATCTGATGGCTTTCTTATTTTTATTATACATAATTATTATCCAAATAAAAACTCAAAGATAAAAAGACAAATATTTTCCTTAAGAATTGTTAATTAATTTTTTGCAGATTTTATCTTTATCAGTAATTACTGGTTTAATCCGAATCGATTTAAATTTTAATAATTGATATTTTATTATTATGTTGATAGTGTCCAATTTAAAAAAGTTGTCTTAAAGTGAAATTATAAAATTCGCCAATATTAAATACATATTAATTTCTTTCTTACAAAACGAATTTACGGAACTTATGACGTCATAATACAATATACATACGTATATTTTTAAGTCACATTGTACTTGAAATAAGGTCAAGTTTGCCGTAGAAAGTATTGATCAAATAACAATTATTCACATAGAGCTGAAATTTAGTAGATATCTTGGGTTTCACCATTACCAATAATATATCAACAAATCCCCCCATCGATCCCACGTGCCAAGTTATTCAAGGTAGAAATTAAAAAATCTAAGTTTGGTTTTCTTTTAAATAGTAAGCTATATCCAAATTAAGTCAAAAGAGGTGCAGATTATAAAATGATCTACAAAAATTATTCCATCTTTTTTCATTTTATATAAAATAAATTCGCGTCCCTGCGATGTATGCGGGACCTTTACAAATAAAATGGTGAACCCAAGATCTTCAGCTCTATACAAATTTTTGTTAGTTAAATTTTATATCGAACGATTTATATACTTTGTATACAAACGACATATAAATATATATGAATGTGGTAATAACAATTTATACAAACAATTATTGTATTGAAGCTCGTGCATTTTCAGTCATATTAATATAGTTTCAGTGAATTTCATTTTAGGACTATTGTCATATAAAAAATACATAATTTTATTTGGATTTACCCTTAAAACTAATCATTAAGATATCCGTCAGCTTGATGTTCTACACTACTAACTCGATATAAAGATTAAACACAATAATCTGGACTTAGTTTTTCATTTTGCGAAAATATAATTTAGCAGTTTAGAACATTTACCTGGCGATCCATTTACATTCAATTACAACATGTTATAAGCTAAGTGAATATTCACTATTCTTTCTGTCTAGTATAAAATATGAAACATCTGGGAAAATTTTATAAAATCATGCAGTCCATATATTTATGTTTTATAAATCCAGATATACCACGACTGTAATTAAGCATTTCAATGATAGCAAACTAAATCACATGTAAATCTCAATCTCTATTACAAACTAAACATAGCGTTCTTGTGGCACATTGTTTTTAAAACGCTTAAAATAACTTATATTATATGAGCTCATATTAAAACTAAATATAAAAAAGTACTTGTGCCCTTATGATACACACATTCATTAAAAACTATTATTCTTATAAAATAATAATGCAAGCCAATTTATAGATGATGACAGCATGTAATATTTTATTTTATATTAAGTGATATGGTTCTATATGTCTAAAGAAATTGTCTTCTCATTTATGTAGAAAAAAAAACATTTAAATTAATTTAAAATTAAATCAATCATTTTGCTAACTGCTACGACATGACAGAAGTTATTGAATACAAAATGATTCGTCTAAACTGTTACTAATGTAATCTACAACAGATTTCATTATCTATACTATATTTTTAACTACGGTATTTTACTACTAACACTACTAAAATTACAATAAAACAAAATATATTTTTAGAAAACTATTGCAACAAAACAAATTATTTGCTTTTAGCAATTTCCTCTTAATTATGGGCAGTGAACAACTGGTTTCGATAGCTGTCATTGAGCAGCTTCAATTAAAAGTGCAAAGACAAAGCATAAAGTAAATATATATATATATATATATATATATATATATATATATATATATATATATACATATATATATATATATATATATATATATATATATATATATATATATATATATATATATATATATATATATATATATATATATATATATATATATATATATATATATATATATATATATATATATATATATTTATTACACAAAGATAACAAAAACTTTATGCAAGTATTGCACAGATAAAAAATATAAAAATATTATATTAGAATTATAATTAATATATACATTTCTATAATTAAAGACGGAAATAATATTTAAGCACGCGACCCGTCTCGGGTACATTAACGTGATACAAAATCTAAAGTTCTATTTCGATCAGTTATTTGAAAGTTTTACCTTCAATACTTAACCTAAAAGAACTTACAAACATTATTAAGTAACTTAAACGAAATGGCAATGATTACAAAAGAGTACTACTTAGATACTTCCTACAATTTTTTCACCAAATAATAAAAAATTGCTTTGGATAAATCACAAGAAACGTCTAATTTCTCGGCTGATGTTAGTACTTCAAATCCAATATCATATTTTCAATTTTAATCATAATTTTTTTTTATATCAATACAATAATATATATTAAAAAAGCAATATCTAAATTTTTCTTATTTTACCATATTAAAACATATTTTGCTTATACAGTATCAATGACAGAAAAAAAAATAAAAATACGAAATAACATAGTTCATATACAAGTTACAATAAGGTATAACAAGTTCATATTTACTTCTATAGACAGCATTAGGAAAAATCTTCAAAATTTTATAATTGGCAAGATTTTATTAAAATATCAACTAAGGATTTTAAATCATTTAAATTTTACAATATTAGCAGGTATGAATCTTTCAAATTATTTATTATCTGTATTTTAAATATTACAATTTTGGTAATCAGTAATTTTAGATGAATTATTAATTCTTTATCTATAATTGTTCCCATGGTCTTATTTTTATTATAATATATACTAGTAAAAGCATATGGCAGTGTTGGAGTTTAAATTCATTTTTCTACAAATATAATTTGTAAAGGCTAAAAAATAGATGTACATGGAGTATTTAATATTATCCGAGAGCGTATGAAAAATAAATGCGTCGTTATATTTAATACAAAAATACATTACATCATACTTAGTTTAAATCAATCTTGTATCAATAATTCGGTTAATCGATTATCATATTTATTATTTCAATGTATATTTTACTCGTAAAACATTTTTTTTTACTAAGTGTTTTTACAAATATTATATATTTTGATGTTTAAAGCATACGAAAAATATATAAACTAGTTATTTAGATAGGTAAGTATTTTTGAAAATATATTCTTATATATTTTAAAGCTAATAAAAACATAGAGAATTATAAAAAAACTGAATTATTGACACAAAAGCGAAAAAGCGCTACAATTATTTATGTTCATGAAAGCAGTCTTTAGTTCAAGGCCAAATTCTATGTAATTGGGGCTAAAGGCAATAATTGTAATATCACTATATTTTTGTGTTTCTCCACTTATATTATAATAGGGTACTAGACTTATTTAGAAAAACAATTAAATTATTTAATTTATAATCTATTGTATAAACATTAGCAATAACAAAAAAGATCTCAGCTTAAACTTAAGATTAAAAATGTCATTATTATAGCAAAATATTTTGTCTTTCATATATAGCCGCCATATTGCATAAATTTACAAATTTATATAAACTTATTTACATTAAAAAGTCAAGTACCCCATTTAAATTCAATCCATACTCGAGCTATACCAATTCAATGGTCGCCTCTAAGTAGTTCCATAAGGAGATTGAAGCTGGGACCGTCGCCATCTTTGCTTTTGTTTGCCGGGTTGAGCATTTCTTTACCGACTTGCATGAAAAACTATCGACAAATTTATTTAGGTTAATAATTATTTATACATACTGGATAATGAAATAAGTGCGAAAGAATATATGATGTTAAATTAATAATGTATACATAATATCATGTTATGGATTTAATATACTTAATGTAATGTTTGGAAAAAACAGTGGGAAAAGAAGTGTTATAACACTAAGTTAAAGCATACGGGAAATAATAACAGATTATGCACGTTTCTTTTTACGAATCTCTTAACAACAATTATCATTTTAATTGTATGTATTGCTTGTAAAATGCCTAATGTGCCTAACTGGGAAACATATTTATTGTAGATTTGACACATACGCACACACAACGAGTTTAAGTTAAGAGATCCCGTAGTTAAAATATATTAAAGCAAAGTTTCAAGCATATTATTATAAATATAACTATACAATGAATTTTTGGCTTAAAATTACTGTACATCAGTGAGTTTATTAAAATAAAACTAACCTGGCAAGTCCTCTGTAACTCAGGAATACGTAACAACAATTCGCCAAACTTAGCGGGCGTGTCTGGCGAGTGCGTCGCGGTGTACGCTTGAAGCGCTGCAAGCGCTTTCTCCTGAGACGCTCTCACTTTTTCTGCTTCACGGAGCTCAGGTGCATCTTAATAGATATACACATTTATATATAGATATATTATTTAAGGTTGTTATTATTTTCACATATTGTTTTTATGTAGATGCCGCACTTACCAGCTCTTTTGTTCTTATTTTGCAATATTTTTTCTAAATATCTTATTGATATTTACATTAATGACTCAACCAGTCAAGATGGTATTAAGGATGTGATATATATGATGATGTTTAAAAAAAAACAGAATATGTGAAATATCCGAAATATGATGTGTCCAAAATTTTCATTTCATTGTTTGTTTTTCTTAAATATTAATTAATATTTACCAGAAGTGAGAAGCACGATGACCTTTAGAGCAACATATTCGTATCGGTCCACTCGCAGTCTTCGCAAATGGTCAGTGAAACTCAGCATTCGCTCTATACACGGCGTTAAACCGTACCTGTGAATATTCAGAGAATCAATATAAATAAATTATATTTTAATTCAATTGTAACTAGCAATGGAATATTTAATTTATACATTTAAAGCAGTTTTTTTGTTTTCATTTTATTTTTTATTATTATTATTTTGTGTGTACAATAAAGAGTTGTATGTATATGGAAAATGCGTGTTAAAAAGCCACACTCCACGCCGAGCTTTGTACAACCAGAGCTAAGAAATAAATATAGTCCACTTCAAGTGGAGATCATACACAACGATCGCGTTACAATAAGACGCTGATTATATATAATAAATAAATCGGCAATAAACTTAATAACTTAAACTTAACCACATAAAAACCACAAAACAAAACAAAAACAAACAAAAACAAACAAAACATTAAAAACCACATAAACCATATAAAGCTGGATAGACAGAAGGAATCTGTTAGGAGGTTAAGTAGTCTTGTTAACACCGCCGTTCCCCATTTTCGGCCCAATATTCGACAAATTGCGTGTTGAGTCGTAAAACTCAACACCGCGCTTTGTCTTGTTGAGGATATGAAATAGTTAATTCCCTCGAGTAGGAATGGAAGCCACAACCGTCGCGTTTATAGTCAGTCGCTATGCCGCTGCGACAAGACCCAGTTTCGGTTACCTATCCAAATAAAAAAATAGCATAACAGTTATTCTACTAACTGCAAAATCATTAAAACCTGACTATACGTTATATAAGAAGTAGCAAAGCCTATATTCGCTGCACCACTCACTTAGCACTCTGATGGAGGGTGATGCCGCGTCCGCCGCCCACGCGCACCTCCCCCGGCGTGCTGACGCCCCGGTAGCAGCACGACAGCACGAGGAGCTCGCACCAGCTGTTTATCAACAGGCAGATTTGGTCGTCGATCTGGTGGAAGAGTATTTTTTGTGTTAAATGGAAACAAATAGGAGTTGTGTATGACACATCATGATAGGTATATTCAGTAGGTACAGGGTGTTACATCGAAACGATTAACATAGTGTAATATTAAATGGACTTTTACGCTTTTATAGTAATTATTTTATGTAAAACACGCACAGCTTGATTCAAGATGGCAAGGCAGACAGGAAGAAGGAGGAAGTATTAGTATCAAGACACTCTGTTACGCATTGCCGGTTATTTGAATTGTGGAACTGAACACTGTACTTGTTTTATCGGAACAGGGAAATAAAATTATTTTTTTCTACTGGTTATCGATCGAAACCATAAGCAGTGTGCCAAATTTAATGTCAATTTTCCATTTTTGCAATTTTTTTCTAATTATTTTAAAAAGTACTTCATATCTAAACAAGCAGAAAATGTGACAAGCTTAACAGTCTGAAATTTTGTCGAGAGCAATACTGCACTTTAAACTATACTACATATAGCAAATAATCGCTACACACGTAGACTAATCATATTTTTTGCAAAACAAAAAGATTACCAGATCCATTTAAATTGATGGATCCATTTCCTTCCTTTCTCCAAAGAAGATTTAATTAATTAAAGAATGGGCGCTGACTGCAAATGTTTGTTTGAATGTTGATGAACACATAACCCTCCCTAGGCTCGCGTAGTCGGATAATAATTTAAAGTGTCTATACAATACAATATACTTACAGAAATATTCTTAAACAACGGCAAGCTCTTACACCACTTGACTATCTTATAAAGTCGATGGTCAGCGATGTTACATAGATCTGCTAAGAAATCTGCACTGGAGTTCTGCGCAGTGATGCCGCTGGCTGCCAACAGTGGATTCGCTGAAGGACTACCAGTGGATTTACTCATTCTACTAAGTTCCGACTCGTTGTATTGCCATAAGTGTTCAACGTCCATTATTTCCTGGTAAGAATTTGTTATCGATTTAGTTTTGCAGTATTTAAGAAATAAACAAATGGCAAGAAAAATATCAGTCAATATTAAAAATTTTTGAACAAAACTTTAATTTATTGTATAATATTATTTGATTTTTAATTCATTATCTAGAGTGTGTTAAAAAATTAAACTATTGGGCTTTATTGTAGTGTGAAAAATAAAGGAAAAATGGCAACACAGATTATTAAACGTTCTGTCTGTTCCAATATTTTAATAATTAATTCTAATAATATATACGTGATATAACTAATATATTTATCCTTTTTTTTATAAAATGTATTTACGCATACCTGCAATAACGGCGGTATGTCGGGCGTGAGTCGGCTGTTACTCGATTCCCCTCGACTGTTGTAAGAAGCGGGACCATTTACCTGTTAAATTAAATAATTAATTTGATTAATTAATATAAAGATGTTTTTATACGTTGACAAGTTTCCGGGGTAATTAAGTTCTTCACTACGTATATTACGTGTAGGTAAATTGCTGTGACGTCACAGTGCAACAGTCGTGGATGAAGTAAAACAATATACAACATACAAAAAAGTATAATGAAGGCTGAATGATTGACAGTACAGTACTATACTGTTACTGTAAGGTGCGGGTTGTGATAAGACGTGACGTCATTGCTAGGTTTCAAGCGATTAACGAACCTAGTGTCATTCGTCTGTTTTATTATTTTATATTGCTAAATGGACCTCTAGTATGTACAAAGGATGAGATTTCATCCTATTGTCAATAAATAATTACTTTATCAAGCGGCCATATAAATAGAATAGTAATAAGCAGATTGATTTTTATTGTTTTTTTTTCTACAAGCAAAATATTTTAAAATCATATTTCAATATAATTACCAATAAATTTTTGAATTATTTTTATTTTATTAATAAAGTGCGGCGTAGATTTGCGCATAAAACAAGAGCTACTTACACACGTAAGACTCGAAGCGTGTCGTAAGGTGGGCGACGCGTGCGCAGACAACAGCGAGCCCGTCGACGACGCGCCCGACAGTGTGTACGAACATTGGTACGTAGAACGGCCGCCTCGGGTTCTGTCCTCTCTTATTGCTGGAATTATGGGGTATCTAGATATGTTTTTCTTTTTCTACTTCACGCTGTATCTCGTATATAGGAGGTAGGCAGAAAGAACCTTGTGTTAAGACACTCCGTTCTTCGCTCACCACTTTTCGAGACATGCTTGCTTGTTGAGTGGCGAAACGGAAAAAAACGAAGAAAATGAAAATTGTTTAATTTCTCGAGTGGGAATCGAACACACAATCGTTGCGTTCAGTCAGATGCAGTGGTGAAAGCTTCTTAAATTTATTACTTTAAGGATTCTATAATTTTTATTAGCCCATCAAAAGACTATTCTGTGCTATTTCTATGCTGCGCTGTGCTTTAAACAAAAAAATATATCTAATATTGGTGTATTCCAATAATTAGACTTGTATGAACAACACTGGACATTAAAAGCGGTGAGTATAATTATTTGTCACTATGTTGTCTGTATCAAAAAAAACTAACCTTCAAGTTTCATCCCACATCCTAAGCACTTGTCAAATCTGCACGCTGGGCACTTTTTCCTTGTAGCCACAGTAACTGGACAATTGCCGCCTCTAAGACACATGTAGTTTTTGCGATTCTGTACTGTTCTCTTGAAAAACCCTTTGCACGACTCGCAAGAGAATATACCGTAGTGAAAGCCGCTTATTTTGTCACCGCATATGGGACAGGGACTGAAAATAATATGATATATAAACATAAAAATAATATGATAATTTAGGATTCATCCTCTATCCTGTAGGTACTAGTATATGCTATATATATGGGTAGGCAGAGGGTACCAAATGTTACCAAATTGGATACCATTCACTCCCCCTTAAAAAATGTAATTTTTTTATTGTTTCTTTTTTTTTTGTGTCACAGATCACAAATATTTGCATTCATATGATATGAGTATTTAATTATTTGTTTCTTTCTGAGTTGTCTGCAGACTTTTGCTACGTTATACATATTTTATTCGCTAAATATTTATATTTAGTTTTAACATTGCATATTGTACATGACATGTTAATATTATATACATTTTAGTTCACTTTTTATATGAAAAATTTACTCAGAAAATTCTACAGTTAATAATAACATTATCTTTCACAAAATGTACTTTATGTAAGACAATCATAATATATATTTCAAGTTCTCAATATATACTAAAAAACACTTACCTATTAATAAGTTGTTGCCTACTGATCCCTTGATGATGATGAAGTCGTTCATCCGCAGCATCCGTATCTTCGTCGTGGGCTGGTGAAGCTGGATACACTGCGGTCTCACGGTACACCACGTGGGGATGTCGACTCTGGTAATACATATTGTTTAAATGCGACTTAATCTATACTAATATTATAAAGCTGAAGCTTTTATTTGGTTAAAAGCGCTAATTTTGTAGTAAAGTTGTCACCCACTGTACATGCGGTCAGAGTTACCTCAAGTATTAATAATGTGTTATTTGACATACAAAGTCTTGTTTATCAGTTATTACCATTTGACCAAACGAGCGAAGCCACAGGTAAAAACAAAATACATTTATAAATAAATAAAAAAAATATTATTCTTACTTATTTTTTGATATATTTGAAAATTAACTTATACATTATTATAGCATCATGTGCTAATTTATTTGTCCATAATTTTAGTGATAGACGTATATTGGCAGGATAGGTAAAGTGAATCGAGGAAATATAGTATAGTAAAAGTAGTTAGGTAATAGAATAAGGGTGAGTAAAGTGAGTTCGAAAAATTCACTCTATCGGTAGTGAATTAAGTGAATGGAGTGGGTTAAAAATAAAATGAAGTGTCTACCTGTACAGGAGAATGTGTAGGCGAAAACTCGGAACTGTATGAATAGCATGAGGAATGTGATGCATCACTATTGTTTCTAGACAGCGACGGTGTGTAGTGTCGTGATGGACGCGGGCTGGCCGACGGACTGCTGTATACGCTGGGAAACGGAAAAAAATAAATAAATCCTTAATCACTCACTGCTGGGAATTGATCTCCAAATTGGACTTTCAATAAGTAATACTACATATATTATAAAATGTGAGAAGTTTTCATTTTTTTGGTTTGTGCAGTACAAACGCTGTTGAAGTAAATTTAAATATTTCAATGGGAACATTCGTTAACACCCGATATATCGATTTTTCATGTGTTGATTAGTGAGACTCGATGCCGCAACTATTTTTTTTACCTTTTATTATATTTAATTAATGATCTACTCATAATATAAATATGTTTAAAAATGTAAATAAAATTTAATACTTTATATATTTATCAAACATTTCTGATTTATGTATACTTAAGTATTAGCTGTTATACTTATTGTAAGCTTACCTGTGGGTATACATAGAGTGAACCGCAGAATCAGTACTGGCACTGGATTGAACCCTAGGCAACCGTCCCAATAAGGGCGACCCGTGTAGTCCTAAAAGTTTCTCCATACCTCCTGTTGGCTCGCATTTTAGCTCTGTAAAAAATAATTGTTTATAAAACACATTTAACATTTCATATAACTACACCTAAATTTCTAATTAGAATTTTAATTCAAAATGCGTTGTCAGTATAAACACAGACTGTTGATAGACAGACAGACAATAAAAAATATTATACGTTTTTTTTCTTTTTTTCGCGTAGAATGAAGAAGCAGCTGTCTGACCTTTTTATTGATAGTTAATTAATTTTTTTATAATATTTGCTACCGTCAAATACGGATATTAAAATATTTACAAATATATTGAAGTTTTTTAATAGTTTTAATTAAATATTACTTACCAGACAACTGAGTTTCCTTCTTGATAGTCAAATTCTGCACTTCGATAGCGGGATTTTGCATGAGCTGTGCTTCATAGTCTGAATGTAGTGATTTCGCACTACTCGTTGGTGAGGAGGGACGTCTAGCTAGTGATAGTGATGTATCTGTTAGCACTGGTATCTGGAATGCAATTTATTTATTTTGTTTCTTATAAATAATAATGTTTCAACATATAGACGGAATTGGCAAAGCGAAAGATAAAGACAATACATTTTATAACGAAACTTGTAAGTTATATATACGTATATATGTACATTCATCATACAACACGTTAACACAGAACTGTTAATTTAACAACATAGTTGTAAGTCAAAAAAATCCATGTCAATAACATTTATATTTAATACATTAGTCGTTCCTCAGGCCTGGTTTATATATAAATAAAAAATTAAAAATAAATATACATAAACTAAAACCTTATCTTTATAGATAAACTAAACTACAGAACTTACCCTATTCATACTAAGACTCCTCTGATGTGACTGTAAAGCTGTATATTTAAGATCCAGAACTCGCTGGTCGTCTAAGCCTTGAAAAGCTTCAGCTTTGACTGGTTCCGTCTTTATTGTGACGTTGCGAAGTGTGTCGATAGAATCCCGGGACGATTGTAAGTCAAGAGAACTACTGTTTTCATCTGTAATTTACGAGTACTGTATAGTATAATATTTATGTTTAAGATCAATATATATGAAAAGACAATTGGTATTTTTTTTAATGAAGCATTAGATCGAAACTTTTGATTACTTTTGTATAAGGCAGAGTTATTTTGTTGAAGATTATTTAATCGACATGATTTATTTAGTGTTTTATATCTCAATTGTCTAAATTTATATATATATATATATATATATATATATATATATATATATATATATATATATATATATATATATATATATATATATATATATATATATATATATATATATATATACTTACCATTATTAACGCTAGTATCGATAACCATTTCAGAGTCGGAAAGCTCTCCTTCCCACGACATCGGCCGTTCTTGTTCATTGATTTGTTCGCACTGACCGCTTGCAGAACGTTTCTTTTTATTTCTCATATTAACCTAAAAATAGATAATATCAGCAAATACGCAAATACTTTTATTTAAAAATAATACATTTAATATTATAAAGCTCTATGACGTCACGTTTGCTACAAAAATTAAAATTTAAAACTGAATACAAAAAAAAACAGTCAAATATTATATATAAATTAAATACCTCATATTGATGTTGTGTAAAATCTATCTTAGATATTTCAGCATCAGTTGAATCTTCGTCCTGTGGTACCGAAGATACACTAATGCGGACCCCGCTCGAACTATACGAGAATTGTCCTGAAATTTAAAAACACTTTAATATGTAATAAAATGAAGCATTTTTACTATTACATATAAAATAATTTAACAGAATTTATATTTACGAACTATATGCAATATGGAATATTTACACTGAGCTTTTTTTACCATTTTGAATAAAATTATTTGCCTTCGATTTTTATAAAATAAAATTTAACAAAAATATATATAAATAATAATTAAATGTTCTAATTTTTGTACTATACTAGGTATATGAAAATAGGTCTTGCCAGGACATCGTGGTGCAGTTATAATATTCTAGGCTCGGTTCTATAGTTAGTAAGCAGATTCGATTCCCACTTAGAGACAACAGTAAAAAATATGAATTCAGCGTGAATATTAAAATCATAATAATATTAATATTCATACTTACCATTGCTAGTCTCTGGACCGGACATGCTGATGGTAGTAACAGAGACGTGCCCGCCTTCCACCTTCACTGGCTCTCCCTCATTCGACATCGCGGTATTCATAGCAAATCCACTAAATGTCGACGGTTTTTATTGCCCTCACTACACTATTTAGCACCATGCAAGCATAGTCTACTAAAATTTTTCTAAAATACACAATAAAATTGTCAAAAAAGGCCTTTTTGTCCTATTTCAAAATATTATTTCATCTAATCATCTCGCATCGCTATTCATTTTTAAGGCATCCAAGAAAATCAGTCTTGATACATCCCGATGAAATACTGAGTTGTATTCACATAATCTTGGTCCGACTGTGTCAGTAAGCGGAGCTTTTTGTTTCGTTGCTTGATATCGAAAGCCACTCAGTAATACAAGCATCTTGTTTATCTGAAAATGAAAGATACGTTCTGAATTCATTTCATGTATAAAATATTAAATAGATTATTAAAATAATACCTAAGTTAATTTAATCATGTTTCTGTTATATATGTACGCAATATATTATATTGAAATAAAGCTGTATATGTCGTTTCAAAGCGTTCTGTTTGTGTACACGCACGCGGCGACACGCGTAGGGCCGTCGTGCCGCGGCCTTGCGACGCACCCAGTGTTGTGCGATAACCGCACATTATTATCGATAGAACGACCGACCTCAGTGTCATTGGCATTTTGTTTACAACGTTCGGGCGACGAGTAGACGCGATAACGTGGTATCTTCAGCGCAAGCTGAATGAATTTGAAAGTAAAATTTTCGATATTCCTTTGTTGTATGAACTATACATAATTATTCTAGTCGTCTTTGTTGTGAAAATTATACTTTTAAACTTCATTTATGTATCGTAATATATTGTAGATGCGTAATAATGATAATATAATATTTGTCGACAAAAGCAGTCACTAGTAAAGGAGGTGAGTGGGGGGATCGGCCTTCACGGAGCCGGTTGTAGCGGCCGGGCGGTCGCGAGCATTTCGCCTTTCGCGCGAACTGGTCCGCCGCTCCCAATACACTAGTCACTCCACTGTGATAGCTTAGATGAGTTTAGTTGAGCAATAGCTTAACTAATTAAAACTTTAACGAAACATTAAACTTTGTTGAAAATATAACTGAAATAAGCACAATTGCAGATTATCCTAGAGTGATTAAAATTTCTAGATGCAGCAATGATAAAATGAGAAAATGTAGTCCTCTTAAAGAATTGGCTCAGAGTCGTTACTCTTACGCTTAAAAGAAATTATAAAAAGGATGCCTAGATATCAAGGAGTGAAGACCGTCTGGAGAACCAATTAACGTCCAATAGAGTCCCTTGCTCCCCAGACATTTCTCGGTTATCGCTATCAGACAGCCGTTGCCTTGGTAACTCCGGTAATTGCCAATTACACAATGCAATGCTTACATTAGGCGTTGCAGTAGAAGCTGTTAGGAAACGATTGGTAGATAAAAACTTTCCGTCAAATAAAATTTACGGCAGTCAAATAAAATTTACGGCAGGTACGGCATATTATAATGAATAGGTCTAATTTTAAGGTTTAAGGTTCTAGTAATTGGCAAAAGTAAAATAAAAATATTTAAACTATCACGGAAAAAATAGCACTGCAAAATAAATTAATTTTCCTTATTATAAATTGAAAGCTTTCAAATATATTAATTAATACTATTTCAAACGTTCTAATATTGTAAAGTTTATCTTGCGAGTAATAGAAATTAAAAAATATTATCATCACATATGTGTTTTAATATTTTAATTACGAATATTTGTATCTCAATCGCACTTAGCGGATATATTAATGCGTGAGCAAGATGCACGCTTAATTTCGGCGTACTAAGTATATTCACAGAATGGCGTCATCGTGGCCTAGACAAGGCCGAACGGTTATTTGTACGTCAGACGATCTTTGTCTGTCCAGTATTATGCGAATTAGCGCGCAGCACAACGTGGAAAATTTTCGATTTATTTATTTATTTAGTTATTCCTTGTTGCGGTCTCTTGATGACATTTACATTTAATACATCATAAATAATATGTTATAAAGCGTCAATATATAATATAATTTTTTTAACAAATTTTATAGTATAAGTTATGACAAAGCTAGACTAGCAAAAGTAAGAAATACACATTTAATCATTAATTTTTATCATTCTAATTTTTTAATTATTATTTAGGTATTTTAGTAACTTAAGCTTGGTCAAATTATGTCCTTGTGTTGTTAAAGTCGTCGATGGACGCGAGACGAGGCGTCGACCGATAACTATCTTAAGGTCACAGTACTATCAGCGTGACGTCAACTCGTACCATGCACTGCGATAATACTGGTATTGAAAGGCAGGTGCACATTCAATTATTGTAATGATGAAAAAATATAATAAGCTTTAAAATGGGTGGACAATGATTTATAGCTAGGTTCTCTGTCTCTCTCCTCAACTGCAAGAATGGGGGAGATACTTAATTATAGCACTTCAATTTTGTTAATTGTAACATTTGTTTTACTTAATAAATCAGATTCCAATCATTTTATCTAAAACAATTTAAAGCACGTAGCACGTATTATATATTTATATAAATTAAGTTAATTTATCCTTCTACAAATATAGTTAATTTATTCAATTTTGAGATTGTTCGAACACTGTTCGCAATGTTCTGAATAGGTATTAAAGATTTACATCTTGAAAGCGCTGCAACTTTAATCGAGACATTCAAATGTTGACTCCATAAATTTAACAGCTATAAACGTGTCGTTATTTTGTGTCAATAAGCTATTGGTCATGTTTGTATTTCACATGTCCTTGACCCGATGATAGTAGAGGTCGTCTCTCCCTAGAGTGCGACGCACCCCGCATCCACGGCCACGCCGTCACTTAAATAGACGAGGTAAACACACCGATATTACAAATTTCAACTAGCTACAGGACAAAGAACTCTGTTCGGACTATTAATAGGATAATTTTATATTTATTTTAAGCAACTATTTAAAATGTACACTAGAGATATTGATATAATTTATAAAATGTTGTCTTAATCAAAACTGAATACTGGAAACGGAAATGGACACTAGCTAAGCATTTGCTTCTCCAAAGAAGCCTCTATGCGATTCAGTCAAGTTTTTGCCTCGAAGCTTTGAAACTATAGAAGAAAATAAAAATATATATTATAGGAGGTGAACGACTTATTTAATAGAGATGACGCGCATTCACAGAACTACTTGAAGTGATGCTAGTTGTGCCAAGATTATAAAAGCAAACCTTTTGAGTTATTTATTAGTTATCCCTTAAGAATGTCAATTATGTCAACATAGACATGTAAGTTTAGTTTTGAGTAATGTAGCGTGAAAAAATTTTAGCAATATAAAAAATAAATGTAGAAAATTACATAAAAACAATGATACGGACTATGTATCTGTAGTGCATAATAATAATAAAAAGATTTCTTTATTCAATTACACATTGTCTTGCATCGTTTCAGCTTGTTGTTGTTCATGACGCTGCAATTGTTTGTTGACTATACATATATGTAATATAGACTATTACAACATCTCTTATATATAAACTATTACAAGGTCAACTAAGAGTGCTATTTTGAAAAGATAAACATGAATTAAATAACCCGTAGTAATATTTCCTTCGGTTTCAAGATTTCAAATGAAATAATAAAAATATATAGGATTTTTAATAAAAAGCTTTAAATGTTATCAGTTTTAAGTTACAAAAGGTATGATTTTTATTGCTCTATAATGTTCAATTTATATTTTACTGACTATTGATCTTGCTGTTCGTTAAATCAATTTTTATGTTAAGTGTAAGCATTTATTTGTAAATGAGTTGGTATGATTTAACAAAAGTCACTTCTATCTTTTTATCTTATGACATCATAATTGTGTATAAAAAAATACAAATAAATATTAAATAATAATAAAATTATAATAAAATGTTCTTTAAAGAAAACAAAAATAATAACATTATTAATTATTTATAAACTTTAAACTGTAGCAGTAATATATATTGAGATTTCTCTGTATTTAGATAAATAATAAAATTTATAAAATAGTATTTAATATACAATTATTTATATTTTATTGAATATAGAAAAAAATATATGGCTGAAGTATTTTCTGCCAGACGACAGCTGTCCAAACGTAACGAACAACCGTGAATTGAAAATTTTAAATATGGAACACGTTTACTTTGACTGGCATTTATTATTTGTTTTATGCGTGAGGTCGCGGTAACTGTCCGCGTCGCGTTGCGTGTCGACAAGGTTTTGCGATAACATCAACGATTTGCGATTTATCGATTACGTAATCGTTCCTGTCACTGCACTAGCCAATTATTATTTTATTATCTATCGAATGACATTTTTTGTAATGTTCATATGATATTGTAGAATTATATTTTCGTGTAATTTTATAAAATTATAATGATATTTGTTAATTTTGCTTTAATAATTACTTAAGGAATGTTATTTAATCTTACTTGAAAGTAAAGAAACAAAAATAAGTATTTACTTTTTCGCCATTTTATTCTTTTACTGAGGGATGTGTACTGGCATGGTAAATCATACTGCGAGTACTTTTTTTACAATTTACAATATGAATAAATATTTGCAAAGAACAAGCTCATTAAACATGTACTTTTAGAATAAGCTAGTTGTGACCATAAACGATAATATAATCGAAAATATATTTATTTGCGACATGATTGTGCGACTGCCTGCTCTAGAAGGAAATCTTTCATAACGGCATTTTGTAACTACGACCACTAACAAGCACTAGACACAACAATTAACTAACAAATTCACTTACAAATGTTAAATGATTTATTTGTCTGTGCACAATAATAATATAATGGAAACTCTTATTTATCTAGCTGTCGACGACTAGTGACTTATGTCATGATTGCGATTTCCAATAAAACTTCATTTTACAAAATCGACGATTAAATTATTTTTTCACATATTACGCTTATTTTTAGTTTCACAAATAAAAAAGTTTTAGCTTCACTCTTTTTCTCGCAGGCAATAGTGTTGGCAGAGAGAGCCTATTATTATGACATTTCATTCTCTGCTTTCCGCACGAATCCGAGACATTGCATGTACAGTAGCGAACTTCAGACTTGCAATTTAATAATCGTTATTGAAAAGAAAGTTATTCCTTCAGTGGGTGTTGGTCCAACAATGAACTGTTTGCAACTGTCCCACAGTCCCATGGTGTATTTATGGTAATTTGTGGTATTTGTCTACATTATATACTACAATTATTTAAATTAAATAAATAGCTAGACAGATAGATCGTTAAAGTCTAAGAGATGTCAACTAGAAGCATGATTTGGAAAAATTTATTAATCTTGTAAAATGTATAGAGAACACTCTTTGGTCTATTTGAGGGATATCTCCAGCATACACCTTCATTAAGCTCAGCAATGGTTTATAAGTTCAATATTACTTTGTTGACATTTATATATAAATTAAATACATTTATCTATAATAATATTTTCGTTTATTACTATGTAGATGTCTACGTGACATGTCCATATGTAGTTAATATGTTAAAAACTTTTTTATTTTTCAAATTAATTAAATTTCATTTTAAATTGTTTTAGCGTCTAGTCTAGACTCTTCACAGGTACATAATTTCTTCTTTTATATTTGAACTCATTGTGATTCAGACAACAAAAACTAACGACCCACCGCGGCTTCGTCCGCTTGGTCGAAGTTCTCGGATTTAATATGTAAGCACTTTACATGATTTACATGTCAGTTGTTTTTTTTTTGTGTATGAAAAATAATAAAGAAATAAATATTACATATATTTATTTCTTTATTATTTTCATACACAAAAAAATATCATTATATTTAACATTTCATTTGGACTTTTTGGATTATCCCAATCTCGCAGGAATCTACGGGATAACCTGGGTATATACATTAAAAAAGAGTAACTGTTGAGTTCCTCGCCAGCTCTACTCAGTAGAACTAGAATAGTACTTCCGAGCTGGTGGTAGCTTCTAGTAGGACTCACAATATCGAAACTTATGTTAATTAACGACTCGAAAGTGCTTGTACATTACTGCTTGTCTATTTGAATAAAGAATATTTTGATTTTGATATGTTGCTCCTCAACCTCCTCTATTTTCCGTTAAAAGTCCCATACAAATCGGTTCAGCAATTCCGTAGATTATCCCGAACAAATAGAATGACATACAGAAAAATATTTTAAAAATTTTTGTTTGTGTACATGTATAGATATTATATGTAGTTAAATATTAAGACATCGCCTTACCTAACCTTAAATAAAGCACTAAGTTTTACTAAATGAATAACATTCAACTTCTCTGGCATTCACCGCAATAGATTACTTTGATGACAGAGAGTTGCCATTAAACAAATTTATAATGTCATTTGCCCCTTAAGCGTTCTTATGACGACACCAACCGAAGTGCGGCTTTATTAACCTATATAAGGAACAGATTTATTGTAAGACAGCACTTTAATTCAAATTACCTACTCCAGTACGTAGTTAGCGTCTGAATTTATGTTAACGAATTTGTAATTAAATAATTTTCAACGCACAAAATGCTTTGAGAAGCCGGTATATAATAGATATAATCATACTATTAACACTTTAGATTTTTTTTTGTTTGTTTTATAACTTCATCATAAAGTTTGTCTGATCTTAACTGGTAAATATAATTAATATATACGCATGAAAATGTTAATGTTGTCATTTTAAATATATAGATATTGCCTAGGTAAGTAAAATTTTGTAAAATTATTATTATTCAGATTCAGGCAGAGTAGGCTGAGAGCTTAGTGTTGAGACACTCCGATTATCGCTTAATTTTGGATACACTACGTGTTAAGCACCAAAGCGGAGAAATCAAAATAAATTATCCCGAGTGGAGATCGTACCCATATCCAAAACACGTCAACGTCAACAATCCAATACGGTAATAAAATAAAATGATCCTTTTAATACAATGTTAATTATAATATGCAAAATTTATATATTATAAACTATAGATAAATATTTGTAAAATCTATCAATAGATGTCTAGGCCGAGAGTAATCTACAGCTAGCTAACACGACTATAATGTCTCACTGGTAAATGTTGTACACCTTGGCTTCTGAAATGTAATTGCTGGCATGCATTTACTACATACATATCTTGCCCAATTCGTATTTATCAGACTGTGAAACCAATCTTAGCGAATGTATTTCCTTCGGTTTCAAGATTTCAAATGAAATAATAAAAAAATATATAGGATTTTTAATACATAGCGTCAATTTTATCAGTTTTAAGTTACGAAAGCTATGATTTTTATTGCTGCATAATGGTTAATTTATATTTCACTGACATTTGATCTTGCTGTTGTTTAAGTCAATTTTTATGTTAAGTGTAAACAATTATTTGTAAATGGGTAGATATGATTTAACCAAAGACACTTCTTTCTATCTCTTTATCTTATTTCAATGACACTTATGAAATCATATTTTAATAAAAAAAATATAAAATTTAAAGAAATATTTATAAATATTAAAGTTACTAAGTATAATAAAAAAGTTAATAAAGAAAACAAAAACAATAACATTATTAATTATTTATAAACTTTAACCTTCTTATATCACATCAGCGTAAGTATAGGGTAAAATTTACATGAAAAAAAAAGACAAAGCAAAAACATTGCATGCAAGAAATTTGCACAATATTTTTATATAGGTAAGTTCACCTGTTCACCAATTCAGATATCGTTAAACAGTGCCGAGGTCAAATGACCGTAGTCCGTACGTTCGTTGCCGATTTGTCACGCGTCTCTGTTTCAGCCTTGTTGAATATGATATCGAACAAACAAAAACTATAAAAAAATATTTAATTATATATATATATATATATATATATATATATATATATATATATATATATATATATATATATATATATATATATATATATATATATATATATATATAAGTATATATCTATTTGCTAGCAGGTTGTGAATTGTTTAATTTATGATGAAATTAATATAATTTAAAACAGCAAAAACTCATTTATGATAAACATACATAATAATATAACATAAACGTAATATTTCAATAAAAAATTGGGTAAAATCGTATAAGTTATATTAAGTTATATTAATTAAATTATATTTTCGATAAGCATTGTTTGAACCTATACTTATGTTGCAATCAATCTAAAAATTAAAATATATATTATTATTAATAACAAGTTGTAGCTTTTAATATCGCTTTCAAATTCCCGTAGAGATTTCGGGAAAGTATTCTCGGGCACTCCCCAATGTACCAACATGTCTAATTTAAACTTTTTATGCCCTGTAATTTCCATTGCCTGTTACCTTTCAATAAGTAATTCCGTAACAGAAGGGTTATATATATATATATATATATATATATATATATATATATATATATATATATATATATATATATATATATATATATATATATATATATAAAAGATCTGTGGAATGGATAGAAAAATCACTTTAACTATTAACTTAAAGTCAAACTTTTCAACTTAGACATGTTCAAAATATTAAATTTATATAAGTTGTACACAATGTTTAACAATTTAAGCAAAGTAATTTTCAAAACACGTCGCTTTTTTCATTTCCGTGCGGAGACGTCCACAGAATTTAAAGTTAATTTTATAAAGACCATTGTGAGTAATAACTTATTTCGGTTGTAAAAAAAGGTATGTACCTATATTTTATCGATAACATAATAACGTTTGCTTTATAATGTTCTACGGTCTCTTCCTTGAACATTATATTGTATAACACAAAAAATACGATTACTATAATAATGAAATTTTGAATTTATCTTCTACTAAGTTTTATTCACTTAGCTCTTCTCAGCAGATCTGCCCTCCGAGCTGGTGGTACCTTCTAGTAGGACTGACAATACTGACACTATGTTTATTGACGATTCGAAAGTACTCGTAATAGCCTATTTAAATAAAGAATATTTTAATTTTCACAAATGAGACATTCAAAGTGCCCAAGATAACTCTGAGCACAGGTACAATTCCTTCTTCAAAACTTCCAATAATATCCATTCATCGAATAGAAATCTACTTCTTGATATATAAATGCACTATTCAACACAAAAATAATTTTTAGTAGTTCCTGAGATTATCGCAAGCGATTAAGTACTTTGTTTTTCATATAAATGTTGATAACGCCAAGAGATACGTGCTAGTTAGCAGACGTTTCTTTATTTATATATATATATATATATATATATATATATATATATATATATATATATATATATATATATATATATATATATATATATATATATATATATATATATATATATATATATATTTCTAAACGGTTTGATCTTATAACCAACATGTATATTTAAATTAGTCCTAACTACTCGACAATGAATATTTTAGAGAATTAAGGCAGTTACCAACATTGGAATGTCGACACTTATAGCGTTTCGCAATAATACCGGGTCAAAGCATTAATTAAACATATATTTATCTTTTAGCAATGAATCATTACATTGTTGATAGCCTTGTAAGTCGTAAGCAGTTGTAAGCAGTGTCGTTGCAAAAACTAGGGAAAGGAAATTCCTATTAATTCGATAGTTTTCAAAGTGTCACGCTGAGAAATGTTAATTGGATTGCAATCACATATATATTATTAGAACTAAGCATTTCATACAAAATTAGTAATGTATTATCAATTAAAAAATTATCCGTACCCGAAAAACTGATTTTAAATAGTGTAAAATTTGTAAATTTTTCAGTAGGTAATATTAAATAAAATAATATATAAGTTGTGAAATATCGGATTCAGTTAAAAACGGAAAACTGATTTTAAATAGTGTAAAATTTGTAAATTTTTCAGTAGGTAATATTAAATAAAATAATATATAAGTTGTGAAATATCGGATTCAGTTAAAGCTGGGATATTCAATGGATACATATCCATTGAAGATATATCCAAGAAATGTATATACATTTCTTAGGTAAAATATTGATTTTTTAGTTTGGGAGTTAATTTGCAAAAATAATTATTGTCTTTTAAAAACTTTCTTGATACCATATGTTAATTTTTATACCAATATGATATTTGTTTACAAAACTAATTGGTGTTGTTTTAACTGTTGGTAAAAAAAAAAAAATCTCATTGCTCTCGTTGAATATGCAAAAACATAATCTTTAACTTCAAGTTACACTTAAAACTAAGTATTTTCGCAACACGGAATCGAGTGTATCGAGGGCATGAGACCGGTACCAGTGACGTGTAGGGACGGGGGGTACAGTAACGAGTGCGGTGGGGCGAACGGTGACGGGAGGAGTATGGAAAATGGGTCGCCGCAGCCGCATTCCGCTAAGGTTGACACCTCACTAGTGAGCTTGTGTTGTTTCTCGGAAACGTAAACGTATGTTGTCGATATTGATGAATTTATATGTTCTTCTCGATTAGTTGCTACTCCTGTTAAATATAAGGAACTAAATTATTTGATATTTTATACTGTCTTTTTACGTTTTTATCAAAGGTATTTTTTAGTATATATGTTATGCTGTATTTTTATTTGACGATGATACGAAATTACATACAAAGCGATATGGCGAATTGATTATGCTTGCTAGTGTTGAGTACATTCTCATTTCAAGTTTATAATCTCAAAGTTAGCTCTATCGTGGTTGTCGCTTATTGGTGCCTTACTGGTATTGAATTGACAGAAAGTGCATAACAAAGTAAAATAACAATAAACTTTCTCCAAAAGTTGCAAAATAAAACGAGATGAAAATGTGAATGCAATCGGTATATTCCATAGACTACACAGATTGCATCAAAATTTATTTACTTTTGTAACTACTGCTTCACTCTCTTTGTTCACCTCAGGTCAGCCTCAGGTCAGGGAAATAAAAATTAATTTGTACCCCCAAATGGGGACCGAACCCACAACCATCACGTTTACATTCTCTTATAACTACAATCTATATAATTTTCTTATTTATTATTTTGATAAGTATCAAAACTAATTCAGAATTTAGTCACATTCAGATTAGAAGAGTCAAGTTCGCGAAATAAAAACGTCGTTGGTCAGTTTCGTGAGTCATCTTATAGGAATGAAACTATTTCATGCAATCTGTAACCATACACGAGCTTGATAAAATGGATCTATTGACCTCGACATAATCAAATAAAAATTTAGGAGCAACATGATATGAAGTACATACTTGTAATTAAAATAAAAAAAGCTAATGCCTTTTGCACAACTTTTGTAGGTATTGAGTATAAATGCTTATAGATAAATGAGGTATAAGTACGGTGACGCATATATTCAAATGTCTTTGCTAATAGGAAATATGCAAATCATATAAAATAAAATTAAAAATCATTCTAAAAATGCTATTACAAGAAAAAGCTAGCTATTAAATCTTGAAATTTATAAGAAGTATCAGAAATAATAGACAAACAAAATAAATTATATCCTGATATAGATCATAAAATTATTAGAATATTATGATGTGTGAAGCATAAACTGTATAAAATTTTCAAACTTGTCTACGATGACTAAGTTGATTGGTCTCCGTGGATGGTATAAGACAAAAATGGCATCCGGAAATTCTTGTATGCTTGATCATTAATATATTTGAGAACAATTTAAAGACTTCTTTGTTCAACCTGGTCTTCAGCATAACTTAAGTCAAGCCACTACAAACACAAATCTACTAAACATTATCGTTAGAATGTGGGTCAATAGTGTAATGTGTAAAGAAAAAAATAAATATACTATATTCAAATTTACTTATCTAACAAATATATACTAATAACTAATAACTAAAACATGTAAACACGACAGTTGTGGGTTCGATTCTAACTCGAGGGTGTGAATTATTTTCATTTCCTCGCTCTGATGATAAGACAAACGTTATATGTGGCATACAGCGTGAAGCTATTTAGGAACAAACCAGTGTAATAATTAAACTATAAAAAAACCATTAGATCTTCATAACGTATTACATAAACGTTTAAATTCCAACAATATAATAAGGTATAAGTGTAAAAATCGATGACTGTCGAAACTATGAAGGTCGCCAATTTGAATGTTATAAAAACGCAATGCATTTTGATATTATAACAAATTTTTGTACTAATAGTTTAGAACAAACGCAGTATCTATAAGAGAGGATAATTAAAAGAAAAAGAAAATGTTCGCTCATCGTTACACGGAAGTCTTCATTTAATTCAAGATTTATTCGTTATTTATAAAATAACAATATATATTAAACAAAATAATACAATCTGCACTCAGAAATATAACTTAGATTATAATTGACTTTAATTAGATATATTTGTTAAGTTAAACCCTTACTGATTGTATTGCATTTGGAAGTTGTAAGTTCTACAGTTGTTGTGAAATTCCTAATGTTTACTATTAGATAACTGTAGCTATGGTAATATGACTAAGAACTAGTCTAGCCGTTTGATACAGACCGAAATTTGGTGACTCAAAACGAGAAGTAGTACGTATTATTAAGATATATACGAAATCATAAAGGCACGTTTATAATTAACTAACGGAACTGGCAATTGTAGCATAAACGGCTAAATAATGACTGCGTGTTACGGTATTTGAAACATTTCACTTGCAACAACAAAATGAATAAACTAATTATCGTTTTTAATTTAATAAGAAATGGCTAAATCAACGATTAAGATAAGATAGCTGATATGAAACAGCATTTGGGAGACAACCTTATGAATAATTATAATAATAAATACTTCATATATTTCTCATATATTTTTTATATATATATATATATATATATATATATATATATATATATATATATATATATATATATATATATATATATATATATATAAAAGGGACACAAAAAATTGATAGCTTGTGACATTTTAAAATTAATAGTAATCCTTACTGATACTGTTCATAATATAAATAAATGTATTAAATTACGCAATATACTAAGTTTTAGCTCAAGGTCAAATAAAAACGCAGTGTAATCTCGCCTTTACGCGGCGCCACTCAAGACCTGTTCCAATGAGTCACAATAATGGGTTCTTCGAAATGAATTTCGAATGGTTAAGCGGTTGTGAAACATCGGAAGATGTATTATGTTAAAAGGTTTTCGTCCAAGAACCGAATACGACAAGAGAAACTTTAATAATAATTATTGTATTTAATTTTTATCATTATAGTATATATGTAACGGTAGTAAATTCTTTATTAATAATAGATTTTTTTTTAAATCCTACTTATATTAAAAAAATGTTTCAAACAAATCCTTTATTTTAAAGTGGTGTTTCAAAATCTGTATAGATAAGTAGTCTATAATATACCATCTACCTAATAAGAATAGCGATATTAAAATAAATAATAAGATTATGTTAAAAAAACATTTTACAATAAAACAAATATCTTTTGTAATAGTAGTACTATTGTCGGTAAAAGTCTGGAGGCCTTAAATTTAACACTGGAGGCCTTAAATTTAACACTTACAGTAGACAAGTGGCATAATATTTCTCTATAAACTATAGTGTTTATACACAGACACACTTTTCGAATTTTATTGAAAAAAAAAGTTATCCAGTAATTATAATAGTCCAGTAGTAGTCAAGTAAGTATGCAAACACATACTCATTGAAGGTTATTCTACTTCTAAATACAGTCAGCAATGTAACCCCCAAACACCATCGATGGATAAATCTTGAAACTACACATTTATTTTTTCTTGCGAGGCTACCCATTTACATATTTATCGAAACCTTCAGATGTTTACAAAATAGTTATTTACAACGTATACACTTATAAAACATGTTTGAATTATATTACTGATATTTATGGTATTTATATACAAAAATGTATATTTATAACAACTTTTAAAGCATTACTACGCTTCATTTGACCTATTTAAGTAACTGACTATGATAATATCAATTTAATACAATATTTAGGAAATAAAACTAAAGGGAACTAAAAAAACTTTGCATTTTAGAAAGCTACTATTTTTTTCTAAATTTCTTGCTATGCAATAACTTATATTATATAATATTAAAAAATAATTTATATTGTCGAGTGGGAATCGAACCCACTAACATGGCGCTATTGCTCCACGTTGACCTTCTATCTGCTATCGTTTTAATTCAAGTTAAGTCGCATCCTATATAAATAACTAAAAGTAAAAAAAATAATAATTAGAATAAGTTTCATAAGAAAAGCACTAAAACAGAGACCACCTTTTACTTTTACTGACGCAAGCTCGACGCTACTCCGCACCGGCCCAGGTACAAAATGTACATACTCGTATATGAAGTATGAACGAACGAATTGAAATGCTATAGGCATGCGTGTTCAACTGACAATTTGTGTTTGAACATTATATCAGATTTTGAATATATATATATATATATATATATATATATATATATATATATATATATATATATATATATATATATATATTTATTTATAATAACTTGTGTATAATTGTTTTTAAATTATCCCGCAATTGGTACCAACCAACCCTCGTTGGAATAGAACCTACAAGCATTGCGTTTCCGTATTCGGAAACGTATACGTATATAACAATAAAATAAGGAAACATTTAAGCATACTTGACCAAACATGTTTAAAACTGGCCAGTTCACCGCATATGCCACAACTGGTTAAGTGACTAAAGCAAGTCGAGACAAAGCTCATTCATTAATATAATAAATCCGTTATATAAGAATACGATCATATCGCATAACGGTAGGCTTCGCGTTGCATCGAAATCGGTGTCGCGCGAACCATGTCACAACACTACCGCTAGGGTCAAACTGATGTGCTTCAGTGGATTAATGTGGTAGGAATTAAATTAATTAACGCTGTCGTAAAACGTATTGACAACTATATGGATTTTAATTCCAATCCAAAAGATTATGGGTAAAATATATTGTAGGTAAATCTGTATAATTGAACATTTTTCTTTACTGATTGTGAGTGACTGACAGACTGCGCACTGCCGAAATTACACAACGTAGAAATTGGCATGTAGGGTCCTTGGGGACTGTAGGGGTAACACTAAGAGAGAATTTCCCGAAATTATGACAGGAACGGGAAAAATGAGGTTTTATGGTTTATAGTCCACGCTAATTAAATTGCGGGCTACAGCTCGTACCTACTACATAATATATCAAGAAGATAAGTCCCTTAACATGAAATGTTTCATTGCATTCTACCACCTACCAAATAACTATCTCTTTATAGGCAGAACTAAAAGTACAAGGTGTACGTTAATATATTTTTAATAAGCTTATTTTATTGTCCACGAAATGTCTACTAATGCTAACAACACTAATATTCAATTTTTATACGGCAATACCAAACTGTCCATTCTAATTCTCCCTTAAATATTTATAAAATTGCCAAAGAATTATCATTTAATAGGCACATATGCTTTCTATCTCTATAGTTACAGTTCTGTTGGTTACATTGACATTACCATAGCTACATAATACAATTTTAGTATGAATACTTAAACACTTAAAGATATTTTACATAGTATTCAATGGTAGAGCACTTGCGTGCATAACAATAAGGAACTAACTTAGTACGTTAACTTGACGCACAGATAATATTAACTTCCTCATTGAGAACCTTTGTGTACATCCTTACAAAAATATAATATGTTAAAAATCTTTAAAAAAATGTATTTATGTAATTGATAAATTTTAATATATGATTTTTTATATTTGTTTAAAATAAAATCATTGGTTTTGTTTTAAACAAACAAAAAAAGGTTATTTATTTTTGCATTGTCTTAAAAAACCACAGACAATCGGAATTAATATAATTACAGCGTGACCTCAATGACAGCGATCGAAACGAGTCTGAAAGAGAAATTTAAATTAAAACAAAGAACAATTCAAAGTCACATATACACACATTGTGCATCCACTTAATAATTAAAAATAATAAATAATTTATTTATTTACAAAGTAAGAATATATTTTAAATTTTAATAGGTATATTGTTATTGGCATTTTAATGACAGATCAAATATAATTTACATCTGAGTGGATGAGTATCATAAATACCAATGCCTATTTTTCAATGGAAAAATTTATACATTGTTACCAATAAATGTATACAATTTTTATAAATATCAATATAAAATGGGAATAGACGCGAAGGTCCCTGCTCCCAGACGCGCTGACTCACGACTTCCGCCTGATAGCAAGGTCACCGGCCGCGACGCACACAACCATACGTGAAAGTAGTGAGAGTACAGTCGCGAGCTACCTATTACCTTCGCGATTTATTCGCTTTGGCTTTGTGTTAATGCTTTTGTTTGGTGTGATGTTTTTTTTATTGCATTTGTTTAATATTATTTGTTATTAATAACAGTAAATTTATTTGGTATAATCTGGTATTTAATATTAAGTTTAACACTTAAACTTAAGTTTAAAATAAAAACTTTTAAAACAAAGCTGACTTTATTTATAATAACTGTACAACTCAACTCTTTTTACGAGTTTTTCTTAGTTTGTGTTTTTACATTATTTTACAGTATAGATTAGGTAATTATATAATATGATGTTAATTTTGTGTTTCAATACAATTTGACGTCATAAGTAAATGTAAATACTAATATTATATGTACCAACGAACAAGTGACGTTTCACCAAGACAATGTAAAACAAATAAAATTATGTAAAATTTTAATTTTAGTTGTAATAAGGACTTAACGTGAACGTATTTTCAACACTTCTTTAGATATAGATATAGACGAAATATACAGCCTAATTCTACATCGTACAACGCATTAGCATTTTTTTATTCATTATTTGACCTTGTGCCAGTGAGTTTTGTGAATGTATGTTTAGTTAGAACTGTTGATTTAATTAGTAATTACGGTAAATCAACGAATGATCATCACCATCCGGCTAGAGTCAACAATGAAGCAACTGTTATCCTATTTCGAAATCCGATTTACAATTAAAACACAGTTAGTATTGTAACAAAAGATACGTGCTGTGATAACAGAATCAATTGTTTAAAGTCCTTATTTGAAAACATTACTGTAATTACCTCAAATAAGTTGTTTTAAGCATTTTGACTAAATTACCTTAACCGTTATCATATCTATGTATTTATGTATGTATAATTATTTATATGTACTCCAATAATTGAATGAGCATTTGTATATTATATAATATGTATTAAAATAATTAAAAAATAGATAAAATTTGTGATTTAACGTAAACGAACTACAATTGGTAAAACACAATGGCTAGGATGAATAGTGAACCGTTATTTTAATTAATCTGTAACACAACTGCAGGCTTTTTACCATATTCTTTCAAAGTATTCAGATCTACAATATAATTACAACCCACGTTTATGAATCGCGTTTGTCTGTTGAAACTATTAACATATGAAGGTGTGTCTGAGCTCGAGGTTGTTCACTATACATGATTCAGTTTACTACGAATAAAATTAATAAATTACTTAGATTAATTAAATAAGCCTACAACTTAAGTAGCTAAGCCTATAAAACTAATACTTAAATAACTCCTTCATTTTAAATTAACATTTTGACACCACTTAAGCTAAACGTTTGTGGTGTCTTTTAGTAATATTTTATACTAATAAAATGCTAAAGATAATTAGCTTATAAAAAAAATTAAGTCCTATAAGAAAATATTACTATTAATATGTTTAAACAAAAACAAAACAAACTTGTTGCCACAACTATGGACGGCTGTCGTACTACAGAAAGAAATAAGGTTATAAACGCAGTACTCATATATCACATTCACTAAATACCCTTGAAGGAAGGTCATAAAAGAAAAATTAAAATATCAGAAAGTCTTCTTACTTATACTTGTAAGCTAACTTGAATCAATTGCTAACATATACTAACACTTCATATTCAAATTAAGCTGCGGTTTATAATTGATATATTAAAATCCTGACCTTGATATGCAACTTTTTTGTCGAGAACGTGTGTCTGGTCGATATTGCTGTCGTGGGGCCCAGTATTATTTTGTATGTTCGTATGCTATATATTTTATAAATATGATTTATGTTGTTGAAGAAACATTATTCATTCATTATTAACTTTTTACCACTTTGAAGATTTCTAGAACTAATCATTTAAGCTGGTGTATTAAATTGTTCTAATCCACTGTCAAATATCTTGATCATGTGTGGCTATTTAAGATGCAGTTTTAAAAAAAATAGCACCTAGCACAAAACAAGAAAAGGTATAAAGTTTATCATTATTCACTCCGTCAGATAAAAGACATCTCGATGTCGAAATACGTTCGTACAATCTACATATGTGTATGAATGTATTACGTGACATTCTTTACATGAAATATGAAACTCTCATACATATGTGCCTGTGACTGTTTATAAAATCGTGCCACTCTAGCCGGGGATATGATAATCGCATACTAAATCGTAGTATCAAATAGCCATCGAGCTTTCATGGCATACCGTTATTCCGTATGCAAATTCAAAGCTATGCGACGGCCGTATTAAATATTATAGTCGTTTATAGCATTACGTTTTTTAAAGGTATTTTTACTTTTTTTTAAAGTGTTTAAGTTATTAATTATGTTAGATATTTATTATTTATTATGTTATGATTATTCGAAATAAAGGCGTGTGTAATAAAAATATAATTTCTTAAAAAAGTTAGTTAACTAAGAGTTAGTCAATTTATTATAATTAAAATAAAAAATGTATGTGGTTTATAAAATACTATGCCAAAAATAAATATATTATAAATGAAAAAAAAACAATAATAACAAATCATATAGACTTAAGATCGCGACAGTCTGACAAACAACGGGGACGCTACGAGCGAGGGGCGGGGGTTGGGACCCTTCGCGTCACGTGACCAGCGACCTTCAGGCGGCGCACCGACCTTGAGCGCCGCTCGCCCCGCGCGGGTCAGAGGTGAATGCACGCCAGCTTGCCCCGCGCCGCCCCTCCTTGTTACCCATCTGAAGCTACTCACCTCCTTGCTATCTACACCATGGCACCATGGCACCGTCAGGCACCACCGCCCGTCAACATCCCGGTCTCAGCCACTCGACCACCCTCCCACTGCGAACAGGTATTAGCGACGCGGCACACCTTTCCCATAAAATATCACCGACAAGTTTATTGACATCGAGTCGCTAGCACTATTGCGCAAATGTAACCATTTTCCGAGTTTTCGACTGCACACACTGATGTCTTTCAAATTAGAAAGCACTTTTATCGAGAGTCACAACGTCTGTTCACTCAAAAATGCATGTAAGTAAAAAACATTAAGCACAACGAGTTTACGCTAAACAAAACAACGCGATGTCCTCTCACCTCCGCAAAACAAAGCGGAATAAACTTATTTGAGCTAACTGACATCTCGCGAGTCACTCCTCACAACTCGCAACTCAACCGCTGAACCGCAAAACAAATATTAATCAGTGACATCTAGTGGCGAGTTTATGCATTATACATATTTAATCTTTGCCAAGATGCAAAATTGATTAAGATTTTAAATATTAATATATTAGTTTAGTTAATTATTGACAAATATATAGTACAAAAATAAACCAAATAAGGCAGTTTTTCTATAAAGGGAATTCTTTTTTATTTGTGTGTTCAGTTCAGTTCTTTATTTATGGCGTTCCGAACGTGCCAGTTGAGTATTTGTGTGTTGCTATGAACTATTCATTATCTGTCACTTGATATTTGAAGTTTCAAACTAACAGCTGTGTATTAAATTATGTTGAAAGTTTAGTTTTAGTTTATTTCTCGTCTAGTCTTGTGTATATAGTTTCGCAATGTTACATATTTATTTAATAAAATATATTGCAATCGTTGTCAGGTTGTGTTAATTTAGTTTATTAAAGAGTAGTATCGAAGTTTAGACGTAACTAGTCATTGAGTCATTAATTAAATAGATTTTACTGTGACTCAAGGCTACATCAATAAAAGTAGTAATTTTTTGTGTCTATTATGTCAATAACAAAGACATGATGGTTGAAGATAACGATCAAAATTACGGAAGAACGGCAAATAAAAATGTTCTTTTAAAAATTGTTATATTGGGCGATGGAGGTGTGGGCAAATCATGTTTGATGAGCAGGTTTATATCAAATCATTTCGACGATCACAACTTTCATACGATAGGAGTGGAATTCATGAATAAGATGATAGAGGTCAATGGCAAGCCATATACACTACAGGTAAATATATTTATTTTTGTTTGGATCTTAACTAATTAATTGTATTATATTATGAATTATTTAATTTAAAAAACAACTTTTTAATAGAAGATGAAAACTGTCTCTTATATTGTATTATTTTATGTCCTTAATAACTAATTAGTCATTATATAGCGAGGTCATATTATCAGATGTAATGACAACATGCAAGGTAAAATATCATCATTTGATAAAGGAATTAAATAAGATTAATCTTGATGTATAACATATTAAACTTCTTGAACATGTTAGATTTTAACTTAGAAAAACATAATATATTTTATAGTGATGATGAAGTAACAAGAACATATAATATCAAATATAAATTTTTAAAAAAATTTACACTATATATATTATTTAATGTTGCCTTTCTTATTCAAATATTCATATGTTGTTATTATTATTATTCAAAATTAAAAAATATTCATTGGCTTAAATTCTCTTGTTATTCCAAATTTTACTATATGTGATATCACATACACAAATGCGATATAATATTTGGTATACAGATAATATCACAATCTATAGCCCCTGTACTCAACTCCTACTTTACTAGTAATATAAAATATAAAAAATGTATAAATTAAAAACCTATGTTATTAAATAATATAAAATGATGTACAGTTTTCATATATTTGATTTTCATTATTACAAAACTGCATTTTAATGAAGTGCTTAGAATTAATAATACATTAATTTGTTTAATGTTGAAATATGTATCAACAAATACCAATTTCCTAATTTATACTGAACCATTAGCAAACTTTCTCAATTTCCTTGATATTGCTTAATTGATCATAACAAAAAGGTTTATAGCGTACATAAATTGGAATAATTATCTTTTTAATTAACAATTATAATATTATACTATTTCTCTGATTATCAGAATAACAAATAGAGACTGGATAAAATACTGTGTTGTTATTGAGACATGTTAATTGACTTATAAATTATTTAATTAATTATTCATACTTTTTAAAAACGAAAAATATACATTTGGATATATGAAAAACAAATTGCTGTTTTATATTTTAAGCGTTATAGACTTAACATTTATATGTAAATGATTTACAATGGTTGCAAAAAATATGAAAAACTGACAATTACTTAATTATAATTAGCACTTCTTTTGATAATAGTCTATATAGTATGTATAGTAATAGTATATCTTATTTGATAATGATCTATTTACTTATGAATTAGGAAGTTAAAAGCTGTACACCTTTTTTTGAAAGGCTTTAGTAAAAGAATGTAAGTGTAAATATTGTAATAATATATCCTGCAGAATGTTAAATAAGGAAAAAAGTGCAAAGTATCATTTATTGTAGTATTTTGCTCACTTCTACTTGACCTTATGTGTCACTTCTACAAATTATACACCAAATAAATATTATAGACTAAAATATAAATGTTTTAACATAATTATATGAAATTAATTCCCATTATTATTATATTATAATATTCTTAATAGCTTTGTATAGCTGTATTTTTCTATTTGGGGAATTAATTGTTTTCTCGAATTTAACAAGCAATAGAAAACGAAGTGTCTTGACTCTAGGTTTTCCCTGCTTACCCTGGGGGATAAGGCGTGAAGCTAAAAATAAAATTTCTTTAAATACAGGTGAAGCGTGTTAAGAGTAGCCTATTTTTATATAAATTTTTGATTTCAGATATGGGACACAGCAGGGCAAGAGCGTTTTAAGTCGTTAAGGACACCATTTTATAGAGGAACGGATATTTGTATATTAGCCTACGCCATTGACGATAGAAGCTCATTCAACAATATAAAGACGTGGTTAAACGAGTTCCTACATTACGCTGGTGTTAAGAATGGAATTGAGAAATTCCCTTTTATTGTTGTTGGGAATAAGGTGAATGAGTAAAATATAATGTTTTATTTTTATCGAGTTAACATTTTGTACGAGTATTTTTATCTTCTAACAATTCAAGCTTATAGCAGTATAAAATTGGTATGGTATTGTAATTGGTTGGATTTTAAAATAGCTTCTCCTTGCCGTTTTGTCCACATGGTCAAATGGATATGACTAAGAGCTGTGTGTTACAAGTGACAGATTCTAAGTGTCCGAGGTAACTCTAACCGCAGGCGAAGTGGTTCGAAACGATTAATATGATATAATACAGCCTAAAGCCATTCTCATTAAGAGATTACACAATAGAAAAATATTATTTAAATTCGAACCAGCAGATAAGCGCGTTCTACATAATCAACTCACTAGCACCATAATATTAGTATAGCCATAATAAAATATATGTCCATATGTATGTCTGTATGTCGATATTGGACATATTCTACTTGAATCGACTGAAGTAAGTGAAACGACGACGTTTCTTTTTTTTTTTAGTTCGTAAGCAGAACGTCTGTTTTAAATGTTTTCTCGATTAGGGATAGTTTGGAGATAGTCTAATTTATTTCAATCTTGTTTTTTTTATATTTCAATATTTTATTTGTAAGAGCTACTGTCTTATCATTTTTCTTTAGATACTAAGTATTTAACTTCTTGACTTACTACAGAAAAACCTATGACGTCATTCTACACAATCCCCTTAAAGTGTCAGATGACTGAACCCACTTATTTCGCCATCGAGACCAGGAAAATACATGTAATTCCCAACACATACATATGTCCCACTTACATATAATACCATGTTGTCACTTAACAAGGGTTTCCTTATAAGTAGTTTTAAACCAATAAACAAGTTTCTTAAGTAATAATTTAAATATTAATTATTTAAATATTTTTTTCCAAAATAATTAATGCGCATATTTTAGTATTGAGATACATTTTTGATATTAATGTTTCGAATATTAATTTTGGTTTGACACGTGAAAGGAAGGATGATGAAAGAACGGTGAAAAACATATACATATAGATTAAGCGATATCTCGTTTGACTTTCGACAATACAGTACCAGTGAAACTGGAACTGGAGGAAAGAAGAGGTCATGTGGTGGACCTCCCGATTCTATGTATGAAGAGGTCGATGACCACTTACACTTAAATACACCATTTATTTCGTAATAACTTTAATACATTTTTTTCTCCTAAAGTCCGACGTATCATCGAAAGACAGAGAGGTTTCATATGATCAGCTAAAGCAGTGGTGCGAAGAAAATAAAATATCAACATACTTAGAAACATCGGCAAAAACTGATAGCAATGTGGTTGAAGCCTTCTCATTGTCGGTACAAAGGTAAATATTTATATTTTTATTTACATTAGAATTTTTCTTTATTAGGCCCTTCGAGTAGGGATCGGACCCGCGATCACAACGTTTATATTCAGACGCTGCTAATATGGCTTTAAATAAGGCGCAATGTAGAAAACGGAGCGCCTACAAAAATGTTTTATTTTAATATACAATCTAGTTGAAACTATTCAGTCTCATATAACTATTACCAAATTGAATGCTATTGTCATCTACTAAAGAGCCTTTAAATATGTATTATGTTTGCCAGAACTAAAAAAATGACCTTCACATGACCTTCATATATATGCATACGTTGTATAAATTACATTTTATTGCATTATTACGCGTAAGCTTTATATAACTATTGACTTCATACTTTATTTACCTTGCTTTCTGTGTAATAGGCAAAGATAATAGAAATTTCAAAATAACTGTGTTTTTGTATATGCCATTTAAATTTTTATTTTTGTCTGCCTGTCTGTCTTTCCGTTTCTCCGGGCTAATGTCCGGAAAAGCTGAACCTATTCATATAAGACTTTTACCAGAATATAGAGAAGGTATAGTATACCAAAGTTTTTCCAGAATTCCTGTAGGATGGGGTCACATTTGCCGAGCCAGAGTGCCTTACGCCCAATAAAACATTGTATATAAAATGAAAATTTTGACAGAGTGATTCGAAAGGAAAAAATAAAAAAATTATACGTATAATACATGTATATTATAGTAGAGTAAATCCGAGATCAATCGGGCGAGGCCGCGAACGGGTCGCTAGTCATAAATATAAATATTTGCCAATTTGTGTATGACGCCATGGTGGTGCAATGAGATAGCATCTGTCTATAAACGGTCCTCATGAGGAGGAATGGGGAAATCCCTGCGCTTGTAAATTAGAAGGCAGAGTTCTCGGCGGAGTCTTACCACTAGGTTCTCTCCGCTATATATATATATATATATATATATATATATATACACATTAAAGAAAATACTTACATATATATACATATATATATATATATATATATATATATATATATATATATATATATATATATATATATATATATATATATATATATAAGTAATTTTCTTTAATGTCAGTAATTTCAAATCTCCGATCTTGTCTACGTTCTTAAGTATATTTTAATGGTATCATGACAGCGCAATTTTAATTTACGTTCAAGTGGTCAAGATATTCTCTTCTACATTATGTAGGCGGGTACTTGTCTAGTGTAATATTTCTGGGCTATGTGACAGAATGTAACGTTTCTTCGTTTATATTATTAATATTTTCCAGTCATTGTGATTAAACCTCGTTAACACGTTAAATAGTCGCATTATCGAATGTTAATGTACCTTTAGTTTTTTATTTCATACCATAGCTTACAGGTGATTTCACGTTGACATAAAATATTATCGAAAATAACGGAAATTGCTTTTATTTAGTTTAGAAAATGATGACCTTGATGTCGTCTTTGCACGTTTTATACATTTCAAAATGTAAATAATAAGTGAATTATAACAAGACAAGAGCAGATATGTTAATTTATTGAATAAAATAAATAAAAAAAATAAAAATCATGAACATTATCTCTTTTAATAAACATATTTTTTTACTATTTTGCAATAATGATTAAAGATCACTACTTTACTTGGGGGTCTACGGCCATGGCCCCCAGCATGGGGTTCTGAATATCCTATCTATTGTATATTACATATTGCCTCAAAAGGCGGAAAGCGGGAAACGGAGTGTCTTAACACTAGGTTCCTACGGGTCCCTCTGTCTACCCTGCCACGTGCGGTATACAGCTATTAATTAATAAATAAATAATAAATTTAAAACAATATGGCGCCTCTCATCAAATCAGGCCCCAAATTAACGAGTGTCCGAGGGTCTCGAAGTAATCAAAAACGGTTATGTAAATAGCGGAATATCTTTTCTATTTTTTTATACAACTATGAGAAAAATATTATTTATATTCATTACATACCATTACAAATTAGAATGTCAGTAAGACGACCCCTTGCGGTGGTACACGTACGTTGTACATGTCTAACACGCTGAAGGTCGTGATGTCGATATCCGATCAAGGAAAAATTTGTATTTATAACGAACCGCAACCGATAAAAAATTGATGGCGGCCTTCGATTGTGTCCATCCTGTGAAATAGTTTTAGTCGAAGTGTAGTAAAATAATTCTATGAGATAGTTCAATTTAAAAAATGACAACAGCTCCGAGCTTCTTTTCTAGAACCTAGTGTCAAGACATTCTACACTTTGAGAGACAAAATTTATCGCCGCAAATTGTCTTACTAAGGCACAAACTTTAAAGTGAAATACATATTATGTAGGTACCTCCTGAGCCAGGATCTTGCACAAGAGTTGCGTTTATAGTCAGAAGCCGTCCATCGAGGAACTTGTGGTGTCTTGACGTGACACTAGGTTATTGTTACCTATCTTGTTATGCGGCTAATGGCGGAGGTTGCGTCAATGTTTTTAGAAACAGTCTCGATTGCCTTATATGTCTGGAGCAATTAGTTTAATCTCGATTATTTTAATTTCAATTAGTCGCATTAGAGAGTAAGTTTATATTTACAATAATGAAAAGCATCTAGCTTTTCATGTAGATTAGTACGACGTCATTGTCTAAACGTACTGGAAAAGAATCTTCTTTCACAATTTCCCACTTAAGGCATAGCGCGGCGTTGAGTTCTGTCACTCAACACGCAATGTCTCGAGAGGCGGAAAACAATGTACACAAGTATACAGTTCCCTCTGCCTACCCTGCTATGAGCGGGATTAAGCGTGAAGCTAAAAAAAAATAATATATATGTGTATGTATGTACATGACTTAATTTTCTTTCACAACACTTCAGATGGGCAGATTTAGAACAGAAAGCTGAAAAGGAACTGCGCATGTACCATCATCCGGACACGGTGACGCTCAATGGCTCCAGTCGCACTACTGGTTTCAAAGCTACATGCTGTTCAAGATTCATTGATGTATAAAATTGTAAGCTTGTTTTTGTAATAAGTTGTCGTTTTTTTATTTATTTATTTTTTGAATATTATCATGCGATGAAAAATAATATATACCTAATTGTATTATTTATATTTAACATATCGATATCGAATTGATTCGATATATAATGCAAAGCTTTTATTGTTATTATAAAACTGAAGAGTTTGTTTTATTGAACGCGCTAATCTCAGGAACTCCTGATTCTTATTGAAAAATAATTATTCTTTTGCATAGTACCTACATTTGTTGAAGTATACTATACCTAGGCTATATTGTTCTTATGTTAATCATTCGATGTAATCCACTGTACCTACCTACGGCTACGGCTACCTCAGGCAGTTAGAATGTTCTATGTGTCGAGCACAACTCTTAGTTATTTCCACCACGACCACACGGATGAAGCCGCAGGTAATATATAGCCTTATAAATAGATCTGATTCTAGCATTTGGACGACTTCCCACAAGCCTGCATACAAAATGTTGCAACATTTATTTCAATATTTTTATAATAATAAGTCACTAGTATCCAAAATTAATATGTAATTTGTTTTAGAGATCTAGATGGCTTCAGTGATTGCAAGGTAAAACCTGCCAATAAGTCTCAGAATTGAATATTTTATAATTGAAAGTTAAAAGCGTCATTCGTTATATTTAGCCGAAGTATAAGCTTTTAATACGCTAAACTTTACTGTACTTATCTCGAAAATTGCATTTAACTTTACAAATCATCCGTCCTATATTAATCGTCTAGACATTCTATCTACATATCTTCCATTATAGGAAATATCTTAAGAAATAAGTTAATTTTAAAATTATGTACGTATAATTATTATTTTATAATAGCTTTATTTTTATTGGTAATAAAATTAAAGCTTTTGGAATCATGAAACATTCCAGCGTTTGAAAAACTAAAAATTAAATAAAAGTTTTGATAAAATTTTCATTTGAACTGGCTTTTGATTTTTCTTAGGTCATTATTTTTGTTTAATCTGTATATTTAAATAATCTGTATTAATTTGCTTGCCCAGAAAGCTTGTACCTAAGAAATTTATAAAAAAAATAAGTATATTAGTTACGTAGTTGTTACTTCGTATTTGTTGTAGTGTTATAATGATATTGTTTAAATTATAGAATTACAATTATATTATGCACTTGCACTTAGATATACAATAGCTTTAATAATACTTTTTACTTACATTTTGTATTATAATAAATAATGTAATAAATGTAGTAAAATTTAAACTTAGACATTTATTACTGTTTTATTCAAGATTTTTTACTTATATATATTATGTTTTATTTACTTACATAATTTCAATGAAAAAAATAAACAATTAATTTATATTGGTTGTGATAAAATTATCAGTTGCTAGTATTGTTAAATGTAAAAAAAAACTAATATCAATGGATATCAAATTCAAATGAAATTATCAAATTAAATTTATAAAATTTATTTAGTGAAAGTTATTATAAAATAACAAGAAAATAAATCGTTATTATAATCTTTATTTTATAAAAATCTGTAAGTCCAAAGATTTCAGTATAAATTGGGCTTTCTATTTGTACGTCCATTTCATAAAACAGTCAAAAATGTATTACATAACAAAATATGCATAACGCATATATTATGATAATTTATTATTGATAGTATTTAAATTAATTTCAAATTAAAAGAAATATGCTTTGTAAGAACATTATTAGTATTATTAAATATGTAGGAAAAACACAATTAGAAGGCTTTTGCATTGCATTAGACGCCTTATTGTCCCAATAAGAATGTAAAGATAATCTTTTTATGTCCACTATTCCGTTACTGAGTGACTGACTGACGGACAACGCAAGGCCGCAACTTATGGGAAAATTTCATAGAAAACTTAAATTTGGTATCTCTTTGGAGAGCGTAATGGAGCAAGAGAAGCAATTTCTACGGAAAATGTCGGGGATTTTTAAAATTGTTAATAGCATAATAATTTATGGTATATATTTTGTTTTAATTACTTTTTTTTCACGCCGCCCTCTCTCCCAGTCTATTCACCATTTCTATAATATATTTATATTTAAAGTATTCACTAAGTGCCTAGTTTTATAGTTACCGTACTGTTAAGAACGCACATATAATTGAAAATAATATTGAAATCTTGTAATTTGTGATCTTATTGCATACAAATGGAATTTGTTAATGATTTTGTAAACATTTTTTTTTTAAATCTTTGCAATAGATACATTTTACATTGTTTTTATTTCACATGTGTTTTTCTGTGTTTTTTTGATTATTTATTGAACAATGCACAACATGTAGTGTTTTAAATAAAGTAGTTATAGATTATGAATTGGACGTAGCTGATGTTTTTTATACCCATTTGTTTTTTTTTATGCAAAGGCTTAAAAAAATGAAATGAAAAATTTTATGGCTACGTCTAGTTCGATCTGAAATTATTTTTAAGCTGTGATTTAAAGATACCTTTGAGGGATCAATACAAGTTATGAATAATATTGCGTTTTATTTTTATTTATATATATATATATATATATATATATATATATATATATATATATATATATATATATATATATATATATATATATATATATATATCTATATATAATAGTTTCCCGCATATAGCATTGTAGATAGAGGGGACGTAGTGTTAAGACACCCCGTTTCCCAATTTTCGAGTTATTGCCTTCAGTGACGGAACTCACTGCCGAGCTTTGCCAACTTTGCTGGATGTCGCCAGAGCGAGCAAATGGAAGAAGAAATATTTTGCCATGTGGGAATCTAACGTTTACGGCCTGAACTATATTGAAGTGAAACTTCTTTAGGCGCATGAGGGTAAAATTTTTACAGATGAAACGTCACGAGTGGTCGAGACCGATTGAGAGAGAGAGAGTAAGACAGGGCGAACGTAGCATGAGCAACTAGCCGTGGAGTGAGAGTAGGGAGCAAGCGAGTGAGAAAGATTGAGAGAAAAAGTGAGACAGAGCGAACGTCGTATCACGCATAGTGCTATGGAGTGTGAGGTGGGAGAGAGCTATAGTGAGAAAGATTGAACAAGAGAGAGAGAGAGAATACGGGATATCGAGAAAGAATACACGCCCTATTGGTTATGTATTCGTTTACTAGTTAATTATTAGAACTTTAGATGGCATTTCTGTCGCATAGCGTAATATTTACAATATTATTAGACACTTCTACAGTGAATAAACAGTAAGTGAATTTTATAAATAAAAACTTTGTGAAAAACTTTGTGAATAAATTTTTAAGTTGTCCTGTATGAAGCAATTATTCGAAGTAAGTAATATATCTGTTATCTTTTTGTTTATTTACAATTTTTTATGATAATTGGTTTGAAGGTTAGGTAGTTTTAATATTTACATATAACATGTGGTATTTCAACTTGCCACTCGTCATTTGATAATTTAATAAATCATTTAACATAAAATAAAAATATTTCATAAATTCGCTTTTCTAAATTTTGAATTCAAAAACAAAACTTAATTAATAATTTTTAATATTGACAAAAAACACGTGGCATTTTTATTTACAATTCGTCATTTGAGATTTCAATAAATCATTGTGCATAAAATACTAATAACAATATTTCATAAATTCTTTCGACGAAATTTTAATTTAAAAATTGGAATTTCTAGAGTTATCATTAATTTACAAAAATTTTGTATATATTTAAATTGGATTAGGTATTTTTAATGACAATTAAATTCCTAACCTATCTTCCTTTTTCCCTTCCTCTTAATCTTGGAAATTTAAAGTTTTAGATTTGTATAAATATAAACAAGATTTATAAATTAGTTCGCCAAAGAAGTTTCACTTCTGACATGTGTATTTAGTACGCACACATGTTTTTTTAATTATTTTAAAGAAGTTTTTAATATAGAACATAGAAGTTGTAATAAAGTGGGTATTCTTACGGTTGCGTCACAATACATCTACAATAATTATTAATAAAGTCAAGATTAAAAACATATTATTACGGAAAGTATATTATTCACTCCAAGAATATTATACGGATGTTAGTGTGTGGAGTGAAGTACTGTCGATGCTCATTCGGGAGGCTTACCACAGTTGTAAATATATTGTAAGTTTACATTAAAAAAGAGCAACTGTTGAGTTTTTGGCCAGCTCTTCTCAGCAGAACTGCCCTCCGAGCTGGTGGTAGCTTCTTGTAGGACTGACAATACTGACACTTATGTTAATTGATTCGAAAGTGCTTGCAATGGCCTATTTGAATAAAGAATATTTTGATTTTTTATACAAAATTGATATTTTTAGGGCTCTTTAGTTATTGATATTTTTAGGGCTCTTTAGTTATTGATATTTTTAGGGCTCTTTAGTAATAGTTTCAGGTCTAATGACCTGGAACTATTAAATTTGATGAAAAAAGGTTCTGGCCTTTTTGGGCCATTTGCGATTGCAAGAGGTTGTAATTAAGGCAAACTTAATCATATTAGCCTTTAATATACGGCATTTAAAGTATCAAAATATCAACATTAACACCGGTGACAGCTATGATGTGTTATTTAATGACGAGGTCTCTAGAAAAGCACGTACGTAATTTTTGCTTATGTTTTAGATATTTGCGTAAATTTTGATAAAAAAAGTATATGAATTATTATCTAAGTGTAACTAAAATTATTGTCTCGTTATAATTTTAAGAAGTGGGATTATAAGCATGTTGCCACTTCTTCTTCTTCTTGGCGTTAGTCCCGGCTTTTGCCAGGAAGCATATTATGCCTTCCGACTAAGCCTACTCCATTTTGCACGGTCTTTAACACCCTCAGTGGATAATTTATTGTTGTCACTATTACAGCAAAAATTGTTAATTTCTCTGTTTAATTAAGAAAATTGATGATAAAATATATTTGGAGAAAGATATTGAAGCCAGTTAGAAGTTACATTAAAAGTACTGGAAGTGAATTGAATGACTGGAATGCTTCGTGTTGTGAAAAAGTGATAGCAGACGGAAATATATTGCATGCGGAAATCGCCTTAAACGGTAGTGCATTTAGTTTAAAAGTAAGGTAGTTAAGGAACTTAATGTTGCTATTTTATTGTAAATTAAACAAAACAAAAGGTAGTTGGATAGAAAAGTACTTAAGCAGAGAAAAAACGAAAATATCTCGAAACCGATCGACCGCATTAAAGTACACAAATCTTTTAAAATTGCCATTACCGATCTACCCTAGCTACCCTAAATTAGATAGATAAATCACCAGATGGATGCGAAAATTATTTTTTACAAAACACTAATAATTCATTTTTTTAATTTATTTTTAATAAGCCTTTTTGACTATACTCATTTTAATTTAAATCTGCACTTGTTCTCAATAGACTATAAAGAGGGCCTAAAATAGTACTCACATTTGTGATAAATGATCAATCCAATGAGGCAATGAAAGCTCTCTGTTCTAAAACATTTTTTCGGCGTGTGTACTGTACATCGTTTATTGGACGATAAAGCTGTATTAGAAAATCAAGCATAATTATAGATCTACCTACATTATTTCACACTTAACACTTAAAAATAATGAAAAGTAAAAGAAAACCCCAACTGTACAAAAAGCTAAAAGAAAAAATCAAGCCCAATAGTTTAGAATTTGGCATGGATTACTTTATTTAAATGATTTTCTTATCGATACACACATAAACAAGTCCAGCCCAGCAAATTTTTAATATTCTCATTTCGACAAGACGGCGTCTGGTAGTCGCTGTAGTTAATTTTATTATTATCATCTCTAGTGATATAAGACGAATTTACTGACGTAGGAACTCTCGTAGTAGGACGTCTTTACAAGGCCACATACACACACACACATACAAACACTGATAAACACATTACCGTCCGATGAATAAAACACAAATTATACCCAACTTTTACATTCATTTATTAACACAAAAGTCGTTATTAATAAAATATCTTTGGAACAAATACCAAACAAATCAACCATTTTAGCCACTAATAAGAATAAATATAATATTACCCACCTTTTAATTTTAAATACAATTTTGATACATTTCGTATTAACAAACAATATAAGAAGTATTGTATTGCAAATATCTATAATGTACAATTATATAAATAATTTTAAATTAAACAAACCATTTATCAAATTGACCACAAAAGTAAAGGGTGTACCTACTACTAATTGTAAATTATTCATATAAAATTTCACATAATATAATATAGATTCTCATATAAAATTTTTGCTCATCTCGACATATTATTTAAAAATATTGATCGACATTTTATTTTTATTAGCACGAAGAATAATATAGCTAATTTCCCATAATATAATAACAATAATAACATATATTCAGAGAAATATTTCATACTTTCTGATACAATTAGTATTTATCGTATTATTCTTCGCCATTTGTTTCTCTAATATTTATATATATGAACAACTCATGATATGTATTATTGTCTATCGAGTAGAATGTGTTTAGGAGAGAAAAGGACATATAGGCTCGATAGCCATAATTCATTTATTTTTTAAATAATTATTAAATATTTATTAATTAAAGATTATACCATTTTTTTGTATATTTTTTTAGCCTACTGTCTATAATAATAACATTATTATAGACAGTAGGCTAAACATTGATTTTTGTACTTTAATGAGTTAAATATAGCTAATCTAGCAATTGGCAACAATAGCAGAGGCAAAGGCGGTAAAACTGAATTTCGAAAATAAAAGTGAATATATATGTTTAATATAAAAAGCAATCCAATGTAAACTTATGAGAAAGAATTTCTATCTAACCAGACAACTTTAGCATCGTCATAAACACTTTAATTCTTCAACGGGCCCCTGTTCTTGATCATTTCTTCACTGATTTCCCACAATTTGGCTTCTTCGTCTTTGTCGAAGGGATAGCTAGATTTGTATTCTGCGCAATCTCGATAGAATTTGCCTGTATGACCTTCTATACTGTATTCAGAGGCGCAGTATACCACTGTTTCAGAACCCTGCAAATAAAAATCACACTGTGGAATACAATTGAAAATATATTCTGAAAAAACCTTACACAATATTTTCATTAGAAATGTATATTAATTGAATTTCACATTAAACATATCAACAACAACAGGTACATATTATTATTACTTAAAATGATAATATAACTGTTGATTTAGAGAAATTGCATAAAAAGTATATTAATAAAAATGTCAAGTTGCATAAATTAATATCTTATAATCTATTCACGATAAACAGCCATGACTTTATTGAGTGTTTTTTTTTTACTTATCTTACGAACTGAATTATTCAATAGATATTGGTTTTTTAAATACAAAATACATTTGTTTGGTTTGATAAAATGCACTATACTCGTAGTTCAGTGTTTTGAATTCGGTAAGAGGTCACTAAAAATGGTAAGAGGTCACTAGTGTGGGCTGAGACCAAAGGATACCGCCCGGGTATTCTATAGTCGCACACCAGGCTATCAATCTTGGCACATTCAGGAGCGTCACGGAAAACTATGGTGGATGTGCGGCGTGGGTTATTCGGTAGGTATTCTTGGGGTCCATGACATGACGGGTTCCCCAAGAGCGTCACCTTTTGATGGTATGGCTACGTTGCGCGCCGGTCTAGGATTAACTATCAACTGAGGATGCTGAAGACCGTATAACGGGGTGATTTTTGCTCATTCATCACCCCAGTATCAAGGGGATCAAATTACTGGGCTAATATGAAAATATGGAATAGATATTATGTTTTGACACATCTCGCAATACGTTGGTTCATGGTTAGAATGAAAGCACTTGAATATTTACTAGGACAAGGTGACAACTGATAAGTAACGTGAAGTACACTTCAGCATATTATATCTTTCTGATCATTATGTCTTAATATCTGGACAAATTTCAAATCTTGATAATGTTATCTAATAAATTGAGAAATGTAATTGATGAATGAGATTATTACGTATGAAATTAGTACTCAGAAACAAATAAGGCCACCTTGGCGCAGTGGGACATTCTCTTAGTGTATACTCAGCGGGTGTGGGTACAATCCCCATCTGGAGTCGGGGAATGTTTTTCCTCGCTTTGGTAAGGCCGGACAGTTGACAGGCAACAATTAAAGCGAAAAATTCAGAACGGAGGGTTTTGCCACTGCTCTACCATAGTTGAGTAAGCAAAAAAAATAATAAATGCGGGGATACAGCGTAAAGCTGGGAAAAAAACAAAGTAAATCTTTAATATTTTTATAAAGCCGACGAGTTTGTTTGGTTGAAAGTGCTGGTCTCGGGAACTACTGACACGAGTCGAAAAAAAATGTGTGACTACTAGTACGAATTTTTGTGTTGGATAGTCCATAGATCTATCGAGGAAAGGTATAGACATTACACATTACATCTAGTGGAGTAAGATAGAATATAAAAAAAAAAACAATAGAGTTGAAGAGCTTCCGCTGTGAGCTGCGTAAACGGTTAAAGTTACACAAAAGATCGTGTATAATGGAATTATTCTAAATAAATGTCCGTGACAGCATATTATATCTTCTAAACCTAACCCACAGTAATCATTTTAATGTTTTATAAAATATCGGTCAAGTGCTTGAACCTCGGAACGGTTGCGGAACCTCGGCGCGCGAAGCCAACTCGAAGTAGACTGATATTTATAATTAGGGTTTTTACCTCAAAAGTAAAAACGGAACAGATCACTTTGTTGTCAAAATTAATATCAAATATACAGGTATATAATCAGTTAGAATTTAGATCATAGAAGAAAAAGCAAATTTTTGATACGTACGTTTATGAAAAACGCCGCATAATTAAAACTTTTACGTGGGTAGGTACTTCCCTATGAAATCAAATTATGACATTTAGCAAGAAGTTAGAAGTTACAGTAGGCACTGCACTATATGTAATAGATTTTACGTATTTATATTCAATTAATGTCGCATAAAACATGCCAATTACTGGTAATAGGTACATATTATTACTAAAAACATATTATACCTAATTATTGATTTTTTTTTAAAATACGTAAGAAATAATTAATAAAAATGTGAAGTTGCATAAACTAATATCTCATAATCAATTTATGATAAACCGCCATGACATTGCTGAGTGCTTTATTTTTAACTTATCGGCTGAATCTTAAGAACAATACTCTCCAATAGATACTGGTTTTTATAATACAAAATACATGTTCATATATAAAAGTAAGTCGTAGTTAAGGTGCCTTGGATTTGATATCGATGATAAAGCCCGATTAAGCGATGCCTGGGCCAAATAGTGAGAGGCCACTGGTCTGAGAACGCAGAACACAGCCCAGGTATTCTGTGGTGGTACACCAGCTCAGGGTGACGATAATCAAGAGCATGATTCGACCATTTCTTTTGTATGGCGGCGAGTGCTGCCTGGCGCCATCTTGGCACATTCGGGAGCATAACGTAACGAAAACGAAGGTGCTGACATTTATGTCTAAGCCTCGATTCTCGACTCCGACTCACACTTGACCGATATTTTTAATGCTTAATCTGTTTCTATTTAACTAAATTTTATAATATTTATATTAATATTATTATTAAATTATTATTATTGTTTAGGCTAAGTAAGTATATATTATTTAAAAAATTTGAACGCGCCTTTAATGAAACATCATGTTCATCTTATCACAATGTTAATAACGTATATAAAAACTAGAACAATGTAAAATACACAAAGACGAAATAATGCCATGATATCTATAGGTTTTTTTAATGAATTTAATATTTGCATATTTTTTGTACAAACTTCGCAGTAGAATTAGGTAGGTTGTACGAGTATTTTATGTATTTTTAAGTCATATATTAGTAACAGTTCGGTCTTGACTCGGGGTCCGTACCGGGCACCGTAGACTTTATGGGGGCCCCGGATGGTCTATAAGGTATTGCTACGTGTGTTGTTACCAATATATTACATACGTCATTTGTTACAAATCAAACAGCCTCAACATGTCCCGAGAAGGCGTTGACTAGAAGTGAAATAGATACATAACGATATATAATCTATTAACTTTTGTTTTGAATTTAACAGAAATTACTTTTACATCAACTTATGTGGTCAGCGAAAAAACAAGACTTTGGTACATAGTTATTTTTTCTCACGTTTAATAATTAATAATTCTAATTATGAAGATATCATACTAACAAGTGTTAGTCCAGTTATCTTACACCGATATCTATTTACAATACGGGTGAGTAACATAGGCTATATTGTCATTGTATTCGATACTTTTACTTAATGTATTGAAAATGAATAATACTTTGGAATAAATTTAATGAAAAAAAATTTATAGACGATGCCGATGACAGAAATAACTTCATTCTGAAGTCATTCGAACATAAAATTTCAGGGCTTACCCTGAAATTTTATGCCGATGACAATAATTTAGCAAAAAATTTATCCGCTTTTGAGACAGGTGATGCGGTTAAGGGATAAGCAACTGCCCTACATTGCATTTATGACTTGCGTGCCAATTTAAAGTTGTTGTAAGTTATATATTTTGTTTCAAAGACATTTGAACCCACAATAAATAAGTTTTATCGCAACAAAGACATTCCTCCTATTATTTATATTCGGTATTATCAAACTACATACTGTATATTAATTGTAAGGTGAAACAAATATGTCGTATAAACATTCGATTTTTCATATCTGTGTCTTGTTTTTGCTGAATGCTACTATTTAAACTCATTAGTTAAAAAATCCATTCAGAATGGATTACTTTAGATGTCATTAACCTCTTATCAGAAATCAGTTTCATTGTTTAATATTTTACACATTACCAAAATATTCTTAATACGATTACCAAAAATATCGGTCAAGTGCGAGTCGGATTCGCGCACTGAGGGTTCAATTACGCGATTTTCGTACAAACGCGGCAAAAACGAAGCATAAACGCTCTTGTATCTTTAGATTGTGTTGATTTTCTAGTTTAATATTTTCTGTGTTCTAAGGGACCATATACTTGGATATTTTGTATTAATCTCATCCAAATATCTCCAAGCGATCTTGATACATAGACAACAAAGTTATCCTATAAGGGTTCGTTTTTTCCTTGTGAGGCACGGAATCCTATAACTACTATGAACATGTTAGTGACAATAAATTAAGAAAATACAAATATAAAATAAGAATATTTGAGATAATTTTAGTTAAGTTCAGAACAATACAATACTATACAATACTATAAAATAGAAATTCATGGTGAACTAACACAACAAAGCATTTCACAATTGTAACATTCAACCTTTCTCATTAGTACTATTAGCATCACTTACTTGCTTTGCTGACCTCATAAAGAATAATGCAATGGGCGCCATTAAAATGTAGTGGTACCATTTTACAAAGCACCTGTAAGAATATCAAAAAATATATTGAAGTAAATCTTATTATTTGTTATATACATGTATGTATATATATATATATATATATATATATATATATATATATATATATATATAACAAAGTATATGTATATATATATATATATATATATATATATATATATATATATATATATATATAACAAAGTCGTCATTTTAAATATAACGATAAACCTTAAAACTGCTCTGAGAGCAGTCAGTCAATATGATAAAAATATATGAATGACGCATTGACCTCTATATGATAAGCATGTATCATGATGATGCTCTCTTGTGAAGCACAGAAAATCCTTGTATATAAACAATACAGTGCCATATTCATGTTTTAAATATTGATTCAATTATGAATTTTTAATTAATGAATATGTATTTTTATTTTATTGTCCCAAATATGATAAAGCAATGGTTTTAATAAGGTATACATAATATTGTATGCAAGTTGGTACTCGCAGCTTTGTTCATATTGACATTATCATTTTTTTATTATTGTTTCAGAAATTTATTTTTATCTTACATGTCATCTTATATATATATATATATATATAGTCATACACATATATGTATATATATATATATATATATATATATATATATATATATATATATATATATATATATAAATATAATTTCATCTAATTCAATGTACCTTCTAAATTAAAAAATATGTCTAGTATGTCTTATCAAATTAAAATCATCTACTGACCTGAATAAGTTAGTATAACAGAATCCAGGACAGCAGGTATATACATCAACACCATCTCCTCTTAATTTCATAGCCAGTGATCTTGCAAAGTATGCATTCATTAACTTAGAATTACAATATCCAGGATTGTGACGTCCACCTTTGCCTTTCTTAGCTTCTTCAATTTCTTCTCTGATGTCTAGGTTATTGAAGTTTAACTTTCCCCTCTCATGAAGAGTTGATGACACAATGACAATTCTAAAAGAAATAATGTTAGCTTCGAATACAGTTATTAAATTTCAATTAAGTGCTTCCAATATATTTATATACTTTAAACCTTTACCTGCTTGGTGAGGCTTTCTTTAACTGATCAAGAAGTAAGTTAGTAAGATAGAAATGTCCCAAGTGATTGACACCAAGATGAATCTCAAAACCTTCTTTTGTTTTTTGATCTTGTTTCAATGGAATTGACACACCAGCATTGTTTATGAGTACATCTATTTTATAAAATCCAGCTTTAACTACATTAACAAACTTTTCTATAGAATCAAATGATGCTAAATCTAGCTGCATAGGTATCTGAAATATATAAATATACAATAGAACTTTATAAATTATAAAAACAGGTGATAATATACTTTTATAGTTTATTTACTTTAAAAGTATATATATATATATATATATATATATATATATATATATATATATATATATATATATATATATATATATATATATATATATATATATATATATATATATATATATATTTCTTTCGACTTACGAGTTCGCCACCTTGAGGTTGTTCTTTCCTAATTTCTGCGATTGCTTCCTTTGCTTTTTCTAAGTCTCTACAAGCAAATATAACTCTAGCTTTCCTTTTAACCAGAGCTTTGGCTGTTTCCAAACCAATTCCACTGTTTGCGCCAGTAATGAGAAAAGTTTTACCTCGCAAACATGTATTACTGGTGCAATTCGCCCAGTTTCTAGATCGCCATTTACGTATTAATCCTAGTGCAACTACCACAGAAATAGGTACAGCTGCATAAATAACACTAGCCGGCACCATTTTTATTAAAGAATATTGAATTACCACTTTATTTTTATTTATTTTTTAGGTATGGACGTTAGTGTCGTAACATAGGTGCAACAAAAATAAATACTACGTTTTCCGCTCTTCGGACGCAATCCAATCAAAGCATTTGAACAAATGTCAAACAAATGTCAAAGTCAAAGGTCAAAGTTTCGTTCGTAAATCATTCTGTGGTGACAGTTCCCACTTCACAGTACTAGTATACAATTACTTTTGTTACAAGTAAGGTAGCTTATATTATATACAGCTTAAGAAGCTCATAACAAAACACAATATGTATGTTTTAAATTGTATATTGAAATTAACATTACAATTTATCGTCAATATCAAAACTGATCAAGGGACATTTATTTTTATTTTTTTTATTTTCACGCTGTGTCCCGTACATGGGTAGGCAGGGGAAATCAGAGTAGGTAGGTCTAAGAAATTTAATGTTAAGATACTCCGTTCCCCACTTTCCGTCCGTCGAGGCACTGCGTGTTGAGTGGCGGAATTCAACGCCGCTATTTATTGTTTTATTAGTAAAGAAACAAATTTATTGCTTCTTTGTACAATGATTTTGAAATAAAAAAAGTACTACGTTCATTAATACCATATCTTTTGCATACTTATTTATAAATACAGAGTTACATTTTGCCATTCAGCAACTTCAAAAGTCAAACTTAAAAGCCTAGAACGGAGTATCATAACAATGAAATTGCACTCATGTCATGTAGCTCACCAAAGTTAGCCCCTCAAAAATATTTTTTTTTCCTATTTTCGACTTTTTTCCTATTAATTTGTTTGTTCATCGTATGTTCTTAATTGTTCGCTGTTAATAATTGTTTGTTCCCCATTTATTTATTAAAAAAATTTAATTAAAAATATACCTTCAAGTTAGCCCCCCATTACAATCTTTAATATTTTTCCGTCAATAATGACTCGTGAATATTTATTTTCGATTGTTCGTGCATAAAATACATTTGTTCTCTTTCGAAATTACTCGTTTTTTGTTTAATTAACAATTTTAATTAGTTGAATGTGTTTGCAAAATTTGTGTATTGCGCATGCGTCAACCATACGTTTAAACTTTCTACGCGGTTGTTTTAATCGTGAAAAAAAAAATACAATTTTAAATCCTGAAGGAGCATTATTTTGTTCATTTTTTTATTTTTTTAATTAAACGGTTATACCAATTAATTGCTCCTTCAGGATTTAGAATTGTATTTTTTTTTCACGATTAAAACAACCGCGTAGAAAGTTTAAACGTATGGTTGACGCATGCGCAATACACAAATTTTGCAAACACATTCAACTAATTAAAATTGTTAATTAAACAAAAAACGAGTAATTTCGAAAGAGAACAAATGTATTTTATGCACGAACAATCGAAAATAAATATTCACGAGTCATTATTGACGGAAAAATATTAAAGATTGTAATGGGGGGCTAACTTGAAGGTATATTTTTAATTATTTTTTTTTAAATAAATAAATGGGGAACAAACAATTATTAACAGCGAACAATTAAGAACAAACGATGAACAAACAAATTAATAGGAAAAAATTCGAAAATAGGAAAAAAAAGTATTTTTGAGGGGCTAACTTTGGTGAGCTATGTCATGTATATAACGGTTTAATAAAAAAAAATCAATTGAAGTATTGATTTTTTTCTAAGGTTCATTTTATAACATATAATTCCTACTTACATACAACTTTGTAATAAAAATAAAACAAAATATTTAGCTGCATCGTTTATTTGAAATACGTACATTATAGGGACAACTAGATAAAAAAATCTATACCAGACTATGAAAAACAATTGATATGGTAACAATATGAATATATCAATGTATGAAATATTTTTTACGAGGCAATTTTCATTTATAAATTTTACAAATAACTATAGAAGAGATTAAGTTATATCTAAATTATGCTTTATTCAACTTTTAACGTTAACGGAAGCTAGCTAAAAGGAATGTCGAAGTTATTAGTATTAATAACATGTGTACAATTTTATATTACCTACATATTCATTTATATTAAAATAAATCTAAATTATCTAACAAACAAGCGCTAAATAAATAAAATGTCAAAATACTTAATGTTCTATCAGTAAGGAATCTAGCGAGGCACAATACACCTATATCAAATTAGTAGGTAGGTTTAAATATAATATGGTAAAAGACATACTTTTATTATATTTAGCATTTGTAAAAATTATATTTCATATAGGTACATAAATAACATATAATTATAGAAGATATTTCGACTGCTTTGTAAATTGAACACCACAGTAACATGTTAACGGTAACATTAATATGCGGAAAGTAGAAAAATTATTGTTGACGATTATAGGCAATATTTTCGAATGAGTACGTCTATGATACAAGACTTTTTCTAACGTTAGTCAAAATATTTTAAATTATAGATCAAAAATCGCTTATCGCCATAATATCTGCGTTACTTAAATTATGCCTAGAATCGTTCAAATGTGTCAAAACATCAAAGATTTCTATCTAAAGCAGACATAATACGAGTAAAATTGAGTCAAATTACAAACGGATTAAATCATACATTATTATTATGCTTATTGATTTATTCTAATTTTGGCATGTAGACTTTTTCATTCATCTATACTTAAAATGGGATGGCAATCAGATGTTCTGGAATGACTTTAATTTATTCATCATTAATCTATTCATTGTACTGAAAATAAATACATACTGTAAATTACTTTTTTATTGTTTCCTTTGCTATGCCTGATAGTCATTTTTTAAATAATGATTTTATAGTCTGTAGTCTGTATTTCAAATGTGAGATTTCAGTAAAATATATTAAACACACTATCGCAATAATAATTGGCACTGTTGACAGGAGTGATAATAACTAATTGTTAATTTGTGCCATCTTTCATTAATGTAAGGTAAAAGTTATTTTGTCATCAAATTTCCTTTTTTTTTTGAAATATATAAAATATATAACATATTCTGTACTATACTATTTTTCATGCCATAAAGCAACTTATGCAATGTAGCGTGTTCATGGTACTTATAAAATATTAAGACACAACTTAACAAGCTCACATGCTTTGGATAAAACATTAAAATATTACGCAATTAATATTTTATGAAATAATTATAGTAATCCGCGTAATATTTTCTTTTTTGGTAATATACCTACTGTATTGTCGAAATGTAAAATGACTGGCATTTTAATTACACTTATATCTGACTATGAAATAAAATTTGCACTTGTCAGTGTCTTACTTAGTATTATAGTATTTTCAAGCACATTTACTAATATAATATGTTTGCATGTCCAATGTGGCAATATTCATAATATTTATAAAGCACTTTATAATTTAAATTTTGTTAAAAATCTCTACAAAAAGAATTCTATACACATGACCTGTAATTGAAAAGTGTTTAACATATTAAATAAAATTATTTAACCGGATTAATCATGTAAATTGACATTATTTTTGGAAACCTGTCATTTCAATCACATTGCAAGTAGTCCGTGGTCCGTCGACTGAGGTGGCATTCGTCACTTAACATAATTATTATTAGAAACTACCGCCAACGGCTTCTGAATTGTCTCGCGTACTGCCCTGGACTTCTGCCGAAGGTGCGGACTGTATCCTGCCTTCTGGCGTGGTGGGTTTGGGACTCTAACGTCGGGTTTCCAAAAATAATGTCAATATACGCAATACGCAATTACTGCGGTTGCTTTATTTAATATGTGTAAATATTGAGAACTCAAAGATCTTATCACATTTCTAGGACCAATTTAGTGTGCCTATTATTTTTTTTGTATAAATGTTAACAAATACTGTTGGTAAAATATTGTATATTAACAATATTTTAAATATAAATATAATTAATTAATAAAATATTGTAAAGTATTGCTGAAAACCATTTTGTGATTTTGTGTTCTTGTGGCAAAATGCACTATGTCCGGCCCACACATACATATAACATAATAATATCTTTGAATGTAAAACATTATATTTATTTTTATTAAAACAACAATTGTATAACTTAAATAAAATCCATATTTTTAAGGCATAATATGAAATTATTAAATTTATATTATTTATGAAATATTAAACATTCAAACTCCTTTAGTGAAATGATATTTTAATGTTTACAATACATATATTAATATTATGACATTATTTTTAATTTAAGGATAAAGAGGCTTAAATGCCATACTATATTTTCTTCATATAATTGTGACATTTTTATGTTCACATTTAAATATAAGAATAATTTACTCTCATAATGGATATATATAATTTAATTATTTAAACATGAATGCTTTATTTTATATAATATCTGGTATAAGAATAACACTGACAAAAATTATTTATGTAGATAAGGAGCACATCCAACACCAAATTACATACGACTCATGAAGAAGAAAAATACGAAATAGCCAAAATTGTTCATAAGAATACAGCTTTGAGCGATTATATTCTTTTAAATTTGAAATATGTACATGGATAAATGATCTAGTATAAAGCATGGATCACATCGGCGTTGACAGTTGGTGCTTGGAGCGATCAACGCCGACGTCCACGGTAACGACCTTCCCATCCATGGGCGCGTCCGCCTCACTGTCCGGTATTATCACGCACACAAACGACTTCCCACTGTTGGCATCTCGCGGGTATATAGTCATTGGAATGAACCTGTCGCTTGTCCCATCCACGTAAGCCGCTAGCCTTGTATATACTTCAGGAAAATGCTTTTTCAACACAACCCCTCGACTATCCAATTCGTTTATGATGTTCCTAAAGCATATCTCTCTAAATTTGTGCGCTGTTGCTGCGTTCTTCTCACCAGCGTTGGTTAATTTTGATGTTAGGATTAGCGTTTCTCGGTCTTCGGGCGTACCTTTGCTGTCTCTTCGGTTTCGTTTCCTATTTTGTTCTTGAATTGCTTGGGACACCGTTTTACTGAGGCGCAATTTTGCGCATCTCGACACCATTTGCCGCTCCCATTTCACAGCACCTTTTGTTGGCACTTCACTTATAATACAAACTGCAACATATAATATGACTCTGGTTTCTGGGTTGTAAGCTTTGCAAAGCTTTACTACTTCAGTGTATAATTCTGCACCCATTTCGTTAGGCTGTAATGACGTCCATTTTACAAATTCTGGGTCGCTTAAATATTGGTAGCCATGAGTTGTGAATTTCTCAGCTGCTTCTGGACTTGTGAAAAAGACTTTCACGACTCCTCTTCCGTGAGCCAAATATCCTTTATGTGCGATGGTACTTATTTGCGTTAATGAGTTAGAATCTTCTTTAGCAGCTGAAATGATATGTCGACACAATGTGCTTGCGCGAGAATGAAGACAAACCTTCCTATGTTTTTCCCAATGAGATCGTCTACATTCTTTGGAGCAGTACATAGTGGTACAGTTGTGACAAGTTTTATAATGTCTTTTAGCATCTAAATGAGGTGCGCGGGAGGAACATTTAGGATATTTACACTTAACAAATGCATCGTCAGTGCTGTTTTCTGTTTGGAGAGAAGCGAGAGATGTTTTTGAATTATGATGAGTTACTTCTGAGCGTAAGGCAGCAGGATCGAGGCTCGTGCGACGGTCTAAAGACATACTGGGATGGGCGAAGGGCTCACTCCGTCTCCGAGAATGATCGCCCTGCGCCGATCTCGGACGCCTAGACTCCGGCATTGTTTCCGGAACATCAACTGTATCCTTCCCTGCAATATGGTTATATTAGTACTAAATAATATCAAAGGGACCATGGTTATTAAGACTCAGGACCATTTAGCACATGAATTAGAATGTAACTTACAAGATGCTACACGACAAGACAGCATGCTTGGACATAAATTCTAGTCTATCACAGGGACATGCAAATTTACAGTGGTAGGAAGAATTTTGAATATATATAATAAGACTTATTGCCAGAAAATCAAGGTTGAATAAGGTTTAAGAGCTTAAAAATGAGCATACACTGTGGGAGGACTATTATGGGGGCTTATAATACCTGCAGCTTCTTCTCATTGGTCCTTGATGTAAATTCCTAAAAACTTAGAAATGGTTCAAGCGAAAATTAGGGCAAAAATGTAAGGGGTGTTAGGTGAGAATATAAAAAAATTGGAACGTTCTTGACTTACATATCGTTCCTACCTGGTCGATCGGGACTGGGGTCGGTGAAGGAGCTGGGGTCGCTAGGCGTATTGATGAAGCGCGATGCAGGTGATATGCTGCTATGGCCACTACTCGCTAACTGCTCGTAGCGCGGGCTCTGAAAGCAATGTACGCAAGAGTTTTAAGCCTTTAGAAAGTTTAAGTTTGTCATATAAAGAAGCACCTAGAATATTTAATCAATTATTTCATATAAGCTTTATAATTTAGGCGAGTAATAAATTCTTCTATCAACGATCTTCTAGAATTTGTGGTAATTTGTTGTAAACATGGTTAAGGAAAACTATATACGAAAAGAAAGTTTTGCATAATTATTTTATAAATATTTTTGTAATTCATATTAAACAATTTATCAGACATGTATACCTTCCCGCCTAACAAAAAATAGGGGCTAGCAGATTTTCTTGGACTGGGTTGAGGAGTTGGTATCCTCGTTGGTTGCGAAGGGAGGCCTAGAAGCGAATCGAGGACGTCCTCCAACGTGGTAGAGCTTGGGGACGGCCTAGTTACACCCAGGTTCAGGGAACGCTGAGAATCTTGGAAGTCTGCAAGTGTTAACAATTTAGTTATGGCTAGTCGCCGGTAATTTATTTATAATGTTATATTATATACTTTGAAAATGTCAATTATCTGTTATGTTCTAGAATATCTGGTTAATTGTCGAATATATTAAATTGAAATTTTATAGTTAAAGGACAAACTAAAATTGTTTAAATAAAATATGCATCAAAATGATAAGGATAATATTAAAAAAAACTTACAAAGGGCTTACATTTTAACACAATATTTTTAGTATATATTTAGTAAGCGTAAATGTAAAACAATAGAAACCGGTGCATAAAACAGGACATGGTGACTGACTATCACTTAGTTACAAATAATAATAATCACTTACCCAGGTTAGTCTGGTTATTTTCCATAATATATCGAACACCTTTTTAAACGATAAAATGACTACGTTCTTCGATTTACTTGAGACTATAAATCTAGACTAACAAGAAAAACTTTAAAAAAACTCAAACGTCACAGAAATAAAAATAAAACAAAAAAATAAAATAAAACTGAATATATTTAATAATCATTATAAGTAAAGTTTAACTTAAAAGGTACATACAATGATATAAAATGTAATGGAGACAAACAATATTCACTTTATTCTATAAACAAAAAAAGGTATCGAGATTCTATAACATTTTATATAGCTATAACTACGAATAAAGTTACATTTTAGATATAGCAATATTTAATTTGTTGATAATGTAGAGAGCTACTGCGCTAATATGAGAATAAAAATAAAATGGCTTCAGATTATTATGATTTAGGACTTCTCTGACCACAGACATATATCTTTCACTTTAAAAATTGGAAACAGATTAATTAGAATTAGATTTATAAAAAAAAATTCGAAATTTAAGATTATTTTGTCGTTGATTAAACATAATCGGGGGCGTATTTTCGGAATTCTTCTTCGGCGGTGCGAATTTTGTACGCGAAATTATAATTTCTAACCTAATCAGAACCTGTATAATTTACTTAGGGATGTCTTGTCCCAAACATAAATTACGAGGTGATTCAAGTAGAAGGAACTTAAATTTTTGAGACATCAGTCTGTGTCACTTCTCACCACCACATAATATCATGGTTCTGATAACTGTCGCCTTGTTTTATAAATATTTCTTTATATTATATCATATTCAGGCTTTATAATGTAATATATTTAGATTATTTGTGACTAAAAACTAAAGATGACGGAGGAATTTAAATAGGATAGTAAGTAGGTAACAGAAAATTAGCACCTAAAATAATATATAGTAATATTGTATTTACAAAACTACGTATTATTTTCTAATTATAAAACTAGTTAATATAGTTTTCCGTTAACAAAATAAACACACAAACAAAAATAATTTAATCTGTACATTGTATGATAAAATACTTGTAACTGGTTCTCATTTCGACTTTCTTGAAATTATAGTTATGGCAATAAATTCCTTAAAATTTTATTTATTGACTATTCCTTGTAATATAAAGTGTGTGCATTGCGCTAAGTCGTTACCATATGTTCCAAAGCTATATTTACGATCATAGCTAAAAATAAAATCAATGACGAAAATATAACAAATAATAACAAACTGAAAAAAAATCATCTTTGCTAGCTATTATAAAATAATACACAGGCAAACATTTTGATAATAATAAAAAAAGTGTTGCCAATTCAAAAAATTACAAGCCACAGACAGATATTTGGAGCCGCTACAAGCCGGTGCTTAGTTGTAATGCACAAATAAATGCTTGCACAATAAGTGAACAGTGCGACACTATTTACGCATATGGTCCTGAGTCTTACACTATAAAGCTCTATTACGCAACATGTCAAATGAAATCCTTCAGTTGTATCGACTTTACGATTTCATTTCACTACAAACACAAAATAAACGCACAAGGTGTAAATTAAACACTGCAGGTTTGGATAAATGCATTGTCAAAACGTTATCAGGTACAAACTGTAAGATTTAAATCACGGCAAATTTCGAAATACATTGGTGTTTTTACTGGGGGAATGTGTTCGCGCGAATCGAAACCTGCAATGTACGAGGTGGTCACGCTCGCTCACCGGGCGCCGCGCGGTGGTCGAGGCGGAGAGACGACGGCGGCCGAGGGTGGGGCGGGGGGAGCGCTTCCGATACTACTAGCGGTGTTTGTGGCGACTCTAGCGGTTTTGTGCCTGCAATTGAAATTTATTTCGAACTAAATTCCCATTCATTTATTCATTCATTTATTCTATCGCCGCTTTTACTACATATTACTACGATAGAAGTTACTCTTTATGAAAAGGAAGTTTGCTAAAAATTTTGCTATGAATAGCAACAAGTTGTTACATTGAAAATATACTGAAAGAGTTCACTATGTTGAGTGGATATATTTAATGACTTTGTTACAGATTTGACGCAAATAAAATTATCTTAATCAAATTAAAATTGGATCTGAGGCCGTTGTGGAGCAGCGGCACAGTTTACGCGACGGTTGTGGGGTACATTCCACTTGGGGGAATAATTTGATAAACACGTAATGTCTCAAAAATTGGTCAGAAAGTGGGGAACGGAGTGTCACAACACTACGTTCACTTTGTCTAGCCTGCTATATGCGGGATATAGCGTAAAACTATAAAATTGTAATTAATCTTACCAACAAATGAGCTTTCAACCCAATAGAGCTTCTGACTGGATCTCGGTGAGGGCTGCCTGTCGATATCACCATTAGCTGGTTCGAGCCCTGACACGTAGTGCACTATTGCCGATGTAACTTCCTTGATCGAAGATTGAATTTCTTCTGAAGCTTTTGCAGATGCGGATTGTTGAAGAAGAGATGAGGCTAGCCTAGAAGATAATTGAAAAACATTTATACAAAAGCTGTTAAATATTTTTAAAAATATTAGAAATAAAGAAATGTTAAATAAATATGCTTTATAAATACTAGCTTTGTCGTTGTATACAACTGGAATGTATTTGACTAATGATGATTTCTAGAATACAATTTTATGCTGAGCTTTTTTTTTTATATTTAAAAAAAATGTAGCCCATTAAACGTGCCTACTTTTTAGCACCTACTTATTTACAATGATATCGTGAGGTGAAGATCAAATTAAATAAAAATTTTTACATCACATTAGCGTGTTTGTAATGTTCTAAATTTTAACCTCATTTAATTCAGATTTAAATAAGGTTAACTTTTATTAAGGCTAATACTTACTGCAAAAATATACTAAATATACATTCTTAAAAGGATTCTAAATAATTAAAAGTTCAGCGAGCTTTCATTTGCTCGGATAGTAAATTTCCCTGACTCTTATTCTTCCGAAGTAAAGATATGAATGCCTTATGAGGTCAAGACACGCAAGGTGAGTTTAAGACGCGGTTTACGAAAATGTATATGCCATATATAATACCTTTGTCGTAAGTTTTTTCTTCAATTTAAAAGAAGAAAGAGTAAAATATACTATTACAATAAAAAAAATTATTTTAATCTATTTGTTAGAGGTTGAATGAATCAAGTGACTGTTCAGTTCACATATTGGATAACGTTTTTTGTTTACTTACCTCTCGTGCGGCGTTCGTGGTGTTGTATTCAACCTCTCTTGGCTCCTCCAGCCTAGATACGGCTGTCTTGCACTAAAAGAGGAACGAGTGGAAGGCGAGCACAAAGGACTTGTGCCTCGTATGCTACTCCGAGTTGAGGAGCACGGTGAAGTCTGAAACAAATATAACTTATCAATATTAATATCAATTTGCAAATAACTTTTCAAGGCAGATACTATAATATTGCGCATACATGTGGTTAGGGATTTCAAAAATCGATAGAAAAGCTTCCAATAGATCTCAAAAGATGCAGAAAGATGCGTTACTAACCTGGTTCGAGTTAAGGCGGCTAGTGGACCATCTACCAAAGCTAGTCGTGTGAGGGGACAGTTGAGGCGGGGGCGGCTGCGCATTCGCGCCGAGGCTGCCAAGCGAAGTGGTCTTAGAATTGAGGCCGCTCCAGCGTGCCGCAGACGCTGATGCGTCAGATAGCCGCTTGCGGAGAAGAAATCCTTCCCGAGGAGTTGGGGCATTTTTGTACCTGTAATTCAAAATTCGATTATAAGTAAACTAGCTCGCCTATTTTTAAGCAGCACAAATATTACTGTTAGAACCGCATATTCTTTTATAACTAATTGTTTGTATTAAAATAGAATACCTGAGAAAATAACTTTTATATTTGTAATACCAATCCAAAACGGTTTACTAAAAATTACAAACAAACAACCAAAACTTTTTTAGAATTGTTGCTTTAAATACTAAGTTTTGCAGAAATTCTAAACAAAAATGCCTACGATATCGTGGTGTATTATAAAATTGCAAGGTGCACGACACACAATAGAGAACAAGAGAGCGCGTTATCTTGATATCGCTCTATAGAGGTAGAACTATGTTTCGTTGAGCACCGATAGAGCGATATTAAAAATGGCGGGGTAAAATTCTTTTGTTGATATATTTTCATAGCCAAGTTTTCCATTTATTTTGTTTATTAAGAAAATATATTTTAACGTGTAAATGATTTAAGATATGCTTTTTGTAATGTTTATTTACATTCTCGTTTTAGCTAAAGATTTAGAGAAATATAAATTGCAATTATTTTTTGGATTACAATAATATCAATCACAAAATATATATATTACAATAGTCTAAACAAAACATAGTAATTATTAAATCGATGTAAAAATATATCGATTAAGTAATTAAGGCCACAAAAATATGAAATATACCTGGACGAAAGTGGTAAATTTGTCTAGCTCCTTGCAATAAGCTTCTAGTGTCATCTTACAAACAACTAGCATTAGCACTAACGTTCATTAAGTCATGTCCGCATCAGATATAATTAAGGGGGTCATTAATTTTAATAAACAACACTAGTTTAGTCATAAGCGTGAGAAGTTGTTCGCTGAATTAGAATAGTAACGAATGTCTTTATGCCGTAATAAGCCATTAAAAAGTTAGGTGGTATATACATTTACGTGACTCAATTTACATACCAGTCATAAAATTGTACGTTTCATTTCACGTATGTATGTGGTAGTACCCAACCACCAAAAAAAAAACCGTAATATTCATGAATGCTTATGTACTACATATACATTATAAAATATTCATACCATTCCGGAACATTGAGTTTTTGCAGTGATCTCTGGACCCGCAATTCGTGCTCCGAGAGCACGCGGTCGGAGTTCTTTTGCAACTCGTTTTCTGGAGGCTGAAACAATTTTTTTAATTTTATTTCTTATATAATATAAATGCTTGCAAAATGTAGAAAACTTGTACTTACTATAATTATAATAAGCCCAGATTAATGATGGAATGGAAATAAAACACGTTCATATAAATGACAATATAATTTATTGCAAGAGAAAATTTGGATAATAAGTAAAATAAAGTTACTTCACATTTGCATTAATTAAACATTTACCATATCTTCGTCGCCAGGAGCTAAGCGATAGAATGCTTTATACATAGAGGCATCGATATGCACAACTTTGGTTTTGAATAGTTCTTCATTTTCGATATTTAAATTTTCTATAGATGAAGAGTCTCGTAAGGAGTTTTTAATTTTAAGCGTTTGTTCTAATTTTCTTATAGCGAATTTTCCGTAGGCAATATCATCATCGACATCAGATATATCTGATATATGATCATGATTGATGTAATGCGACTGACTGATTAAATTTTCAGTGTCTGAAAGTTCTTTGCTTTTGAATAAACTTTCACTAAATCCACACATTTTAACTATTTCAGTCCAAGATATAAAGTTGTTAGAGTCAGCGTTTAAGTTATTGTTATTATTTGATGAATATTCTTCGTCAGTCTCGATTAAATCTGACACCCCATAGATGGTTTCATACCAGGATTCAAAGTCGTCTGATTCAGACTGAAGGATATTAGTTGTTGAATTTAAAAAATCCGGTTTTCTCTTCAATGTGGAGGTAAGGGGACCAATTTGATGATCCTTTATGGGACATATTCGATCATTTTCGAAGTCACTATAATCAGGTAGATCGAAGTCGTTAATGTCTTCTAGAATTTCTTTTGTTTGCATAATAGAATTACTTTCAGCCAGGTCCTCTAATGGCGGAGGTGGGATGCTCTCATATAATCTTTTGAAAAAATCACAAACTCGATCATTGTCAATAGTAAATTTTGTCGATATATTTTCCTTATTCTTATTATCTACAGCTGATATATTCCTTTTGTATTCATTGAGTGATGAGCTTTTTTCACAATTGCGAGTCACGTGAAGTGTTTGTGAAGTATTTCTTTTCTGGGAATCTTCAAATTTTCTTAAATTTATTTTTGTTTTCCAATCACGGTGTTTATTTTTGAAACCGTTGAAGGTTATTGAAATTTCATCTTCAGATTCACTTCTTGGAATTTCAGGATATTTTGCATAATATACGTCTCTTGAGAGGGGTTTTAAATAAATGTGTTCGGGTTTAACTTCCTCGAACGGTTCCATCTCTTGCGTAATCCAAATAGTGTCCAAACAACGCCAGAATCCATTTCTTTGAAGTATTTCTTCTGTAGTTAATAACACAGTTGACACCATTGTAGATTAGATGCTATTGATGAATATCCCAATAACCGACTAAATAGATATAGCTTTTATATTTTCAGATAAATCATTAGGAAAGGCAAATATTTAACTACTAAGAATGTGTTTTCCAATGTTAATGTCTATATTTATTACTAATTGATTGTTTGCGCACTTTAATTTGTATTTAAATAAATAAATAAATGCTAAAACGTACAAATAGTAATTCATTAATTATAAGGAAATAACGTAATTTTACAGTTCATTGATTCGAAAAATTGACATTCGGGAGCCAAATCAACTATAAAATTTTCGTGTACCTTTAATATGTAACGGCATTTAAAATAATTAAATAGTAATTTATATTTCCGATGGCGTGAGGGAGGAGACCTTGAATTTTATGGAACTGGACTCACCCTGACGTCAGATGAGGCGAGAAGCGCACAAGGTCCAAGTAATCCTACGCTTTCCCAGCAAGTCATGTTCACTTAAAACTTTTTACACTAGGTGTCTTTTATAAGCTATGTTCGAATCACATTTTACACAAGTAACTCCGTAACAGGTTACGTAAGTACTGAAGACAAAGATCCGATATCTAATTAATTTTGAGTAACAAATAAAGCATCTACACAAAGCTGAGTCGCGAAGAGGAAGTAAAGCAAGCTGCAATATCGAAGCGGAAAGCGCTTTCCAATCAAATCAGCATAACGTTGCTTATTGAACGTTAAAATCCAATTACGAGACTGAATCGGAGCGCCCTTGGGGCTTCGGTGCTAATGGTCGCTCTGCGGGCGGCAGCTGGGGCTCCTGGCTGTGGCATGCGGGGCTCGGTATCAGTCACGAGCTATGCAGCGCTCCTCATCTTGCAGGAGTAGGGCAGGACAGGTGGCCGCGGCGATGCCTCCCGCCAGACTGAGCCACGACTCGTGTCCTTGGGCCTCGCGCATGCGTTCACACACCCTTACTACCAATTCCTAGTGTCGTCACGTAGAAACTTCTCATTGCAATGATGGATACATCCTTTCTGTTGAACTTTTCAGTTGAAAATACTAACTAAGATTGCTCCTCTGTAGATTGTCTTTTTCATTTGCGGTCGTATTTTTTCCTCTGAGGCACAAACAATAGGAATCCCATGAGTCTTTGAAATCGCTTTATAGTTTACTATTCGTAATCCTCAAAGGATATGACTGAAGGTAAACTTATGGAAGTTGACATTTCAAAAGTAGTTCAGTCGAGCCTTTATTGAGTTTGAGGGCGTGGCATCGCGTGTCGCGCTCGGCCTCGAATATCCTTAACTTTATGAAAGAAGATGTCACGAGTAATTGGAGTTGTTTTTGTTTCAATGACATAGCTAATATATTTTATAACAATTTAAAATTTCAGTACATACTTACTTTACGTTACGTTACTTTTACATAAATGAGGTAAAAATCATAGACAGTATTATAATACTTGTAGGTCAGGAGCTTGGAGAATCTCGATTATTTGCAATTATATAATTTTATTAGCTATCAAAAATATCATACAACTATCAAAAAACTTACAAAGCAATGAGTGGAGCATAATAGCTATTAGAATCGGGCTGATTAATTCCGCTTGCGTTAGTTGCTGTACAAAACAATAAACAGATAAAATACTTTGCTTACTTGCCTCCCATACGACGTGGAAATAAGGAGCAATAAAAGTTTTTAAGTAACATATCTTTAGAATTTGTGTTAAAAATCCTATTAGCTTATTGAGATTTAAGATATAATAAAGAATATAACATATTATCTGTATGGTAGGATAATTTTTGGGGTAAAAGCTAAGCTAATATAAAATTTAACTTGTTTATTAAAACAAATCGTAATGCTACCTAAATAATATAGAATAAACAGAATTTGGTTAAGCTATTGCTTCTATAATAGGCCATGTTTTACCTCAACGTAAATCATGATGTTAGGTACATTTCTTCTAAAAATAATGTCCTGATTTTGAACCGTATCGTACAATTTCGCCATGTTTACCAATTATCTATAATGTAATGGTTTTTACATGTGACATATATAAGATACGTGAGATAAGGCGTATTGTTTTATGGCGATGATAATAATTTAAATAGTTTTTCAAGTCCGACGATAATCGAATTATATTAATACTTATTGCAGAATTACCACAAACAAAAGGTATGATAGTTTTAAGATTTCTGCAATTTATAAATGTTTAAAAAAATATATGTTACTGTCTTGATAAATACGTAAATATGATAAGATATAATCAAAATACTTACCTCAAAGGAAATATTATAAAAGTTTTCCATATACAATTTTTTTAACTCCTTACAATTTTATTGTATTGTTGTTTTGAGTACACAACTACAATGTCTACCTAACAACAACAATGCACGAACGATTATTTCCACTTTAATTACAGAATTTTAAAGGCATTCTAGAATAAAACATCTTTTTTTTATTATACCACTGACAGTTGATTTTCACAAATGAAATGAAAACCGTAAAAGCAAGTCGATTTGAAACCTGTGTACCAGTTCGCGATTGCGCCAGACCTAATTACGCTTCTCTCGTGAAGCGTTCCTCCTAATTATATTTAACAACGCCTGTTAGAAGCACCAGGCAAAGTAATTAGCACGTCGCGTCTAACATCATTGCACTGATAAAACTACAAGGCGAAGTATACATAGGCACTTATATTACATATTGCTATAAAATTTGTGTTACTTACTTCGGTATTCCACCTTTTTGCTAGCTTTTTTGGATAGTAGTATTAAAAAAGCTTTTTACTTCAAAGACATAACGGAAACCTTAAATAAATATTTGACATTACGCTGCTAAAATTTAAGAAAAATTACTAACTTTATGATATAGGTACTCCTTCGTTAGATCGAAGCCTTAGTTATTGGGTATATATGAATTAATATAATTTTACGAAATACGATCTCCAAGCGTGACTACAATTAATAAGCAAGATGAAGATGGTAGACATACGATACCTACTGTAAATAATACCTATAAATGATTTGCATTTAGATTCTTTTACAATTTTAATAAGATTAATGTTTTTTTTGTTGTGTAACCCAACACAACGATATTCACGTTATAACTTGAAAATAAAGACGTAATTTTGTTATCTTTGTTTACATATAAAGCAACATTTTTTTTTCTAAAGGTGTTATAATTGCATTTGTGTAACATCATGTTGAAGGTATTCCCGGGAACTATAATATCTTGTTTTAGCTTCTCACTGTAAATATGCTTAATATAATAAATTAGGCAGAAGGAACCTAGTGTTAAGAAGGAGTGTCTCCCCACTTTCCACCCATTTTCGAGACATTACGTGTTACGTGGCGAAGCTCAATACCGAACTTTATATACAAATAATATATGTCCAATCTCGTAATATAGGCAACTAACTAATCTGTCCAATCAATAAGTAAGCTACGATTGTTTTAATTAGATTCGAAATAATTGTTGTTCTGTTTTCTTGTAACAATCAATAATGTTTCTGAGAAACCCTTCTAAGACCTAATTTCTTTAATTGAGCAAACCCAAAGAAGTAACTGTTACATATTTATTTTTCTGCATTGAGTTCTTTTAACTACAAACGTTTTGTTAAGAAATACTGGCATCCTTCCAAAGCTCACTGAAACCAGTCAGACATTTTAAGTAACGTATATTTCATAATTTGTTGAGTGTATAAATAGTTTCTATAATACTTTATCTAAATTAGTAGATGTTTAATCAAAATTAAATTTACAATTATTAAATTACTTATTCTTGTGATAAAACTATAATATGCATAATAATACAAAAAATAACAAAAAAAATTTTAAAGAAAATATTAAACATACTTTTACAACTTGCACGTACAAATCGCACCATAAATAACGTAAACACAACAGTGCTTGCTTAGCCCTTATCGCACGCGATGCAACGGAATCGGTCGCTATGGAATTCATTATGACGGTGAAGTATACAGCCCCTCGCTATGTGGCCCCTTGTGTATGCCCTTTTTGACGTTTATAGTATGCACTCGAGGCGTTAAGACAAATTGATCTAATTGTAGAGTGCTTTGTATGAAAAAGTGCTAATAGTAAATATTTGTCTGTAAAATATCTGAAATTATATTTTTTTAGATCGTTACAAGTCATATAGGTTTTTTAAAGTTTTGTTTTGGAATTTTTAATGTTTTATAAAATTAATTGTTTTCCCACACTAAGTATAGAAAAATATTTTTAGTAACCGTAGAGAAAGTTGAATATAGCGGGATTCGAAACTGTCTAAGTCCTATCATCTATTCATCCGGTTTCCAAGAGGTGTTAGTTCGATTCTCGCTCAAATTTTAATCTATTTTCTAAAAGTATTTTGATTTTTTTATATTCCGTTCTGTAAAATAGAATCTATGCTTCATAACATAAGTATTATATAAATTTAAAATACGTAGATCTGACCACTAACTTTCTAAATGAAATAAGCTCATTTAAGTTTGTTATCAGTTTAATACGTTTATAGTTATCGTATTTCTAATAAAAGCAAATCAACACCTAGCCCATATCCTGCCATTCGCGTCAATCTAGCTAAAGTGGGGCCGCGGTGCTAAATTGAATCAAATTGACCGTTTACGATTAGAGAGCCATCTGTTAAATAACCCTTTTAACTATGACTGATGCCTATTGGATTAAAATGCGATTTCGACGCATATTCTGTAATTGATGATAAAATTATTTATTACTATAACCGTGTAAGTGGGAATCAGGTTAACATGAAATGCTTATGGTTCCCTCTGCCTACCCTGCTATGTACATATATATATATATATATATATATATATATATATATATATATATATATATATATATATATATATATATATATATATATATATATATATTTTAAGATAATAGAAACACGTCTGGTTGAGCAATATTAATATATTTTTTTATTATGAATTTTTAAAATAGCTTAGTTCTTCCAGTTTTTTTTTAAATTGTTATATCTTCTAAAAAAAAGTGGAATAATTACTTAATTTATAGTTTCCAAAATAATATTAAGGTGGGAAACCTTTTACTATTATAGGGTAAATAAACTGTTTATTGTATTACAAATGGCTGGCAGACGGCAAACTTGTTACTGTGGTAAACCTGACCGAGTCAACGATGAAAGATTAGCTGCCCTTAATCGAGCGGAAATAAGAAACGCTTGCGGAAATGACGGCGTCTACGGGAAATTGATGGTTTAGAATTAGGTTTACGTGGTCGTCGAGTCGTTAAATCGTCGTTTATCATTTGTTGTCCTGCTTATTGGTTAGAAAAAGTTACTGATTATATGAGAATTGCATTAAATGAAAATATCTACAACATAACATAGTATCAGCTATATTTTTTAATAATGAAGTTTTATATTTACAACCATTTCATTTAAAATCAATATTCGGATATACGTATACAATAATATTGGGTGTAACAGACAATAAGTTTGCGTGTAGTGTATATTATAATAAATTATAAGCAAAAAACTTTGTTGAAAAAATTTTTTTATTTAAGCGCTCTAAAAAGAAGAAAAAATTTTCCTTTTAAATTTTAACTATAAACTTATAACCTTGTTATATACAATTAATATGATAATAAAAGCTTGTCGCTAAGAGATACGCTCTAACTTGCTACAACTCCTCAGTCACATCTAAATAACAAACGTCACCACAAATAAAAAAAATACGTTATCTCTTTCTTACTGTGATCCTTACACCTTTTAAACCTACATTCCATCTGGATGCATCATATGAAGTTCACATAGCATTGGCACACTTTCACAAGACTGTAAAACCGAAAATAAATCGTTATTTGAGAAAATCTAACATCATTATATATTACCTATTAATAAATACACATAACATAAATAACATAGACAGTAAGTAGTGCCAGATGGAGTTAAACGAGAGTTACGATACAATACACCCATATCTCTTCCATAAATACTGCAAACACCACACTCGAATGTGGTGGAGTGTTTGCGCGTAAATTTTACTATTCTAACTGATATTTGAATAGCCCGTACTTATATTTATTTATGGGGAAAAGGAAACCATTAAAGAAATAAAATAAACATAATAGTAATATATATAGTATAGGTATATGTGTCTAAATATAAAATTATAAGGACTTCTTGCATTTGAAGCAAAATATTGCAGTTAAAATGGAACGTGGAGGAAAATTTTTGGCACGACGCGACACCACGTCCACTGTGCGGAGTCGAAGTATCAATTAAAACTGTGCATATGTAACAAAAGAGCTTAACTATAAACGAGTAAGTTTGTTTTACCTAGTTTTAGTTTATTTTATAAAATATTATAAGAAAATAAATTTGTTACTAAAGAAATAGGTCATGACTCATGATATTAATCTGAACATGATACTTGATATGTATTAATGAACTCTTTAGAACTCTCGAAAAGCATGTCGAAATGTTCCGCTTCCAATTAGAAAGAACAAATTCAGCATAGCGTAGTACACTAGTACTTTATACCCTTTGCAGTTTCCCAGTAAACTGAAGCGGTGGAGTATCCTTTCAGGTTTTCCTTTAGCGTAACGGATACTGAAAGAACCGTGTAATGAGACGCGTCTGAATGGCTAATGTTGCGTTGAATGGAACGACGGACGCAAGGATTACCGCGCTGAGTTAGTGACCTCCTTTGAGAGCTGCTATAACAGATCTACTTTCAGTTATTTTCTATTGAATTATTGTTAAAATTGTGAATCCAATATGTAAACGACGGTGTACATATTACTTTTTGTTGGTAAATCTTTATTTTGTAAAGGTAATTAAAATACTTATATACGTATATGTATTTCATAAGTTTTTATGATATATTGTTATTTTAATTAAAGGTATTGTCGTTGTCTATTTTTGTAGTTTCTATCACACTTAACCTATAAATATGATGATATTATTTTGTTTTATTATTTCCTCGATAGCGCCTGTACTATAATGGAAATTTAATACAAGAGCACTTAACCAATTAATTGTGTGCGTTAATTCTGTCAAGGATTTTATAATGGACGCAGAATTATGTTCGATATATATTTATAAAGCCGACAGCATTATTGATGTATATGTATGACATTTTACAATTATTAATTGCGCTTTATAAGTAAACTATTGACATCATGCACCCCATGTATTTTCCAATGCAATATTTTTTTTTTTTTAATAAAAATTAAAAATTATTACATAAACTTATAGTATATACTAAGTATATACTATTGTATATACTTAAGTAACAGAAATTTGAGCATAGTGCAAAATCACTTAGATGTTTATGTTATGCTTATCTAATGATATTATACATGAAGTGGTAAAATTTTAAAACATGCTATGATCACACAATCCGTAGATCTTTTGCAGGATTCACGGCTATCGTTTACGATACGATTGTGCAATTAATACAACAATGTGTTTTAAATATATGTAGTATTTTAATGATTTATATTTATAGTTTTGAGATTAGCAATAATTTTGTTGTAAAAATGTAATCAACATCTTTATTTAATTAAAAGAAATATTGTGAAAGATAGTTTAAGGAATTAACGCCAGCGCCAGAATGATACCTAGAGGAGGCGAATATTCCAGACCTTCTTATTAGTTTAAGCTCGGTACGAGTAACATCCCTGAACAAAATCTACACATGCCGACTAAATAGATTGTAATAACTAATAGGAAATAAGAAAGAGAAAGGAAATAAAGATTCTAGATATATATATATATATATATATATATATATATATATATATATATATATATATATATATATATATAATATATATATATATATATATATATATATATATATATATATATATATATATATATATATATATATATATATATATATATATATATATATATATATGTATATATATATAACTTGTACTTTACGAGTGCCTGTTATACACAGCCAAAATTAAGCAGCATATATACCTACAATTTGACAGGTATGGTCCTTGGACATCGTAGAGGAGAAATGAGAAATGATTCCCCACAATTCGGTAACGAGACTTACAATATACAAGTAAAATTTCATTTTCATCTAAACGTAACCTTACTTATCATGTGCCTTGAGATTTACCTGTAACAATGTAAAAAAGAACATTATTAGATATTAGTTACTAGCATTTCTATATATGTATCTACACAAAACAATCAAGTGATCGATATTTATTACAAGTAATTTAATTTATCAATTAATCTACGCTTCGTATTTTGAGTTTCAAACTTAAATTTTGTTACAAAATATTTTAAAATTAGTGGTCATCGAAAAATAGAAATACTAAGTTTACTTTAAAGTACTTTAATATAGAAAATGTTAGTAGTTAAGAAGAAAATTGTTCGTAATAATATCATGATTATTAATATGGAACATTTCAGTATAAAATATTAATATATATATATATATATAAACTCTTTTTATTTTTTATGCTTGATCTATCCCATACTCTTTTGTTATTTCAAGATACTTGCACGGTACTTATCTATATAAGCTTAAGAAAATTTATAATTGAGGAAGTGTAAAACGTGCAGCAAAAGATAATTAAAGATTGATATCTGTTATCTAATAGCTGCTTCCTTTTCATCTAGATTAGATTGGCTAAGCTCCATATAATGTAATAATATCATTTTCCTATTTTATTAATTTTATCATTAAAAAAAGAGATCATCAGTGGGTCGTCGTTTGGAGGAATTATTTATTTTCATTACTCAGGTTACGGCATGACGAAACTCGGCGTTAAGATTCGCCACTCACAACACAATGTCACAAATTCAGGCGAGACATGGAGAAGAAGAATATACAAGATTTTCTGTAGAAGTTAGGTAAGGTATTTAGATATGATTTAGTTATTTTGCCTTAGGTAGGGCTATAAAATTACAATAATATCCCACGGTGGCAATTACAGACAGTAAAACTTTCTCAACTTTCTAAGTAAAAAAATGCTCTAAACTTATTAAAGTGAAATAAGCTTGCGCTACTTTAAATCGTAGTTACTAAAATAATTTGATTTCAAATGGAATCCAGTTTTCTTAGGTTGAGTGATTATCTTTTATATGATTAAATATTTAACACGTAATAACATTTATTATTAATTTCACGCTTTTTCCCGCAGCGGGAACGTAGTATTAAGATAAATTTTATTTTTCTGAGTGGGAATCGAACTCTCAACTATCAATTTGTTCAGCTCTCCACCATCAGTCAGACACTGTCCCACTGCACTATGACGGTTTCAACATCAAAATGTGTGATTTAATTGGTAGTTAATTCAGTATGTTACTTTAGTATTGATGAAGTGGTGTTTTCATGAAGAAAATCTGAAGTTTCGGTAAATTTACGTAAAACCAGATTCTTTATACACCTCAGAAAAAGAGAGATCTAGATACACTGATTTCTAGGTAGCCGAGAATAGATTTTAAATAGAAGTAAATATATCATTGTTTATTTCACGCATGCCAAATGCATAAAATAAACACACTTGGCCAACTTCTAGAAGTTTAACAAACAAAAACTAGCACCGGTTGTTTTTGAATTTGTTTCGAGAAACCAAAATTAATCCGCCTACGCCATATTATTGTTACTAATCTGTAACTGCCTTAGTGCGATTGCTCCTTTGTAATTTAAGCTTTGTATATAAAATTTACAAATACTATATCATAATTATATTAAAACCAAGACATTGTGAGAAAATTTGATGAGTAATACATATATATATATTCGATGTCAATTTGTTATATGATCTGAACTTAAAATGTCTACAACTTCCAGATTTCACTTAAAAGAGCGAAAACGTAAATTAACATAAACAGAATATCAAATTTCAGAACGAAATTGTAAATTTTAATTGATTATTGTTTTCTTTAATTACAAAATTCAAGCTCAATAACCATAGTAGAGGAAGTAAAATGAGCTTTATGGTAGAATTTATCTATGAAATCATAAATATTTACTTACACAATACGCGCATACTCCTAGTCTCGCTTGGACAGATTTATAGTTTTAAGCCTAGTTTATACACAGGCAATTTGATAGTGATAATAGTGGAAGCTTTCTTGTTACATTATCGCATTATTTGTTGAATAAGATACTAAGTTCTATAGTTTATTGATTTTCTCAAATCTTAGATACATAACGTATACTCTTTTTTATTTTCTCGTATCCATATTGCGTAGTTTCGCGTAGTTATATTAAAAATATTATATTAAAACCTTCTTTATGTAGCTTTTTTATACATTTAGCAAGTATTTTGAAAACCACCTAAAGAATAAAATATACTTGTACCTACATAGTGTTGTTCCTTTAAAATCAATAATATCAACAGCATATCCTAACTTTACCGTAATTCTAACTTTATTCGTAAACTAGCTAGCATAAACTAATTCAGCGTTAAGTCTACCAGGAACTCTATCTAGGCATGAATAATCGGTATAAAGCACACGATGCAGTACTAGGCAGTGCCTGTAATCGCATCATAGGGCATCAGCCTCCCACCCACGACGTTATCAACGCATTCCATAGGATTAGCTGCAATTGGATGAGTGCTTTACTGTTAATAAAGACTAGACTTGCTGTCGCCTTTCGGCTTTATTTACTTATTACTAACAATTTTCTTATACATTATAAATACCATAAGGAATTTATTTAATCAATTTTATTAATTATTTAGATTATGAAGTAAAATTTATTTGTAAAGACTATACTAATAAATATTTTCATAATATTTCTTGTTTTTTTTTTAATTTTTTGTCACTTGGACAACTTCGTTGAAAATCAACATGTTCAAATTTATTTTGTGAAGAGTAATATATACTTCTATTAACGACCAGACCATATTGTTTTACTTTAATCGCCTTTAGTTCTTTTCCTTAACCGATCTATACTAACATACATTTAAATGAACTATGAACCGTTTGTCGGTGAGACCAGCGGAAATATCATATCAACGCACCTATAAATAAGTAGCAACCGCACGTGTGGCCCAACTTTAGCGCTTACATCACTTAGACATACAAATATTTATTTTGAAACACTGTCATATTTTTAACTAAAACTATTAAAAATTAAGTAACTACTTTTTTTTATTAACTGTATTAACAATTTCCTATACCTACAAATTACGAACACTATGTATGTATGTTGTATGTATGTACCTACCACGTGCCTATAGATGATGTTAATAAGTTGTATAGTGTAGTCTTGCCATAATTTCGTTAGACATATTTATAAAAATGAACAAAATTTCGTTTTCGTTACAACCCTAATTAAATTTGTATTTCTTATACATTTATTAAATTAACAATTTTAAACGATGTTGTCTATAACTAAACAAACGCTACTTAATGAGACTCACGACAATGGCGTCAATCAATAGCACTCCATATTTATTTAATACCACAGTTATATTATATAATATAATATAATCAGATCCAACGGTTCTGATAGTCACGTCGCTAACGGAATAACAATTGAGGAGGAAGTTTCCTTTATTCTTAAATAGAGACTGTTTAGTTACTCTATGCTTTACCTAACACAATAAAATTATCATGCAAAATGTGATTTTCTCTCTACAAATAATTGATAGCTGCACATTAAGTGAGTCTATAGTTAAGAGACACGATATTGTTATTGTAATGCAAAAGCTATTAAAATAGCTATTATTTTATACATATTATGTATGGTAAAGACGTTTCTTCAATAATTATGACGACAATCATTTATGAATGCATTTTTAAACACACAAGTGAAGGTTGACAATTTGAATTCCTTGATAAGATGTATTTTTTTTCCTAATTTCACAAGTTAAGCGTTCACCAGACAGAGAGAATGGAGTGATGAGCCACTTTATTCCCCACATGATACCCATTTCTGTTAGAAATATCGAATACTATATAGGTATACCATGCCTAGGAATATCTATATAATAAAAATCATATTATAAATCATACGATATATTTTTTTGTATTAACGATCAGGAAAATATGACATTACACACACTATAGATAAATAATAGGCACATCAAGGACTAGTTTACATACACGTGTGATGTTGTCATTGTTGGAATGATCGTTGTTTCCCCTTCAAACTGTTTGTTTGGTGTAATACTGTAAGTATTTAAGTATAGACATCAGATTTATATGACAAATAATATAATATTTTCTTCGGTCGTGTAACAGGATAAAGCGCGGCGTTGAGTTCCGCGACTTAGTATACCAAATACAACCCAATATGACATTAGTTTATTTTTGCCCACCTTAGCAAGGTGTTGTTCGGGATACAGATATAATGTGACAATTAGCTATAAATAAATTGAAGTACCATTTTGATATTTCTATTAGTGTACGAGTACAAGTGTATTTTATCGATCAAACACAAGATTGAGTCCTAAAGGATGAATGTTAAATTTTATAGTGGTCATAAATTGTACTATTAAATTGATATAATCAATTCACTCGACGCTTACCCAATTTATCAATTGAAAATGCTTTCCAAGTATCTATTGTACACAGTAGCCGTGTAATTTGAATGGATTACATTTGAATTGTATGGCTTCCTAGTAGATAAGTGAGTGAGTGAGATTTTTTTATATTATATAATAATAATTAAAAAAATAATTTATAAAGAAAAAAAGGTCATCTATTCAGTGTAATCTTTATGACCCTTTGGATGGTGTAGCCGTATTTTGCCCTTAGCTATATTTATAAATATTGCCCCAAGTAGAATTCGAATTGATATACTTGATATACCTATGATATACGAGTACCTACGGGACTTAAATGTGATATAATTTACACTATCAATACCAAAATACTTAATAATGCAAGCAGTTAAGAGATCGAAAAGTAGGTAAGTACTACAAGACGCTAGAACATTTTTGTGTGTATTTTTGAACCTTCTTAAGTGCGCTAAGTAGCACGGTTCTCACATTTAGTAAAGATAAATAAACATTGACATTATTTACTCACATAGTTCACTGAGTCAAGGATGTGAAATAAATTCTACAAACAAAATTTTATTAACTCCGAACAGTTTTCGAATATTTTCACACGAATGAATATACCTATGTATTAACAGTGATTCATATTTATACTTTATACTCTAGAATGAAGGTAAAATCTATTTTGTATGACCTTGTGATACCGTTCCTCGGTAAATCGACTATCCAAAACATTTTTTTCTATTTGAACTAGTAATTCCTTAGATTAATGAATTCAATCTAAGAAATTTTTCAGCTTTATTATTTTTGTCAGTAAGTAAGTATGGATACAGTATAGAATTGTACGCTGTCGAGTTTTGTTAATTAACACGGTATGTCACTGACGCAGATTTGAGCGTAGTGATCTTTCACTAATTTTTTCGGTTGCTCAACAAAATACAGAAGATTAAGAAAACCAAAGCCAAGAGAAAAAGTTTGAGGAAGATTAATAAAAAAATTACTATTCATAAATAGTAAATGTATTTAACCTGTGGTTCAGAAGTCTTTTATTGACTTTTGAACCATAGGTTAAGTAAATTCAAGTAAAGTCAATTAAGACAATCATAATGGGTACATTTGTAAAATACATACATACAGTACATATGTATAAACAAAACGTGAACAATATTTATGTTTTATTATTAAAATAACTAATTATGCTAGCTCAACTGCCGTTTATTATTAAAACGACTGACAGTATGAGACCGTTGATAATGTTTGAACATAACACCTTTACCTCAGCGAAAAAAAAATAATATACATACACATTTTATTTACGTGTCTTTTTAAACAGTAGATACTCTGTTTTATTTATTATCTATTAATATATTCCACTTATTTATTACAATTGACTAGTGAATAAACACTGTATATTTACACATCGAAACGTCAAGGTGAGCATCTTAACTGATCTTTGGCATGTGTTTACTTATCTATGTTTTATTAAGGAAGCTTGTTTGTTTTAGCGCATCTTTTTGAATATTTCACGCTTTGGCGTTTTTATATTAATTATCAACATAAATCACAATCGTCTTATTTGGTATATGCAATTAGATTAGGTTTCATTTGAAATAGATATGATGACATCGACAATATATTAAATATTAAATCACCCATAAATAAAAATGGTTTTCGCATTTATATCCGGACATAGTTAGACATTGATTAACATCAAATTTTACAAGCGTTTTAGCTTCACTGGTGCACAAATATTTCCCCTTGTTTAACGTATTTAGACACTGAAGCCCGCAATCAAATCCATAGTTTACGATTTCGAAATCGAAACAAAATCGATTTCATTCGACAACCCCGGTAATTCGATGCGTTCAGAAATAGATTCTGGAACATTTGCGGTTATCCACATAGCGACGTACTTATTACAGTATATACGTTTCAAATATTTGTTTGTTTTGTGTATTAACAGTCTTGTAGCTTATTGGTAATAACTGACTTCTGAAGCTTGAAATGAGTTAGATAAAATTGATCTGTACATAGGAGACATAGACTAAACGAAAAAATTGTATAACAATAAATGCAATGTACTTTTTACTATTTTATAATATTTCGAAATGCTATTGTCTTAGTATGATGTGAAAATTTAAAAAAAAATAATGCCTAATTTTTGACATTTAATATATAAGGATATATTAATTACCTAACTGCCTATTGTGTTACTACCTGTGAAAATAATAAAAACTTATCTTGATTTGTTTTCATAAATTACAATTATTCACTTTTTTACCGTAATGAAACGCCATTTTAATCTTTACTTCCTGGATTTTGAAATATTTCAGGGTGAAATACAAATATGCAGCATACAAATAATTCCCCCAAATAAAAATTCAATATAATTCTCGTATAATTCCGTAATTTTCTGTTGTACACCTACTCAGTATTACAAGTATTTCATAGCTTAGGAGGTAGAATAGCAAGCCAAGGTATTTCGAAACTATCTAGCCATCATCGCTATAGTAAATGAAAGATGTTTAGAATTTATCGTTCGATGACGCAAACCAAAGTTTAATTGTGTATGAAATTGCAAGTTGCGGTCGACTTCTAAGCTCGCTGGTACATATATGTCTGTTTTGTAAATAAACTTTTCAACAAATTGTGTTACAATATATAATCGATTATAATATATAATATAAATAATATAATCGAAAAAGCATTTGTTGCATTAAAAGTTGAGACATTATTTTTATATGAAAGCTACTATATTTCAGTAACGCGTAATAAATAAATTAAGCAATGCGTGCATTCGACAAAATAGCAATAAATATTAGTTGAGAAATCGTGCCAAAAGTAAAACTACAATCAAAAGATCATATTTTATATATATATATATTTCAAAAGTTCCTACCATAAAATTATTTTTAAGTTCCATACACTTTCACTTTTAACCTAAAAGCATATTCAAATAATATAATATAATATTATAATAGCATTACTTGTACAGTAACTTTCGGGGAAAAGAGAATAGAGCAACTTGGCAAAAAGTGATAATGACGGCATTCAGTCGTTGATAGCGCAAAAACTTTCAAATGACATCGTAAAGCTCAACAAATAAAAGCTTAAGTAGCTTTTAAGCACGATGTGCCCAAAGACAGACATATGACAAGATGGACATGAACTTACATACGCTTTATTATTATAGAAGGGCTTAAAAGTATAGCGCAACATTGGCTTTTGGTCTTCATTAAATAACATATTTTAAGCTAATGTAGTAGATTAATAATAATTTATTTTTATTAACATAATTTGTAATTTTGGAAGTATTATGGTGAATATATTTTTATTTTTATAGGTTCTAACTTACTTTAATATATATTTTTTCTTCACATCCAATTTAACATATTTTTTAATTGTGTGGAATAATACGAATGCTAATAATAATTTTGATTTTGACCTTTTATTGTTTTATTCGTAATCTCCAACAATAAATATGTTATATTTAATTAAACTCTGTTTTTCAAACATGACATAAATTCAAATTACACTCCATGTCACTTCCAGTTCCACATGCTCGTCGTTACGGGTGAGATCAAAGAGGGTCCCTTCACGCATATGCACACAATAAAATTACTTGCTCTGAAGTCCACTCGGGTGATTACTGGTCGAGTGAAAAAGGAGCTTCCTATGTGTTAGGGAAATGATTTTGTTACTTTTATAGGAAAAACCAAATTGAAATTTACGTAGGTATTTTTATTGACTAAAGTAATTATGTAAAAGTGTTTACAAATACTGCAATAGGATATATATCTAAAATTACTATATTTAAATACAAAAAAGTATATTTAAAATATACTCAAGACTATTTTGTAAATATTTTTTCTCAAAAATACACTTGATACTTCACTTAGATACTATACAAGTTTAAATCGTGACATTAAATTAAAACAATTTATAGTAAAGATCATATGAGTTGCATGTAAATGCCACTAAGCAAACAAGCACGTCCAGTGTTTTAATACAAGCAAAAAAAAGTTAATTTAATAGATAGTAGCTTAGTTATAAAACGGTACCTTTTTTCAAAAAAGCAAGTTACCAGCTTGAGCTTTCTTACTTTTTTAAATATGATTTTTGCATTATCAAACAAAAATATTCAAATGCAATTTGATTGTTCAAATGAGGATGGAAATGATATTACGTTATACATATTATTTAATAGACTGCATTAATATATTGATGATATATGTAGATAATCTGTACGGAAATGCCGAAATGTACACGGCTTGCAGACAAATGTGGAATGCGGCGATCCAGTACTATTTTTGGATGAACGCGGAACTCAATGCTGCGCAAGCGCCGATTAGACCATATTCCTTTTTCAAATCTTGAAATATGGCCGCCGCAACAAGCACAATATGGCCGTTTGACAGATTAAACCTACCCGCTTTAGCGTACACCGTGTTTAATTTAGCTTGTTAATGTAACAGTCTATTTTATTTAGAGTAATAAATTTCGACTAGTGTATTCTTTTTGGAATTTTTGGAATATCGTGTTTTGTTACATACTTCCCTACATATAATCTAATTTAGAATTGTTTTACTTTTTAAAATTGAAAGTTGTAGAGTCAATTGTCGAAATGGTCGAAAACTATAACCAAATGACAAATGTCATAAATTTCAGTCTAAAATGCATGAATGAATAAACAAATAAAATAAAAAATAAAAAATAAAAATGAATAAATAAACAAAGGTTAATTAATCGTTAGAGTACATTTGAGAAACGGCTTTACCTGGAGCTTACTGTAAAACCAGAGCTTCTTTCTTCTTCGGATATTATTTCTTTGCTTTTATTCTAAGATGTTGAAGAAGTTTAAATGTTTAACAAGTATGCTCATTTTAAATTTTTTTTTATAAAAAGTTTAGTTAAGTAATACAAGTTTTCACAAAAGTATTACTTAATTTAAAACCTAGTACCACATACATTAAATATTAACACAATACTTAAATCGATGTATAAGAATAATTTTATTTAGAATATGCGAAACCAGGGCTGCTCATTAGTATTTTATATTTGTAGTAGCTGTGGATATATAAATTTGCTTTGTAGAAAGTACGGTCACATTTTGTTAGCAATTTCGACAAAGCGAAGGTCCAGGATAAACAAGCCCAGTTTTCCGATACGACAGGCGATTTTGTTTCCCTTGGAACGGGGCCAATGAATGTTGTGAGTGATTTATCAAAGAGAGTTTTTGAACCGGCTCACTTTTCCACTGCCACAGAATAAAAGAAGGATCTTTTCCGCCCTCCACACTACAGCATATCAATATTTTTTATTTTAATTTATAAAAATATATAGATAAGCTGTATGTGAGCGCGTTATATAATTATATTTTATTTTACTGTTTTTGTTTAGCGAAAAGTTAGCTTCATCACATTAGGTGTGACAAAAAATACAATTTCTAATATATAAATTAATTTTAATAATCTATATATATATATATATATATATATATATATATATATATATATATATATATATATATATATATATATATATATTATATATATATATATATATAATAGGATAGAAAAGTCAAATTTGTACATTAAAGATTTAAAAAAAAGATTGGTTGGGTCGGTTAATATATCGAGAGTAGAAGCTATAAATCCACTCAGCAGAATTCTTGTCTGTGTGTCTGTTTATCCAATCACGCAGAAACTACTGGACAGAAATGAAGGATTTTTTGTATAGTAATAGCTTACAGTCCGACATAAATCTTAGTTTTTATCCTATCCTATTCCATGCTGTTCCCGGAAAGAAAAAGAAGCGAGTTATATTTGGCATGCTCATAGCCTTCAATAGTTCATAGCCTTAAACAATTAATATAATAATTTTTATCCTGATGTACAATGTAAACCTAAAAACGAAAAATAAAAACACAGACGATTAAATTACGTCGATTACTTGCAAGTAAAGGTAGTTCTATTCCAATCTCACTTAGTAACAGTGGCAAATGGTAAAAGCTTTTTTTTATTTAAAATATAAAATCATTTGAAAATTATTTCCACAGTCTAGCTAGATGTCACTGTAATAGTTACAAATCATTCGATTTACAATTGTTATAGTGACATTTAGCAATCAAAACGTAATTTAGTAGTTTTTGATAGAATGTCATCTATTGGTAGGTAGCTTCAAGTAATTATAAATGAATTAAAAATAATGTCTTTATAAATCCAATATAAAAATGTACAATATCTGTCAATAAAAGTCGTTATTCATTGGAAAAAAAATAATTAATGGGTCCATTTATATATCGTTAATCTATCGTTATAGTTAATATAAGCTAAGCTAAATATTTGATTTTTTGTGTGTATGTTTTTGTTTATTTATTCGCTATTTATTCTACTGGCCAAATAAATGGGAATAGTTGAATTTCAGTATTTCAACAGTTTTCTTAAAGAAAACTACTTTGATTACTGCTCTCTACTAAAGAATGAATAAATTTTGACAGCTTAATACCTAAATCAATGTATAGAATAGTTGTCATCCTGCCGTTCAATGAGGTTTCCTTAGAAAAAAAATAGACATATTTCAATTACGTCGATTACTAGCAATATAATAGATTTTGTCAAATAAATTACTTTTTTGTGATATGATTTAATCTATTACGTTATTATGTGATATGATTTAATTTATTACATTATTTAAGTTCAAATGACATTTTTTAATATAATATTAATATTTTTTTTAACATTGACAATTTTAAAAATAGAATATATTAGTAGTATATTTGTCAGGACTAGAATAAAGAACGCAAAGGAAGGGCGGTGTATTTAAAAATAAAAAATATCGGTCAAATTCGAGTACTGTAGTACTCGCGCACCGAGTTCCCGGTTCCGTACCTATTTCAACGTACGTATTCCGATGAGGAAAACACTACTATAGAAAATTCCAAACTTAAATTTGCAGTCGTATCTACTGACCTTGTATGAAATTAACTACAAATATATGTTTGCAATAGCTACTTTTTGCATTTAACTTATAAATTATCAAATTTTAGATTTTATCATTTATATACACTGTAAGTTCTAAGTCTAAGTCAATGAAATACAACTAATAAGAGTCGACAAACTTAAGTTTACGGTCGTATGCAAAAAATTTGTAACAACAATATAAGTTTTAAATGGTTTTTAAAAACCATTAGATAAAATTTAAATCGATATACATAAATTTAATTTTTTTGGGTCTTTTCCTTTGGTTGTACTATGAGCTCTGACTTATTGCCAGATTTCATAACTCTAGGATGACGGGAAGTACTCTGTAGGTTTTGATTACGCGACGATTTTCATACAAAATGCAAAAAATTGAACATAAACGTGCATATTTTTGATTGCGTTGATTTAGAAGTTTGATTTTACTGTGCCTTAAGAGGACTTAGATATTTGATATCAATTTCAGCTTGATTCTTCCACGTGATTTGGAGAAAATGGTCTTGACAGACAGACACACAGCCAGACAGACTGGCAAACAGACTGACAGGCAAACGGACAACAGAGTGATATTTTTTTCTTTTGAGTTACGGAACCCTAAAAAAATAAAAATTTAATTCTTTTAAATATGGCGTTCCAATAAATAAAAAAAAATGGTGTTAGTACGATTTTGAATTTCTAAATCATTTGTGGGAAGTGGAAGAGTTATAATCTGCTTACAGACTATATGACATATGTTAATTACAAATACGTTTACGTTATAATATATACATGCAATAAACATATAGGTACATTAATTATGACTTTTAATAACAGACAAGAGTGATTAAAAAAAACACGACGTGAAAATCGAACAATTGCATTGTTATGTAAGTATAAAATTTTAAAACGAACGCGATTTAGCTAATACAAGCGGGCGAAGCCGCGAGCGGGTCGCTAGTAAAATATATAAATATATTTTAAAATAAAATATCATAAAAATGAAAATATTTATTACGCTATTAAATAAAATTGGCTTAAGAGTTCCAGTAAAAGTTAATTTAACACGCACATGTAATCTGGATTATCTCATTCAATCATTGTAATCCTAATGACAGAAGTCTAATAAATTTCTATTTAATTATATTTTTTACAGGCAGGTAGGGAGTAATCTAGTCTCTAGACTACACTATTAGTGTCACTACTAGTGTCATACTACACTTCAATTCGTTTCGTATCGTCCAAATTGGGGAAATAGCGTGTTAATTGGCGGTGTTCAATGCTGGAATATCGAAAAAATACGATCCCTCCGAGTAGAAAAAGAACTCACTACTATCGCGTTGAAAGTTAACCAACACCAAGATAGCCTCCATTTAATCATGATCAATCAAATTCATGATTATAATACATTTATGATAAAGGTTCCCGTATATAAATCCGCAAACGATTGCTTACACTTAAGGATTATTAACATTCAGAATATTTGACTATTCATTTACGTCGCCGTCAACTCATTCATGTGCTGAATCGAGGTTAATAGGGTAATCCGTTTATTTGAAGGCGTTTAATTGTATTTTAATTAAACGCCAACACGAGATGGTTTGAATGTGTAGTTGTACGTATTATAGTAGTATATACCGACACTTGACTCAAGTCGACATTACCAATTGTTTTAATATTGCTTACATTTACATACATACACTATGCCGAAATAGGGAAATATTAAGCGATCTTTATACTGATTTTATTTTAGATTTCATTTAAATCGATTAAGATTATAGGTAATATTATTTTCAACATATAAACGTATTCATAATTTATTTATTTATAGCAAATTATAGTTTAATAATACTTTATTGCACACACATAACACACATGTATATGTATATGCAAAGGCGGTCTTATTACCTACTTCAAGCAATCTCTTACAGACAACCTTTGGCAAATGCAGGACTAGTTGGTAGGAATAGGCGAATAAGACTCGGTGCAAATTAAATTTAAAAAAATAATTACTATAATAATAATATAAAAAAACAAAACATAATATATAACAAAATAAAACAAATATATTAGGTATTTTAAAGTTTGACAGATAAAATATTTTGTACAAGACTCACAAATACATTGTGTCTACTTTGCATCTCTCTTGCCGTAGTAATCGAGTAAAACTGTCTGTAATAAAGTTATAACCATGAATGCACTCTACATTTTAGCAAAGCCTTTGATGTAGGAAATGAAACGGCTCTATCATGAATCTTGATGCAGATTTAAATTGCGGTTCTGGCGACGTTGGTACGTTGCCAACGTCCTGCCGTTAAAATTTAATGAGCTTGTCAAATTATATATGAATTTTCATAGACTATGACACTTTGTAAAGTAAATAGCTCTTCCTGGTTTGCAAAGTTACGTACTTTTTTAAAATAATATACAAATGTTTACTTATGACTTTACACATATGGTCAAATTGTAATTAACCAGAGAAACTGCACGTGCAATGAACGCAAAAATATTTTTTTAATAGAAGCAGTAGTTACTGAGCTTAGCGTATTCAAAAACGCGTATTTTTTTTATATTAGATATAGATCATTGATTATTCTTATATAACTAGCCTGTCTTCATACAAAACGTATAATATTCCAAGAAAATCTAAGCACGTAGACATGTATTCAAAGAAACAAACGAGGTGACCTGAAAACGTGCGTAGAATTGGTGCCCACTTGTACAGCTTCTGTGAAGCGTATTTCAGTGATTGACACAAGATTTAATCTTGTTTGAACAACTATTGCATTTACGTGTAAGTTGTAGATAAAGACATTTGAATAGCTTATTTCCTCCGTTGACCAATTTGTATCAATGAGATACATATAATATAGATATTTTAATTGCAACTAAGTTTGTTCAATACAAAAGTTAAGCGTATTTACCGAATCCAGCATCAGTTGTAATTAAAAAAATATATAGCCAGCGATTTTGTTTTTTTTTTATCTTGTTCTTCTAAACGTAAAATCGCCTTCTTAGGCAAAGTTTTTAATTTTATATCAAATTTCAACCTTCTAGCCAAAGCCATGAGCCAGATATTCTAAATAATATAACGGTGCCACGCTATCTGTTCAATAGAGAAAGATAGATAGATAAAATTCTTTATTGCATACGCAACTAGAAAATTTACAAGAGAAAAAAATTACAAAATCACAGAACCATAGCATTCAGCTTTTGCAGTATGGTCGCTCGCCTGTCCTTAAAACCAATAGTCAGGGATGACTATTTGTACAAGTATACTTAGAAACATACAAAGGACATTCATAGTGCATTAAAAATACAGATTAATATATATATATATATATATATATATATATATATATATATATATATATATATATATATTAAAACTTTTTGCAATAAAAAGTATCAAACATTGTGAAATAAAGACTTGCTCTATTTACATTTAAACATCCTGTGCCTTTGAAAATATTGAATGATTCTCGTTGTTAACACTACTACAAAGAATGTCAATTTCTCGAGAATCGTCTACTTGATTTAATAAGCGTAACTCGATCCTCTAACGCTGGCGTTTAGTTACTTTGTACTCGCTAGACTTAAATTAATGTTTGAAGTACGAAAAGAAGAACAGGCAAAATTTATAATATTTTAAATTTTCTTTAACTTTGAGCATTACAAACTCCAATAGTTAGTTAAAGGTGAGTTATAAAGTAAGAGTTAAAAATAACATAAGTGTGTTCAACTTGTTCTTAATTGGCATGTCTAAACAAAAAGTGGAACTTGAACTACCGGAATTAAAGATGTCTTTTCATTATGTGAGAACTTGAGTTTCGTTAACGAAATATTTTATCTTTAAATATAGTATCTACTACGTACAGATCTTATTATTTTTACGTTTTGTCATTTTTTTTTGGTAACTTCGCTCAGGTTTCGCTACGCAATTTTAAAAGGAAAGTAAAAGACGTTTCACTCTTCACTTTCCACTAGAATTTGAACGGTGTGTGGGGGAGTACTGAGTACCTGAACTCATCTTCGAAATTTAAATCATTCGTTCTCTCGAGTTAAAATCGAACCTATAGTCAACACGTTACAAGTTAACTTAGAACACACTCACTGCGCCATTATGTAATCATTATTGAAATATTATAAGATGAATATTCCTTATTATTATTTATATGAATAAATTCAATATAAATATCGATGTCTTGGTAACGTATAATGCAATTTATAATAATAAATAAACATCATGGTGGTCCAACGCAAGAACCTTGACACCAATGACTGTTTATTTATTGCTAGACAAGTTTCTCTTTTATTATAATGAAATAGCTCTGAACTCTCTAACTACATTTTTTTGTGAAATGAAGATACTTAATTTATTGGAAAAACTAAAAGTCAGTACGTTGATTAAAGTGATTTTTTCCAAATTGTAATTAAATTATCAACTATTTTTTTTTATATTACGAAGATTGTATTTACGGAGTAAATTTTACCAAAATTATTAATGGTTGTTAAATTTATGATCTCATCATTTTGACGATTTGTACTGTGTGGATAGGCACAAGGCAAGCAAGATGGCCCATTCAAAGAATAAGATGGTTATTATTGATTGTACAAACGTATTATTTTTTATGCGTTAATGTATTAATATTGCTATGAATATTATTTAAATCGACTTTAGCATTAAATCGGCATTAGTTTCGCCATAGCTTTTTTTTAATAATATTTCACGCATTTTACCCAAAAAAATATCGTCTTATATTGAATTTCCCTTTATTCATAATTCTTGAGGCACAAAGGTATAAGCTGTTCGCATTAAGCTACTCAAGCACAGATATTCAACCTGAATAATCGTACGATGCTATCAAGTGGAGATTACCTAGAGTACAACTTGAAAGATCTCAAATATGAACAACTTGAAAGATCTCATGATGGATGATGAGATGGATATTTTTGTAAAAGGTAACATTTTATATGCGTTTAGTATAAGGAATTTAAAATTCTATTATAATAATACTATTATAATAATAATAATAATATTTTATTTATTATAATTATAATATACCTTACTTTAGATACATATATGAATAAAACTTAAAACAATGGAAGAAGGAATAAAGTTTTGAAACGATACTTCATACGTCATTTGTTACGTGAAAAGTCGTTTAAAGTCTACAAAAGAAGTTGTACAAAATTACACATTTTGTACAACTTCTTCAAAGTTCACAAAGCAGGCACGACAATAGTATTACGACAATTATAGTGAGAATATTGAAACGTGCCGGGTTTCGAGGAATGTAAAAAAATATATATATAATATTAATAAACTTGTATAAACCCAAAAAATGTTTTGATACCCTTAAAGAGAAGCAAAGTTTAAAGTAAATATAGCCTAAGCCATTTTACATAACAAAATCAAAGGAGACAAAGAGCGCTGTTAATCGGAGCGATCATTTCTATTTCCAGAAATAGGTCACCGGAGGCTTGCTGGGTGCTTCGTGCCTCTGGTGATGATGCTTAAGTCGCTCAAGGTAAAAAAAGATTAACACAGCCTCATATCGCAGTCTTGTGAGATTTCACGTGGAAGTTGTTTTTATGAAAAAATATTACGAAAAATATTATTCACTTTAATTTTTTTTTTCAACTGGCTCGTTTGATCGATGTTTTCGATTGTACTTTTAATTAATTTGTTTTTTCTTTTAAAATCATTTTGTTAAGGATTTGCGCGCGTATTCGGTAAGAATCGTTTTTTTCCCGCATAAATCTCGATCCCGTGCATATTCCGGGATAAAAATAGCCTAAGTATTGCTCCACAGCCTCTTCTATATTATATTAAAGTGAAAGTTTCATAAAAACTGTGCTTAGCTGTTTAGCTGTTTCAGAGATTAGCCCGGACAGACAGACACAAAATGTTTAAATATTGTTTTATATTTTAGTAACGTGTAAATAACTATAGATTAGATCGAACTGTACACTGTGACACGTGTACTAATATGTTTACAACATTCTAGGCTTGAGACCTATAGCCTTACTAAAAAAATAATGGTATTCATATAATATTTAACATGCTACTCTTTCTATCAAAATCAATAAGTATTAACGTAGAGATAGAGCACTATCCGTCACTATATATCCCTATAATAAAACTGAATATTTGTACGCCTACCTCTTCGCAAATACTGGCCGTATTTAAATATACCTTTTTTTAATGTACTGCTACTTATTAATTTTGAAAAGGACATTGGGTATTAATTAAGTATTCATTTTGAAAACTGGAACACGATGTAGTATGAGGATAAAGAAATGGCTCTATTAGTAAAAGTTTTTCTGTCTGATGAGTATTAATCTATGAAATAATCATTTAGCTTCTGGAACATTTCATGTGGAATCTAAGTGATTATATGTGAAAAGCAAATCATAAAATACACGCGAACGAAGATGCGGGCATCGACTAGTAAATATAATAAATCTAGATTTAGACTAGATTTACAGTGGTAAAACAATGTGCGGTAAATATATGAAGACAATATACGTATAGATTAGACGCATCTGGGTCACGCACACTGTTAAGTTGTAATAATAAACTTGGAACTGGAATGTAGATTAAAAGTGATTTCCAGACAAGCGCGTTCTATTTATTTATATTACAGAAGCCATTATAATCTAATGGCGCTTAAACTTGAAGAGCGTCTCGTCAAATATTATGATGGTACATCATTGTGACCTTTAAAAGCTATTGTTATTACTGAATTTATTTTTTTAAATATTTCAGCCTAGAAAATACTTTGATGAGCTTTTAGAGTCCTAGATATATAGGATTAACGTTAGCTAATAATGCATTATTATTCAAAATGTGCACGATTTCAAATCAATCAATAGTTGTGTCAGATGAATATTAAGTAGCTAATAAACAATTATAAATTTGTAGGTCACAGAATTTAAGTAATATATATTCAATTCGGAGTATAGTTTATGTCGTTCGATTTCGCTATCCAAAAATCATAACTTAAATGAAAAAAATATAAAACTTCCTTGATAACACCAGAAGGTTTATTATACCTACGTACTAAATTCTTAGTACATAACAAGGTATATCCGGTCTTGTACGACGCTCCACCGGATATCCGTCCTTTGAGTTCAAAGCGCGAGTATATAGAGAGGAAATTTGATTATATGTAACTAAATTGAAATGAAGGGAAACTTTCATATATATATTTAGTAAAGCTCTACAAACTTTAATATGTACGCAAAAGCTACTGGGTAAGATGTCGGCGCCGCTCAAAGAGAAAATGTTAGAATGCCTCGTTATTTCTTAGTGCAAGGTCGCAAAGATTGATTCAGAGCTAACCGGTTATAATAGATGATGGTAATGGCAAATGTTGAATGCCAGTGATCGTAAAACTAGAAAGCTTTGCAATGTTACATTCACCTATATTTAAGTTTGTTATTGTTTTAGTGACAAAACACTACCTTCCTTATTTTTATGTATCTCTCTCATTGTAGAATTTAGTGATGCTATAATTAGTGTTAAAAACGGATGTAATATATTTACAAATATTATTTACAAATATTGTTAGTTTATTAGCTACGAGACTAAGAAACCTATTAAAATATTTTCTCTATTAATTGAAACGTTATTACTGTTAGTAATGTAAATTGGAAGTGTACTGTACTGTAACTATATAATTTTGTCAATGTAAGTATATATATATCATACAAAAATGTTTATATGTATGTATGTAAATTGTACATATAGTAAGTATTGTTGTAAGTAAGTACTTTTTTCGCCTTGTTGGACAAAATAATAATGCCGCCCTCAGTTGGTCTTGTAAAAGAACACGCAATATATACAGAGCGACCTCCTTCATCTTCTTTAACTTTAAAATATCTAAGAAAATAAACATGTAATATATTTGCTTATTTGTATCTATAAAAATTCACACTCATTTTCATTCATTTACGACGTGAGTAATAACTTAACGAGTTGTGTAGTTAGAAGCAATCAACGTAGATTAGGGGAATTTCCATAGGACCTTGGCGAGTTATTCAGGAAAGCTATTCTGAGAGAAGATAAACCGCGGATGTCTTTACATGCATCCTATTCAGAACATCTGCATCCTTCAGAACTACATGTTTAAAAGTCGACGGATTGCAATAAACTTCCTTTCCTTCAGCAGTGACTTCAGGAAATAATTAAATACAGAAGATAAAAGATAGTAAAGAAAACATAACAAAGAAAAAATATTTTTTTATTGCGAATTTAGGTTTCTATATGATTTTAATTTGATATTACTGGAATAGGATGTGATAAGTAATAATGAGAAGTGCGCCACCATTATCATCAAATCGTTGTAATACAAATTTAAATTTACTTGCATATCTATACCAATAAACAAAATTGGAGTGTCTGTTTGTAATATTAAAATAACCGCTCCTTACTACATGCATATGAATATGTACGGTATATATATATATATATATATATATATATATATATATATATATATATATATATATATATATATATATATATATATATATATATATATATATATATATATATATATATCAAAATACGTTTTTACAATTTTTGTCTGTCTGTTTATTTCGGCTAATCTGTGAAACGGCTAGACCGATATTGACAGGACTTTTATTGACAGCTAGCTAATGTAATAAGGAGTAACTAAGGCTACGTTTATTTTAGAAAAAAAAAGTCTTAGAGTAAAGTAAAGTAAATACGAGTATACTGAATATGCACAATGTGATTTCGTATAATATATCGAGACGTCGTCGACATCGACATAGTAATATATAATTTAATATGCGTGTGTCATATCATAATTGTCATTATATACTTAGTCATTTTAGTAATAAGTGGACTCAACGCCGCGGTCTGTTTTTTTTTTATGAAAACGGGAAAACAACTACATGTAAATATATGAATTAAAATTAAAATATGAGGTACATTCAAAAATATTACCAAGCACGAAATAACGTAGATAAATACTACTTTGCATTTATATTATTTTTGAACATAACAAATACTTTCGCATAAATATTTATGATTAATAGCTTTATTAATCAAATAGAATTTACATTAGGATCACGTCGGAAATCAATTTAAAATAAACAACTTGTGTTTGAAGTGAAAGTCTATAGTAATATTGTTTGAGGTTTCAATTATAGACCTGCCTATGGTTAATTTATCATGCGGAGATGCGCCCGCAGTGAACTGGACAATGTCGATTAAGCATCGGTTTAATAAGAGGAAATTGATAATATAGACCCCTATACGGTCGTTGTTTTTCTTTTGATGTATATGGGACTTTATACCAGTCAACCATTTACAAATTAAACGGCCCAATAAATAATATCGGTGTAAAGTGCTTTTGGGCTAGCTCTTTTAGATAATATAAGTGAACTTTATTAGTTTATAGTCTCTAATTATAACATTTTATATAATTCTAATATCTAGAACGTGTCTATAAACATATTTATAATAATTTCATTTATCTCTTTTTTTTGTTTTTAATTTTTTTTTATTTTGTTATTGCACTGCCCCTTCCCGCTGTCTGTTTGACATTTATTCACTTCCACTAGTGGCTGAAAGAGATTTCTTTTAAAAGTAAGCCCACCTTTGTCAATATATATATTATTTTTTTTATCCGGCCTGTTTATTTAGTATAACGACTCCATTAAATATTTTGCCATGTCACAATTGATATTTTAAAACAGTGAAGTATGATGTTTTAAAGTACATATAAATAAATACTACGAAGAATGGGACGCTACGCTTATAGTAAACCTATTATTTACACGATAAAATTAGAAAGAAAATTTTAATAAAAATTGTATGTAATATAACAATAATATGGATTGATGTCAATAAGTTTTGAATTTGTCATCAATATTCAATGTATCGTCATTTGTGTGTTATATACATACAATTGTGGTTAAAAACCTTATCTGTATGTACGCACTGTGCAGTAGAAGAATTATTATTCATATACCATGCTATGACATCCTAACACATAGGTATATATACATCAGAGGTAAGCTGACTTTGACGGCAAGTGTCACAATACGTTAAAATGCGAAAACGATAGGTATATAAAATCAATTAATTAATTAAAAAATTTTTATGATAAATGAAAACAGTATTTATGTTGATATAATATATTTTATCCTGTGACAAGTGATTAGAGAATCTTAGGTAGGTTTCTCTTAACGTATACCTACTTATGATTACAGGTATTTGAACAAAATACAATAGGATTCTTTATTATGTTAGTTATTTTGTTCAGGGTTCCATTGTATCAATTACAAACACTATTTCAATAGGTTTTCTTTGAGAAAGGAAGAAATACTAAGAAATAATACCTTGTTAAATTTAATTTATTTAAATTAAATATGTTAATTAAAAGCTTTACGCTTGACCGCTTTTTTCAGAGTATGCAGAGAGAATCGAGTGTCAAAACACTACGTTCTCCTTTTTCCCCCAGAACTAGAGATAATGCGTATTGATTGGTGCAACGCCGCTCTTTGTCTTATAAATTAAGCAATATACAAAAATATTTTGGATATAGCCGCTATTAGCTATGACATTATGATTAGATTGTTAGCTTTGACATGTATGAGAATATGTTTGTTTGTATTATTTCACAAAAATGCGACTCACTATGCTGTTATGTACGTTTTTATTGGAGTTTTAAAGGTTTTTTACTTGTTCTTGCTCCCTGAAGGACAAATATAATATTCATGTAATGTCACAGGCCTACAAAATAATCATTGTCTTTAATAATCACTTCATATAAAACCATCTGCTTTCGGGAAAACGCCTTTATTTTAACCATTATCGCTCTTGATTTAGATTTGAACCAAGAACCATTTTGAGTAACCAACAAAACATAAAAAAAAACAAGTTATATATATGTCTGTAACTTTCAAAAGCAAGTAAGTGATGTGAAATTATAACCTATTAAGACAAAAGATAAGGAGCTCTTACAAAAAAAAATAGGACAGGACTTACTTTAAAAGTATTTTATTGTTCTCAGTAGACTTTGAGTAGAACAAAAGTACAGATAACATTTTTGGGTTACCACGAGAAGTATGAGCAGTTTACAAAAAGAGCACTTTACCATAAATATTTTAATTCGACAGATACTTCTTTTATGACTTTACAGCATCCGCCATTGTAGAATTTATATTAGAATACTATTTTTCATATATTTTTGTACTGTCCAGTAACACATATACTCTATTAAGAATACCTTCGTTACGTGGTTTTTTATTTTGTTCTCAAGCATATTTTTTCATTTACCTTGTTTCATCCGTGTGGTCATTCTTAGTGGCCGAGGTAATTCGCAATTGTAATGGGATACAACGAAATCATAAACGTGGTGTAATAAAAATCAAAATCAAAATATTCGTTATTCAATTAGGCTATTTCAAGCACTTTCGAATCGTCAATTAATATAAGTGTCATTGTAAGTCCTTCAAGAAGCTACCAACAGCTCGGAGGGCCGGTCTGCTGAGTAGAGTTGGTGAGAAACTCAACAGTTACTCTTTTTTTAATGTAAACTTACAATATATTTACAACTGTGGTAAGCCTCCCGAATGAGCATCAACAGTATATAACAGTATATGTATCTTGACTTTAAATTGCTCGAAGGGTAAGTCCGTAAGTATTTTTTAGAATTTTATTATACATGCGTATACCTTGGGACATAAACAATTTATTTACTTATGTATATAGCCTATAAGCTTCCTCGATTAATCCGACAGAAATATATATTTTATAATGTAAACAAGTGATTCCCGAGTTAATTTAAGTTAAGTTTAGAGTTAAGGTAAGTTAAGTTTCCGAATTAGGGAGTCTAAGCAAACATATTCTTCAGCTTTATAACACTAGTACTAGTGTAGATTTATGTAATTACAAAATATTATTGACAATGAATGTAGTGTATTTAAGAAATAAATGTGTAATTTTGTTTAACTATGTATTCGGATTCGAACAAAAATCAAAGGTCTCGCATTGTATGCAAAGACGTGAGAACAATGGCGGCAGTGATTACTCATTTTATGGTTTTTAAAGCATTTCAAATTGTAAACTATCAGATTAAGTGACAATAGTAATCGAGTATTACGATCTCGGTGTAATTTAAGATATTTTCGTTCCGAGAATTAGTCAAAGTTTCGTTGCACGATGGTTTCATCTTATTTTCTCGGGACTAAGGAAGGTTATAAATCACTGTCAGCTCAGCTTAATTATTAGAAGGGAATATCCGGTGCATACTATCGGATAGGTGAGCATAATCAGTTCCTAAATGGACCACTATCTGAAGTTAATTTTTGTTGTCTATTTTATCGAAAATGTTTGTGAATCATTTATGAATATCATTAGTGATGGATTTGAACACTCAAACATACCGTATTATTGTTTTAATTTAACCAACTGTACCGTAGATGGTTCTTTAGCTATTTATATTTATGTAGGTCACATTGTTAAACGTATCGTTGTCGATCGTTAAGCCAGAGTGATAGACACTCATACGTTTCGATGTCGCAGCTACGCCCATTTTGTGGCTAGCAACGACGAGCCCAGAGCCCGCACTTTCACCTCCGCCCTCTGTAAATGGATCGCGTGCGAATATTGTGCTTGTGTCGTAACTCACGGCGACCCTATTGGGAATACCGTTCTCATTTGCATATTGCATTGTTAATGGAACGACTCGTCGTAGTAATATGGTTTAAAGCTCACACTACGCCCCTGTATGGAGAGTGCGAGCGAGCACTTGTAATAGAATTTGTCGCAACTAACATTACACTATAATACTTTTCATAATTTCATGTAACTTATTGTTGCGTATGCATATAGTATACGTCGTATAGTATATTAGAATAACAAATCATAAAATTATTCATTCAACTAATATTATGACTCGCTGAGTAGGGTTTGTCGGCCGGCATCGATCGAGCTGTTTGTAAACATTGCGGCACTATGCGACGAATATCTAAAATGTTTGCAAAAATCTATTATGATGTACCACGGACCTCTTTGGTCCAGGTGAAATGTGAAATAAATAAAACTGACCTGTACAGTCTGTGCGCTCTCCTTGTCGAGCAAGAACTCCATGGACTTGTGGGGTCGCGGCGAGCGCTGGTCTGGCGGCGCCAGGGCGAGCAGCGAGCGCGCGTGCAGCACCGTGCGCTGCGTGTCCACGTCCGTCTCCAGCACGCCGGGCGCCGGGGCGGGCGGCGGGCGCGGCCGCGGCGGCTTGTGCGCCACGCCGCCCGCCGCGCCGCCCGCCACCGGGGGGCAAGCCGCGCGCGACACACCCTCAGCTTTCAGCGGGATACGCACATACTGCGGCCCGGCGGCCGCCGCTCGCGCTCCCTGCCCCGCGTCTGCCGGTCCTACCGGCGCGGACCCGGCTGCCGCCGCCCGCCCGTTCGCGCCTGCGCCCCTGCATTTTTTTTCCTTCCTCCCTGAGAATCTGAAGTTAGCGAATCGCGAGAGGAAGCCGGCAATGCGGCTGCGCGGAGCGCGCGCACCCGCCTCGGTCATAGCTGCAGCGCGCTCTGCGGCATGCGCGCGCGCTTGTACGCCTCCCCCCGCCACCTCTACCACCTCCGCGTCCTCTGCGTCGACGCTCGCACTCGAACTCTCGCTCGTTAATCGTTCTGAGTTTTCGGCACTACTCGTACTCGTCTCGCGCCAGCTGACTTCCGCCACGACGGGTGAGAATGTGACTCCTTTCGAGCCTGTGGACACCGACCGCACCGGTGGCGTGGCGTCAGGTGCTCGGGACGCGACCAACTGCAGAGAGGCACGCAGCTCCTCCGGTGTCTCACGCTGCGGTGGTGCTTGTGCCCGCAGCTCCGGGGTGGAGCGCACGCGCGCGTCTCCGGGCCGTAGCGGCGTCGACGAGAAGGCAGGCTCACGCATGAGATCTGGTGAGGGCGACCGTGGCGGTGAGGGCGTCGCGGACGAAGGTTCCATCCGCCGGCGGAGTTCCTCTAGTACATCATCCCAGGCTCCCCACGAGTCCCTTAGTCTTCGCGCTGTCAGCACTGAGATTTCACGTTCATAGTTTCCGGTATCGGCAAGAGCTTTCTTTGCACTTTCATCCAGACGACGCGCTGTCGTCTCCATTTCATCGGCAAAAGCGCGTTCGGATTCGGTTGTCGAATCGCTACCAGCACTAGGTTCTCGAAGCGGCGTCGCACAAGGAGCAGGGGGCGCGGGGGGCGGAGGAGGGTGGTGTATAGGGCGCGGTGGGGGAGGCGGCGGCGGCAGACGCGGACGCCGCGGTCCCCCGCGGTAATCTAGGGCCGTCAGGTCCGCCACGCTTACGGTGAAACTGTCACACACTTCAAAGGTCTGTCGAAATCTCGCGCTGTGGCCGGCGTGTCTGCGTGGCTCGGCGCACACGTCGAGCTCGGCGGGCAGCGAGAGGGCGCGCGCAGCGCGGGGCGGGCGGCGCGAGGCACTGGGCGAGGCGAGACAAGGCACGCTGCCGGCGGCGGTGGGCCCATGCGCTATTTCGGGCGGGCCGCGGCGAGAGGGCGGGGGCGGGCGGCGCGCGCGCTCACTGTAGCCGCTGTCCTCGCTGAGGTTCTCTGCGGAGAGGTGAGCGCGCGGAGCGGGGCGCACTGGCGGTGGCGATACTGGCGGGGACTCCAACGAGTCCGGGGAGAGGCTAGGCGACACGGGGGCTGCACAGGAACGCTCCAGCGACTCAAATTGTGCGAGACTGGATGAACGCGAAAGAGAACCGATGCTTGTGGGCGAGTTGCCGCGCTCCCTCCGCCGTCGCTTGGCCGGGCAGGCCCACTCCCGTTCCGACTCACTGTCGCACTCCGACCCTGCTTAAAGAAATAAAACTTGAAACATTAAAATAAAACTTGAAAACGTGAACCATTGAATAAGCTACCACGTTGTTGACTTTCGGGCGGCGACAGTGACAATGACACCGAAACTTATTTATATTCACTTGGAAAAGTTCCAGGGAGAAATTATTAAAATGATTGCAACGGAACAAAAAGACTAAGATCAATACAATTAAGATCATAAAACACTATATAATAAAATTGAAAAAAATATAAAATTATAAAAACACGGCCGTTAAAATAGTGTATTACAAAAAACCTTAATAAAAGCAGTGTTTTATTAACACTGCCATCTATAATTCAGTTTATAAATTATGATAGCATAGTTCTTCTACTTGGCACTAGGTGGCGTTACTATTACACTAGCAAATAAAAGTTGCTCTTTAAAATTACCTGCAATGCCCCGCACATGAATGACGGAGTCAGCATCTGAATCAGATAACCAAGTGGCAGCTGATGAGCGTTCTGATCGTAAATCATCGCTTGTTTCCTCGACAATGGTTTCGAGGTACAAAGCGTGAGTGCTGCCATAGTCACCTATAAAGAAACATACTATTTACTATTGCACGATAGATGGCGCTGTATGCAAAACATGTTTTAAGCGCTTTTGCTATAAAATATTTTTCACATATTATACATATGACATAAGTTTACAAATTAACCAACACAATATTTAATTGAGAACAACATTAAAATATTACTACTATATATATATTATTGTTTCTTAACAATAAATAATATTAAGCAACATAAATTTGTTTTATCACAATCACACTCTGTAGTAAACTTTCTCTATTAAATCGCTAAATTATGTAATGTTGATATATTATTCATACCGCTACAAATGATTGTATCGTAATGATTATTGCAATTACAACTTATTGAACTAATATCAAAATATGTCATTTGTTATCTGTATTATTGTTTATCTGTGTATTGGATAAAGGAACTAATAAATAGTTAGTCTGTTGTAAAACAAGAAAACAGGTAGTTTTATTAATAGGTTATGGGCCCAGGATTGCCTGTTAGACTGATTTAGTTGTGAAAGTAATAACGTTAATTAATTACAGTTCGATATATTATCGTGTTTCGCAAAATTAGTTCGGCAAATTTCTGTATACATACAGAGCCCAGAATTTGCCTGTTAGACTGATTTAGTTGTGAAAGTAATAACGTTAAGTAATTACAGTTCGATATATTATCGTGTTTCGCAAAATTAGTTCGGCAAATTTCTGTATACATACAGAGCCCAGAATTTGCCTGTTAGACTGATTTAGTTGTGAAAGTAATAACGTTAATTAATTACAGTTCGATATATTATCGTGTTTCGCAAAATTAGTTCGGTAAATTTCTGTATACATACAGAGCCCAGAATTTGCCTGTTAGACTGATTTAGTTGTGAAAGTAATAACGTTAAGTAATTACAGTTCGATATATTATCGTGTTTCGCAAAATTAGTTCGGCAAATTTCTGTATACATACAGAGCCCAGAATTTGCCTGTTAGACTGATTTAGTTGTGAAAGTAATAACGTTAAGTAATTACAGTTCGATATATTATCGTGTTTCGCAAAATTAGTTCGGCAAATTTCTGTATACATACAGAGCCCAGAATTTGCCTGTTAGACTGATTTAGTTGTGAAAGTAATAACGTTAAGTAATTACAGTTCGATATATTATCGTGTTTCGCAAAATTAGTTTGGCAAATTTCTGTATACACACAGAACAAAAAGTTTTCAAAGACTTGCCAGAATTTGCCTGTTAGACTGATTTAGTTGTGAAAGTAATAACATTAAGTAATTACAGTTCGATATATTATCGTGTTTCGCAAAATTAGTTCGGCAAATTTCTTTATACATGCAGAATAAAAAGTTTTCAAAGTTTTACGTGTTTCGTCACCAGTTAGAAAATGGCGGCAAACTATATTGTAAGTGTGCCCAAGTAACGTGGTAGAGAAAACTACGACGAGTGGGTGTTTGCGGCAGAAAATGTAAATATCGGCCGTCGATGACGCCAAGACGAAGGCGAAATTAATACTTACAAGAGACTCATCGTTATATGTTCATATAAAGAATGTAAACACTACGAAAGAGCTATGGAACAAACTCAAGTCGCTCTTTGATGATTCTGGTTTTACTAGAAGAATAAGTGTTTTACGGAATTTGATATCCATTCGATTGGAGGGTTGCAGTTCCAGACCTCGTACGTTACGCAGATAATTGAAACGGGTCAGAAGCTTTGTGGAACAGGATTTGCAATTAATGACGAGTGGATTGGTTCCTTGCTACTAGCTGGATTGCCTGGAAAATACTCACCTATGATAATGGCTATAGAGCATTCAGGCATCCAAGTAACAACGGACGCCATTAAAAGCAAACTTTATGATATGGAACCAGGAAACGGAAGTAGTAATCATGAAGAGGGCGCATTTGCTGTGTCAAAAATTAATAGCCAACATAAACACAAACAAATGAGTGGCAATAAAGATGGCGGTTCTAAGTCAAGTAGTGCCAACATTAAAACTGTTCATGTCAGATGCTACCGATGTAAACAAATTGGACACTATCGAACGCAATGCTCGAACAGAAATAAAACTAAAGGGTATAATAGTAGCAAAACGACTGCATTCTCAGCTGTGTTTTTAAGTGGCAGTTTTAATAAACATGACTGGTACATTGATTCGGGTGCTAGTGTTCATTTAACCGCTAATCCAGATTGGATCACCAGTAGATATCGTAAAGATAAACAAGAAATAATGGTAGCAAATAAGGAAACTGTTTCAGTTACATGTGCCGGCGATGTTAAAATAGTCACATTAGTCAAAGGCAGTGAAGTGGATATTAATATTGAAGATGTGTATTGCGTTCCAAATTTGACAACGAATCTCATTTCAGTAAGCAAGTTAATACAGAAAGGCAACAAGGTAAATTTTACACAGAATAATTGTTACAAGTACAACAATAGTGGTGATTTAGTTGCTACTGCTTCTTTGACAAATGGAGTGTATAAATTAAATATGAAAGAGATGCTTGTTGCATCAGTTATAACAACAGGTCTTACTTGCATCGCAGATTAGGTCATGTGAACAGTGATTGCTTAATTAAAAGGAAAATATTTACTAGGAAAACAAAAAATAAGGAAACTGTTTCAGTTACATGTGCCGGCGATGTTAAAATAGTCACATTAGTCAAAGGCAGTGAAGTGGATATTAATATTGAAGATGTGTATTGCGTTCCAAATTTGACAACGAATCTCATTTCAGTAAGCAAGTTAATACAGAAAGGCAACGAGGTAAATTTTACACAGAATAATTGTTACATCTACAACAATAGTGGTGATTTAGTTGCTACTGCTTCTTTGACAAATGGAGTGTATAAATTAAATATGAAAGAGATGCTTGTTGCAGCAGTTACAACAACAGGTCTTACTTGGCATCGCAGATTAGGTCATGTGAACAGTGATTGCTTAATTAAAAGGAAAATATTTACTAGCAGAGATGTCATAATCATGGAAAAGCAATCAGTCATGATGGATGTTGCATCTGCAGATAGTAAAATAGAATGTCTAACCAAAGAGAATGTATCAGAAGATCAGACTCAACAGGATTCAGTGGGGGATACCACAAGCTCAACAGTGATAGACGAAACAGTGAGCAGCCTTTCAGATTCAGACTATGTACCTGAATTATGTGATAGACCTGTAAGAGTAAAACATGCACCAAACAGGTATGGCTTTGGCGGTATCTGCTACACAGAGAACAATGTAGCCTGTGTAACTGACCCAACACTTAAAGATGCACTAGAGGGACCTGAGAGAAATCATTGGTTACAGGCAGTACAGGAAGAATTAAAAAGTTTCGAGGACTCATTGTCCTGCTTGGGAGGTAGTAGACGTTCCTAATAACTCTACTATTGTGCAGTGTAAGTGGGTACTTAAAAAAAAGGTTGAGTGTGATAATAAAGTGGGTTTTCGTGCGAGGTTAGTGGCTAAAGGTTTTACCCAGCATTTTGGTGTGGACTATAATGAGACATTTTCACCAGTTGTAAAACATAGTACAATAAGATTGTTATTTGCTTTGTCAGTGAAACTTGGACTAGACATAGTACATTTAGATGTAGTTACAGCATTCTTGAATGGCAGCCTTAAGGAAATTTATAAAATTTAAAATATATAAAATAAATAATATATAATAAATGAATTTATAAAATAAAATTTAATAATTCAGATTCTGGTAAAGTTTTAAGACTAAAGAAAGCCATATATGGGTTACGGCAGTCATCAAGAATGTGGTATGATAAAGTAAATACTTGTTTAATTGATAATGGTTTTTCAAAGTCAAAATATGAGCCTTGTTTGTATTTAAAGAATGAAGGTAAAAATATTACTGTTATTGCACTGTATGTTGATGACTTTTGTTTTTTCAAACAATAGTAAGGAAACTGATAATTTAAAATCTCTATTAGCATCTCAGTTTAAAGATTTAGGGGAAATAAAGCAGTGTCTTGGTATGTCAGTTTGTTATGATAAGAAAAATAGAATTATAACCTTGGATCAAAGTAATTATATTGATCAGTTGTTATTAAAATTTAATTTAGTTAATTGTAAAACTGTAGAAACCCCAATGGAATGTGGCTTAAAATTGACTAAGGATAAAAGTTGTGATAAAAGTTTACCTATCAGCAATTGATTGGCTGTTTAATGTATCTAGCAATACTAACCCGTCCTGATATTGCATATGCAGTTGGCTATTTGAGCCAATTTAATAATTGCTATAGCAAAGAACACTGGATTCATGCTAAGCGTATACTTAAGTATCTTAAAGGAAGAAAAAATTATTGTATTAAATATTGTGGAACAGATGATAATATTAACAAGGGAATAGTAGGCTATGTAGATTCAGACTGGGGTAATGACATTTTAGATAGAAAATCCTCGGATGGTGTTATATCTTGGGGAAGTAAAAAGCAAAAGAATGTTGCATTGTCAAGTACTGAGGCAGAGTATGTAGGTATATCTGAATGCTGTAAAGAGGCTATTTATATAAGAAATTTAAATAAGGAAATAACTGGTTGTTTTCAGTGTATTGTAATATTTAATGAAACCAAAGTGCTCATCAATTGTTGTATAATCCTGGTTTTCATAATAGGTCAAAGCATATTGACATTAGATATCATTTTGGTTGAGAATGTATAAATAATAATATTGTTAAGATTGAGTATTTGGAAACGACTCATATGCCTTCAGATATATTTACTAAGGCTTTAAGCCATGTAAAACATCATAAATTTGTAATGTAATGGGAGTGCAACAGAAGTAATGTTTATAAGTTTTATTTTGATATAGTGGGGGTATTGAACTAATATCAAAATATGTCATTTGTTATCTGTATTATTGTTTATCTGTGTATTGGATAAAGGAACTAATAAATAGTTAGTCTGTTGTAAAACAAGAAAACAGGTAGTTTTATTAATACAACTTTATTTTTAGACAAATAAGATAAATAATTGCATCCACTTATTACGTATACGCCAAACGAAGTCAATAACATCAACTTGATTGCCATTTGCCAGTAAGATGTTTTAATTACAATTTTGATATTAAAGCCACATTGTCATAATATAAAACGCGGCCATTTTTATTTGTTTGTTTTTTGTTTTTAAATAAACATAAATAATTATAGCTTTATTTATGTGTACAATTTTACTACAAACATATATTAATTATTTCGATTCCTAATATAGATATATAATTATTATATTTAAAACAATTATCTCTACATTTTTTATTGAAATATCGCTCATATTATAAACAATAGCTACAATAAATTTACTTCTCGAAAAAAAGCAGTAATTACTAAAGATTCATTGTAAAGTGTGTTTTTATCTAATTTTAAACTATATTATTTAAAAATATAATAAATTTAAAATTTAATTTGTATCAACAGTAAAGAAAATTCTATAATCTAATTTTTTTTTTTTTTGGAATTGTATTTACAAATGTATCGACTTGAATGATTGGATCAGTATAGGATCCTAGTAAAATTGAACCCACAATCGTTAGGTTGACAGTCAGTGGCTGTGTCTCTACATATAATTATATATATCTTATATGTATAAACAATAATATAGAATAAAAAGTAAACAATTTTTAAGCACTGATTATGAAGTAATAAGATAATTTTGTCTTTCATTTGACATATCGTACAAATGATAAAAAGTATATCATTAATTCTTTTCAGTTATTATCTTAGTTTTTAGCATAATTATATATATTAAATACCTACTATAATCTATATAGTATTTATCTAACTATAAAGTGAGTTGTTTTATTTGCCGTAGGTACCTAACAGTTGCATGCTAATTTGGTTATTTATGATCTATGTTAAAACATAGATTTGCTTTTAAACTTTAGCTTGTAAACAAAAGAGGTCCATTGACACATCTATGTGATGTAAAATTTCATTTTAAGAAAAAACATTGACAATTTTTTTTACTGTAAAGAATAAGGTAGATTGTCAAGTGTCTTGTAACTAAGTTCTTTCTGCCTAGCCTGCTATAAGCGCCATAATCCGTGAAGCTGTATATAAGGTAGGTCTAATACATATAAGACAAATTATAGCAACAAATATATTATAACAAAAACGACTATTATTTTCGATAACTCGTCACATTAAATAGATTAAAGTATAAAATAATTTTAGTAGAAAATAAATATTTGTGACAGATTTATCACATCTCATTTTATTTTTAAACACGTTATTTGTTTTCGTTTGAAACATTATAACTAGAATATACCTGATGTAACCGTTTGTACTAGTTTTATTTGCGGCAATCTTAAGGCAAGCATGTTATTTTGAGGTTATTTTTCAATTCAAAAATATTTTTGTCTATCGTAGATATGAGTGAAAGTATAAAAATATATATATATATATATACAGATATATATATATATATATATATATATATATATATATATATATATATATATATATATATATATATATATATATATATATATATATATATATTTAGCCTTGGTTGCTGCGCTAGCCTAGAAGAAATTAAACATTCCTGAGTGCCTATAGAGTAACTGAAATAAATAATACGCATCAATGACTTAAATAACATCACGATTCACGAGTGGAACGTAAATATTATTCTCGGCTTACTTGACCCGGGTCGGACGTGTTTCAGAACATCTATATAACGGTCAGTCAGCGGTTAGTGCGCTAAGAATCATGTGACTCGAATATGTCGATTGAATAATAAGCTATTATTCTATATATCTTAACACGTGCGCATGTAAACGATCATTCAAGTGTTAACAAAACAAATTGATACATTTAAAGTCATCCGTTCATTTTAGCTCATTGCTATAGTTATGGAATATAAATTTATAGAATTGACATAAGCGCAGTTATTTGACATTTTGATGAGAATCACTATCAAATGAACTTTTTAAAGAGTTTTGCTATTTTCGCCTACTCAAAGTATGTAAGAAAAATATATATGAAATTTAAAAAATACAATATAAATATATATGTTTTTTACAGCCAAGTAACACTTTTAAGTAGACCTCATAGTGTTTCAATATATTATTATAATGACATGGCAATAAGCTTCAAATAAATAAAACTTGATTATGAAACTTAAATTCTATATCACACGATACACGTAATGTCACGCAAAAGAAGCATAGGTTCATCGAACTGCCATCGATGTGATATGATGGGGTGGAACAGGTTTCTTATCGTAACGCGAAGGTAGAATTTAAATGTATAATAAGTAAAAAATGGAAAAATATTCAACGAATATGTATAAGGTTAGCACATAAATGTTATATTTAGTTCATAAATTTTATATATACTGTAATAAGATTATTGATTGTTGGTAGTAAAAGCATTTATTAAAGTGCTTATCTTTCCTTTTCTTTTTTAGGTATTTTAATTTAACTGACTACGTCTGACTGAAAGCATTGTTCCCGACGTATTAATGTACAATTTTGAGAGGTCATCATGGTGCTGTGGGACTATGTCTGTATGTAAGCGCGATTGTTGTAAATTCGATTTCCACTATGGGGAATAAATAATTTTCATAAGGTAAGACAAAGCAATATCTCGAATTTGGAGAACGTTTGTTACGTATCCTAGTTTATCTAACCTAACCTAACTACCTTGTTATATGCAGGATAAACGCGACGCTTTAAAACGCTAGTCTAGCTTTTCGAAATATAATAAACTTCTTATTCTCTTTTGTTTGTTTTCAACACCAATAAAAAGAAACTAATAGAGGTCGCTTTCGTCTTCATAACCCGACCGTACAAATATAGGTACTATGGAGCAGCACTATATTCACGAAAGTGAAACAAATGACGTAATAAGTGTTGCGTAGTAATAATTAATCAAATCGTAGCAGTCGAACAAAATGTTGAACTAAACACCGTGTCAAAAACTACATTCTACTTATTTATAATTTCCGGTAATTATCACTATTGCGTATACACATTGGCCGATATATATTTAGAGTATTAACAAATGGCGAAGTAATATATTATATAGTATATTTAGATATAAAATATAAAAGACATATTAGTGAGCATTGACATCTCAGAGGGTGTCTAAGCCAATTAACTGTCCGATATTTGGTTTCCGGCATACGGGTACGCGACCCCGGGACCTCGAGCCACCACTTTCATAACCCGATCCAATCCATGTAAGTGGTGTCCCTCCCCTATATTCCAAGTCTTTCTGCCTCTTATTCCCTGTCCTTTCTTGGTTTCTCCCAGTAATGGGTTTGGAGGTCAGATGGCAATCGCTCCACAAAAAACCACTTCGCCACTCATATGGACCGATTGGTCTTAGTCGGAAGGCAGACCCTGGCAAAAGCCGGGACTAATGCCAGGAAGAAGGAAGGATTAGTGAGCATTGACTAAAATCAAGAACACATTAAAATATTTAAGGAAATTATGTAAACATTTGAACGTAGCAGGATTTGAACCGCACCTAATGGAAACCGCCCAAGCACCATTTTTTACTTAAATTGATTAGTTCATTTTGAAAGAAAATGCTATTTTTATAAAAAAAAATCGAGTTCGACCACACTAAGGATATAAAAATACTTATAGATAACATATAAAAAATTTAAAAAATGTAATCTCTTGCCAAATGATTATTCTTAGGTAACAGTAATCTTTGGGTAGCGGAAATTTATAAAAATATCCATAAACGAGAGATGCTAATAACGTAATAAGTTGTAAAAAGCATATAAGAATTTCATCACAGCTTGATAGGAACGAATTAGTGGAAGTGCAAGGGGAAGGCTTAGTGGTCAGGGTGCTCGGACAGTTTCCACCAGGAGCCGATTCAAATACCACTGCTTTAAAACTTTTATATGTTTTCTTTAAGTGTTTATCTATCCTTAGTTTATATGTTAAAAACAAATAGCTAAAGTTAATTTATAAAATATGCTTCATTGCATCATCCAAAGGTTTAATTAAAAAATATGGCGTATTTATGTTATATGTAAGCTCTGAAACTTAATGAAAGAAAAATTAACGGTATGTAATTGAATATTCGAATATATTTTAACGCTATTTTTCTCTTCACATCTTTTTAAAAAAAATAACTTCAATATATGCAAGCGATTTCACTCGTGTTTACATTTTATTTATACTATACAATATATTTGACAGGTAAAATTTCGTAAATTACTGTACCTATGTGTCATTACTGTGTGTTATATAGGTAGCTGACAAAAGGACAAGAAAATTGTGATTTATGACAAATTTCTTACTCATTACTGATTTCAATTCAAAATGCATGTTGCAATGAATGTGACCTGTATATAGATATATTGAAGTATTTTGACATTTATAATGTTTTAAGCCACTAGGAAGTTTAAATAAATAATATATCTTACGATAAACGTTTGTTAAATATTTAATATGTTAATTTTGGTCTTAAGAAATAAAATAATAATCGATAATATCGAATGAAGATATAAAGAGTGCATAGAATCAGTGTTGGAATATAGTTCGCTCTCTAAGTAACGTTCTTCTATTCAACATTATATAAAGATTAATTATAGAAAAATATATAAACAAATGTAAATAAAGAATATAATATATTTATGTTTATAATATTGGATTGAAAAGTATATTAATATATCTAATACAATAAAAAACAATCAAACACGGACGTATAGAATAGTATTAAAATGAAAAAAATTTAACGCATTTAAAATAGAACTTCAAGGTTAAGTGCAAATGGTAAAATGAACGATATTATTGTAATTAATTTGTAATTATTTTCATTTGGTGTAGTGAGTGACAACGGAGCGCCAAACTCTTTGGTCCCTCTCGGTCGTTGGTTTCGTTCCTTTAGCCTCGTCCACTGTCATTGACCTCTTCATACCTCTTCATGTCCTTGTGCTTTTTACGTTACCCATATATTCATCACTGATTTCCTCGGCGTGCCCGAACCACCTGAGCACGTTCTACAGCTTTCATCCTCCTTTCGTTCTTCTTCTGTAATACCCACATTTCGCTGCCGTATAACAGTGTCTACCAGCACTACGTTGAGTACGGCGAAACGTGCAGCTGCTATTTACGTGTGCTGCCGTTTTGCTATCTAACAATGCAGCTAAGGCATCGTTAATTTTGTTACCGGCACAAATACGTCTTATTGTGAAGTTAATGATCCACATCCATTTCGTATATACCAACTCTAATTAATATACTTCTATACTAAAGTATACTACTTAATATATTTATATATTTTTCTTTACTTTCGTCGATTGATATTTTTGGTCTTTGTAAGGGAATCTTTTTATGGTCTTATTTGGATGAAAATTTTAAAAATGAAATCAACCTAGATAGACATCTATCTTTGACAATACGATTAGGATAAAGTGAAATTTATTTTAAGTTTGTTTTTTATTTTCTTAATTCTTGTTTGTTAATCATGAATATATATTTATATAAAACTCTTCCGTTACTGACTGACTGACACAACTCACAGCAGAAACTACTGAGCGTAGGTACCTGTAGCTTGGCTTGTCATTGGAGTGGAGGGGAGCACTAAGAGAGGATTTCCGAAATTCCAACGGGAACAGGGGAAAGAGGTTATACGTTTTATATTTCATACAAATGAAATTGCGGGCTACAGCTCATAGGTTTATATAAGGATAAGTATTAGTACAGATAATATAGGACTTTTGTCATTCTACAAAAATTTTCAAAATCTTCAAAAAAATAAATACCACATTTCAAACTGTTTAAGTATGAACCGCTTTATCCGCTATACGGTCACGGCTCGCGGGCTTACGGTCTGCGGTGAGACGGTAACGCTCTCACTGTACTAGTGCGAGATTGCCGGGAACATTTTTTACAAGTTAATTTAAGACAACTACTTAACAAATACTGAATTAATTTAATAAACCTCTATGTAGTTTAGATAAAGTTTTTAAATTCCCATTCTATTTTTTTAAAAATGTTTGTTAGATGTGGTACATTTATTTTATTAATTTGAAAATATTCCACTTATAGAATTTAAATCAACAAATATCATGCATAAAAAAATAGATTATCTTTATTGTTTAATATTTTACAATTTGTGTGTTTACGTGCGTGTTTGTGTGTTTACATTTTAAATTTATTTGACAACTTTAAGCATATCTTAAAAAAGGATCAAAATAAATTCATATAATTTATACTTTGTTCAGCTTAATTGCTCTTAGGCTGCGATTTCAAGATCAAAATAAACAGGAGCGTGTTTTACATCTCAACCACATTACACTTGACTACACTTCCTCGTGTTTGCGGTTATCTGACACCTGACACTCGGACATTGCTCTTAAACGTTATAATATTAACAAATATAAATACATACATATATTAGTATTATATACATGTATCTATCATATAGCTAACATATATATATATATATATATATATATATATATATATATATATATATATATATATATATATATATATTATAATGCAAATTTCTTTTAGTTACATTAAACGAGGAATTGTTAACTTTTTAAATTTTGGTCTTTACTTTTACTTTTCGAAAAAAATTGTTACACGCGTGAGAAAATAATTAATACGTAAAAACCATATCTTTGTATAGTTTCATAGTTGAATAGAATAAGATTTATTCAATATTAGCTAAAAGTTGTATATATTTATTTTATTTACTATAGTGAATAAAATAAATATATATGTAAATTGTTATTGTTCTTGTTATTATTAAAATTCCATTGAAGATTCCTAAGAATAAGTAATCATGAATAAAATTTTATTCATAGTATTTAATAATATTTAATTTTGTTTTTCATTCAATTGAATGCGTTTTTTAATTTCATATATCATGGTATTAGTTGTTTGTGTTATCAGACAAAACTGTATAATATAATAAATTATTAATATAACTGTATAATATAAAATACATAAACTAAATAGAATCAGTATGATACATGATTATGGCCGTTTATTTATGCTGTTCTTTGATCACGATCCGATCACGGGGAAGTTTGTATAAATTATAGTGACCTTCAATCAATCGAATCGAAGTCGTTTTGCCGGCAATAGATACGTCAAATAACTACGAGTATTTAAGATTTACAGAAGTAGTTCTTACAAATAATTAACTGAAGAGTAAACTTGTAAAAGCAATTTTGAAAACTAAAGTAGATTATAAATGTTTCCCCTGAACTATGCTTTATATAAGACACAGATTATATATATATATATATATATATATATATATATATATATATATATATAATATATATATATATATATATATATATATATATATATATATATATATATATATGTTTAAAAATAATACGCTCAAGTGTAACGTATATGTATGAATCGAAGTCGTTTTGCCGGCAATAGATACGTCAAATAACTACGAGTATTTAAGATTCACAGAAGTAGTTCATTACAAATAATTAACTGAAGAGTAAACTTGTAAAAGCAATTTTGAAAACTAAAGTAGATTATAAATGTTTCCCCTAAACTATGCTTTTTATAAGACACAGATTATATATATATATATATATATATATATATATATATATATATATATATATATATATATATATATATATATATATATATATATATATATATATATATATATATATATGTTTAAATACGCAATATATAATACGCAATATAAATAATACGCTCAAGTGTAACGTATATGTATATTTCTGTTATAGTTTCACGCTATATTCCTCATATAGCAGGGTAGGCAGACTTTCAACCCAAATTTTTAATTATTGAATTTAGAGTGGGCATTGAACCTACAACCGTCACGTTTATAGTCAAACACTGTGAGAAACACTTATTTATGTACATTCTTACAAAATTACGATATTAAAATGTGTATTTAAGGATCAGAATAGAGATAAAAATAACGAAAACGTCGAAAAATATTGTACTAAGTGACAGTTTAATCGACCATTAACAAAAATAAAAAATTAACCAATTATTCATGCAAGTAGGTCGTAATGAACTATAGTATTTAATGTCACGCCAATCAAACTTCCGTGATTTCAGCTACTGTTAGGAATTAGGAACTACTTGCGGAAATATTTGTCAGTTTCGTGACTAAGTGCTTAAAAATGTTTTAAACTACTGATTTTTTATTATTTTTATAAAGTTATCTTAATTATTATCTTAATAATGGAGCTATATATTATAATATTGATATATAATATTTAAGTATATTTTATCGCATCACATTTCTTTATTCGCACTTCGTTCTCCACCTTGCAATTATTTTGGAACACGAAACGAACGGGAGATAATTATTTCTCCAAGCCAATTCGACTAAACACCTAACTCGCAGTCATACAGCTTTAATTCGAAGAATGGTAAAATAAATTTCACTGTCAACGTACCTATTTATATATTGATAAAAAATACTTTGAATAGATTATTTTTTCGGTAACAGATGCAAAATATTCTGCCAACGTTGTGTAACAACCACGAAAAGGATTAACTGCAATAAATAAGAATGTACTAGCAACACTCAAATTTGAACACAACCACTGAAGGCTGACTGTGATGACAGTTGCAGCTGCGTTCAGGAATCCGTTGAGAAATCGCGCTGCTTGAATTATTTATTATGCATCGCGCCTTGGCCAGTTCAACAACATCACACAGATAACTCGGTTTTTATGTTTAAGAATTTATGTATATATTTGTATATCGTTACTGATAAATATGTATAAGAAAAAATTATAAAATAATGAATATAATTAACATTTCTTATAAATAAGTGAAAAATGGAAGCGAAAATTGAAAACTTTCATTTAACTTATTGGTATTGCACGAATAAATCTATGAATCTTAATCTATGAATCTATGAATTAGTACAATCATGTTATAATAACACATATAAGTAACTAAAAATATAATAACTTTGTAATTTTTTTTAGTTGTTCTGATCTTAAGTCCTTTAATTATAATTAATTATAAAGAACTGTGTTTGTATAAAAAATATTATAATATTTTCGAAAGTTACTTAGTTATCGATTAATTCGTTGGCAGACAGGTGATAATTTGTTATATTATATTTAAAGCTCTCTATAATTTTCACCTCTATCTGAATATTTGTTAAAAACAAGTTCGGCACCTCTTTATTAGTTAAAATATTAAATGCATAATCGATGCAAAGAATATACGAGATTTACATTTATTATAAGATAATAATGTAAATATGCTGGTACGTTGTAATAAACTGAAAGTATTTTCACTTTTGAGATATCACAATATAATGAAATAAATAATAAACGAATTCATTCATATATTTTTCATATTATGTCACCGGACATCCATAGCCAAGTTTTACGCCTAACGCACTATAAGGATACTAAACCGGTTTCTTTATAGCAATAACAAATCCGTGATAAACTGGCATGCGAGGAATGCAGACCTGCAGCTCGACTCGATCTGATAAACAGACAATGTGACTGCTTTCAGTAGAATAACCTTTGTTTTTATCAAGCGCCAGTCGAGTTTTTGTTGTCTGTATCGGTAAATAATGCAGAAAAAAAGTAACTATTACTTTTTGTGTGTAGTCTGTGACAAATTTGTGAAGTTCGTACAGATATTGTTCTAGAATTTTAAATTTTTAAATTAAAATGTAGGAATGCAACGGAATGAAAATATAACATAACTTCTAGTTTCACCGTGCTTTTAGTAAGGGCATGCGTTTCGATCAACGGAAACCGTTTTAGATTAACAGTTATAAGATTATTTTGAGCTTACCTAATCTGTATTGCCTAATACGCCTCGGCATTGAATCTCAAGCACTCACTCACAGACATCGTCCAACAAATTACACACTATATCTCATTCTCACAGCGTTTGATATTTTAAAGCCATTGATTTAACCTGTTATTTTCGGATACGCGAGCGCTCTAAGGCATATCACGCGTTCAACTCACCAAAGTACATAGTAAACTTATAGTTATATGAATCATTTAAATCTATTATTATGCGTGGCAAGTGACCGCATGTCAAGAGCAAGACCAAGGATGGCTTAGATGTGTGCGTGCCCATATCGACGCGTCTCGTTCACAACGTGTCGCACGTAAAGTAGCTTTAATCTTAATAGGAAGTTTAATTTAAATTATTACCTTTGTAAAGGCACTAATAATACAAAGGACGCTAAATTGTAATCTGTAATAATTATTAGAAAACGTGAGCTAAATATGTTTACAATCAAATATTTTACTTATTATTATGGTTATATTGATATATACACATCTCATATATACAGAACTTAGTATAAGATTATATCTTCAAATAGAGGAGAATCTTAAGTTAATAATACTCCAAATCATTTAACTGAATTATGGATTTACATTAAATAGAATAAACAATATTTAAATTTATTTGGTACGCATCTACGCTAATGACTAGTAGTTTTTCCATTTAACCACTCGAGCAAAGCCGCACATAAAAGCTTGTGCTTTATCTAAGCTCTAACTAATCGGAGAAGGTGTTATAAAAGCTCTAGCAAAATGTGCAATGTAGTGTTTAAATAGCTTTCATGCGGAAATCAGTACGCATCATCCGCATTTATATAATAAAATTACGTTAAGTGAGGAAACCTTATGAATTACGCGCGTCTATCACACTTATTATGTAGTTATTCAGGGATTAACATAATGTGTCGAATTTGCTATTCGCTTCACGCTGCTAATATAAAAAAAAACATAACTTCTAGAATAGTTAAACAAAATTGTTTAACAATTCTTCCCGATGGAATTTACTGTTAAACAAATATTTCACTAATTTGCACTTATTATGGACGTTTTAAAATTGGAATTAGTTTTTTGTGTATATACTTAACAAATATAACGCCTGTATTTAAGAATTAGTTATGGTCGATATATTTGAGCATTCAATATTAGAATAGAATTCAAAGTCTACATCACAAATGTGAATATTAAGTTATTTTATTTTTATTGTATAAAAATCTTGCATTTCATTCTATGAAGATTATTTAAAAAATTCAAGTTAAATATAGTTTATAGAAAGATAAAAATATATATCTTTGTATTTTTTTTAAAGCATTAATGCTTAATTTGTTATTTAACACTCAAACGTCAAACAGGTAACCAGATACGGGGACACATTTCAACGACATAATTTCACTTTTCCAAGTTACTTTCACGGTAAAAAAAAAGTAACTTAATACCTACAACGTAATCCGTTAGCACATTTATTTAACTGTACAGCTGTTATACATTTACTTTTTATGATAGAGAACTTTTTGTGGTCGCTTACAGTTATTATAAGTACCATATTAGATACAAAACGCTAGTCATAGAAGTGACTCTTTGAAGTTAAGATTTGCTTATTATTTTTGAAAGCGAAAGTTTAACATTAATTATTTTTATCATAAAAATGTCTGAGGCTTTTCTTTAATGCATACTAAAGCAAATTTATTTCCATTCCATTTATTTTTTACGTAAATTGTATAGAATATAGATAGTTGGTAAAATTTTATTATTTACTATATCCCATACTTCACCAAAAGAAAACTATTGATGTAAAAAAAGTTTTAGTAGCATTGCACGTCGCGTGCCAACTTTTTATATTGGCAAGGTAACAATTTTTATCACACATGACTTCTATTTCTCCAATATTTACCAACGCTATTACGCACTTGATAACGTAGCACGAACATGTTTATTTGTTTTCACATAACTCTCGCATTTAGAAAGAGCCTAACGCTAGAAAGCCACATCCACATCTTTTGGCTAATAAATACATGGTGTGCAGCGCGTGCAAGAGTGTGCAAAGGGTGGAGGATGTGACAGAAAGTCCCGAAGGATGTACATGAGACCGACGCTGACCATGACGAAGAAAAATGACGGCGGTGCTGTAAGCTCTCTGATGTTATATATGATGTAAAGCACATAGCCCAATACAATTGGGCTATGTGCTCTACAAGGCCATGCACTTAGTGGACAGCTGAGTGCTGCTGAGAGCAAAGCTTTAGTAGTTAAGAGTCCAGAGAGGACTATTCTCTCGTAAATTTTACTGAGGCAGCTAAGAAGACTGGTCTATAACTGGAGAGGAGATTCCGCGGCTTGTTGGATTTTAGTATCCCAATGACAATTACTTTATCCCATTCATCCGGGAACAAGCAAGATTCCAATTAGAAATTAAATAGCCTCTAATAAAAACATGCATTGAACCGTGCAGCGAGGGAATTATGAGAATTAATTAATTGACACTTTATTTAATATTCAACAAAGAAAAATATGAGTTGCACATTTTTTAAATTTCTTGACAATGTCTTTAAATTCAACTCTCTCATTGACTATATCTCTATCTAGAGGTAGAAAAATTATATTTATATAAATGGAATGAATTTCCGGCCGTGTTGTGCTTGTGCTTTGGTCTAACTCTATACGCTATAATCCGCGCAATCTATCTTTACACGGGGAAATGATAATATTTAAGCAATTTTCATATCCTCCCTCTGGTGGACAATGTTGTTGAGCGAAGTCTATCTACTTATCTCGAAACATTCTAACGGAGTGTCTTAACGCTAGGTTCCCTCTACCTACCATGCTATTGGGGAAAAGCGTGACCCTGTTTTATTTTATAATCAATTTTGTATGTATAAATTATGTTTGCTGTTTATAAGAAAGACATTATAGGATCTAATTATAAATACCCTTCTAGAGTTCAACGTCTCCAATATACACATTACACATTAAGCAAAAAAGTTAATTTCATAAAGTTACATCGATTCTGACGATGTAACGATGCGCTGTGCCACCTCGCCGAACCTAATGTTCTTTTAATGTTATTCACAGCCCAGTATGTTCCATCCGATGCACAGAGAAAGTGCATTCTTAAATGATGTACTACGATAGAACGTGTTATGTGTAAACTGCATGATTGACAATATAAATACTGTTTGATCATTGGAAAGAAAATCGCTTACAGGTTTTCCTTGCAATTAATTATAAGCCTCTGTATAATAATAGTGCTCAATCGTTATATACTGTATAGTAGAAGCATTTCTTCTTTTCATTTATGACTTGTTTGTCTTGTACAGTGTACTTACACAGTACAGTTCTTTAAATGTGGCGTTTCAAGCATGACGTAGGTACTGGTTGTTTTCGTGTTAACCAACTAACTGATAATGTTTAACTTATGTGTTGTAATTTGCAATGTAAATATGTATATACTTTAGATATAGTTTAGTGATATAATTACGTTTTTATTTAAAATGTACTAAAGTACTAGATGTGTATTAGGAGTACTAGATGTGTACGTGATAATTGCCACTTTTAGTCCCGACTTGGACCTAAATCATAATAATCACGTAATGTAAAGAAAAATAAATAATGTACATTGTTAATGTACATTTCAAACTATTGTATAACGCATATAGCAGGGCAAGCAGAGATAACCTAGTGTTGGTTACTCCGCCCTCCGCCTTGAGGTTGCGAGGTTGCGAGCATTGCGTTTTGATTGGTGGAACTCAACGCAGCGCTTTGTCATGTTACCAGAGTGAGCACGTAACACACAGCTTTACAAATATTGTAATAAGAATAGGAAACACAAGTCGCAAAATAGGAAAGGTCGAGGCAAAAAAACTATATTTGAAAAAAAAAAAAAGAAAAATAGTATATTTGGATTTCAATATACGAGTATGTCATTTTGATATAAAAAAAACTTTTTAAAAAATTTTAAGACTAAAAGAATTTATAAAAAATTATTTAAGATCTACCATTTTTATTTTCGTTTGAATTTTATATATAAAAATAAATAAGAATCTTCATACATACCTACTCATTATTATGAAGCAGTGTGAGCCTTAGCTTTTCAGTATAGTATATGTAGGCAGTGAGAACACAATTAGTAAATAATATATGCATTCAATACAAAGCAAATACTTGTGTGCTTCAATAAAATTAACTGACGTGATTTTCAATATTTACTACATGTTATCTGATCATCGAGTGTTATCACCCACGCCTGACCATAAAAAGATATGTTAAACTGGTAGCCATCTTGAAGATTATATTCTACGACACGATTTATATATTTTTTAAAAGCTTAGGGATTTACTTACGTAGGCGATTATTACAAATTCAAATCTCAAATCAAAAGTTGCAAATTTTCAGCCAACAGTAGGCAATATTTAAACGTGAAACAATCTACAGAATCACAGTAGAATTTTGTTATCATGACAGTATGTAAAAACATATTACAAAATGATACTTGGAAATGTTCTCTTATAGTGTGTAAAATTAGTTAGGACAGGCTAATTGTATAAAAAATATTTGCGTATAAAAAATATGTTTCCATCATTTTATTAATATAAAGACATGTTGGGTTTAAATAAATTCGTAGTTGTTGTTTGATTCTACATAAATAGAGTTTGTTCCATCTGGTTTATAAAGGTAACATAAGTCACGGTAAATATGTGTTCGAGATAGATGATTTTACTAGTATATATTATTTAGGTGTACCATGTAGTAAATTACGAAAACTTAAATTAGTTCTATGATTAGTATTGTATTTATATTAATGAAATTGTATGTTATACGTAATAGTTAGAATAATCCGCGTTACGCCTGCCTCTACTGCACAATGAAAGCTATTTTGAAACAAACATAAATGCAAAGTGGCTAATAAAATCACGTTTTTTTTTCACAGTATCGCTGATATGGCTCAATGAAATGCATATTTCGTATTTGACGAAATAATTGCTTATAGTCGTTGAGAAATTTTCACGAAATACTAAACGAACCATTTATTATGTGAATGTAAATAAAATTAGAATATTATTTTTGTCACATCGTGAATCGTGGTACCGTTGGAAGTGTCTGATGCTTTGGCCGTGGCTTCGATTTTCTTGTGAAAATATAGCTTATATCTATGGTGTAGTTAGAGAAATCAACACTGTATTGTTCTGTGACACGCAAATTTGGGACTACTGGATGTTTGTTCCTATGAACTAGTACCAATAAATGTAAAAATCTTTAATTGGCATACTCAAATTTTATACCTATGCAAAATGATGTCTCTCATCAAGTAAGATCAAGTATGATTTTCAGTTTCACATTTTAACCCGCGTAGGGTCGAACCTTGAACCATTGTGCTTAAAGTCAGACGCTGTCTATTACGCCACGGAGGCCTCGGTAAGATTGTGCCCGTTGAAATTGAGAATTTAACGATCGTCTGGTTGTGCGGTCAACTAACCTGCCACCGGACGCTGTGGATTCGAAGCTTGGGTACAGCTACAGTTATATCTTTATGTAGGTTCCTTTATAAAATTAAATTTGTAAGGAATGCTTTCCCTATATCTTTTCAGCAATATCTAGAACTTGTAGAAATGTAAATAAACTGTAACATATTAAAAAGTAACACACATATATTCAACTTTCTACAGATGCGCATATAAATCAGCAATGCCTATAATGATGTAAGCATTGTATATTGTTTGATTTCTCCACGTGCACCCACATACCTAATTGTTCGAAAGTAGGCCTCAAGAGGCTGTTACGCCGTAGTACACTTGTAAAGAAAAGTTATGGCCTCTAATGGTATAAAGGTGCTATATGATTTACTTAAATTTATCTACATAAATTATCTACATATAATACTTTGATCATAAAAGTGTCAGAGAAGTTCCTTGTTGATCTACGTATTCGGCGTCATTATATTTTTTTAATATTTTTTATTTACTTAGTCATAATAGTTTTTCTAACTTTTGCCAATAGTCTTACTATGAAAGCAGTGAGCGTGGCGAACTCAAGGTAGGTTTTGTTTAATAAACTATTGTACATGAATTAAGATTAAGTCTAGATTACACTTTACGACTGTCAGGTGTATTTACGCAGAATATATGAAAAAAAAATGTTTACTTTAATACTTAACTTAAATCCAAAATAATACTTACATTACATTTAATTTAAAAAGCAAAATACTTGTTCAGTTTTATTTTAATAGAAGCTACTTGTTATTCAATTCTTTATTTATTTTATAGTAAATATACGTTATTTTTTTTAAATACTTTACGCTATTTTCGAAATATACCTTTAAGCTCTAAACGTTTTAAAAATAAGAGTATTTTTAAAACGTTTAGAGCTTAAAGGTGTATTGGTCTAGCCATTAAATATAACGAATTGTAATTTTGGATAATGTTAACTTTTGTAAAGCTAATATTACTTTTTATGCTTGAGTTAAAATAAAGTCTATATTATAATGTTTAATTTTGAACATTCTTTAAATTGTTTTTAGTTTGCGATATTACGAAGGTAGAAGGATAAGATTAAACTAGTAGCATAAGTCAAACCATAACATCTTCAATTTTGATTTGAAAAATTAAGTTGGTAACACCATTTGTGACAAGCGTTCAAGAATTTCGACGTTTCTCGACAGCAGCATATAGCTTTATTTTCAAGAGTCCTCGCTTCGAGTCCTCCCGCTGCGCTCAAATATTTATATGTTACTAAATATTTTGAGAAGAGATTTTTGGTTATATGTGCAAATGTTAATATATTAATTTGAACAGTAACAAAAATTTGAGTATCTTCACATTATCAACAAATCTTAGTTCCGGATATACCGTCACCCTTCTAAGAAGTGCAGTCATTATGATCTTATAAGTTCACAGTCACTACTTATATAAAACCTTATACTTTTCTTTAATATTTAGGTTAAACATGTAAAAAACTGTTTATCCTATTAGCAACTGGTTATAGAATAATTACAGATCTTACATCGTTGACATTATTCCTTTAATGTAATCAAACTGAATTGCTACCGGTTTTTTCGAGCTCAGACTCTAGTAATGACTCATTACTATTGCATATGCGACGTGAACTCACGTAAGGTGTTTAATCCAATGAGTAACATAGCGGAATTGTTGAAAATGTACGTATACAGTGTTGTACAATTTTAAATATCGTATAAAAGGAACCTTTATAATTTAAACTTTACCTTTATAATTTAAAAATAAATAAATGCCAATAATGTGTCAATCTAATATAACAAGTAGACAATATTTTTTTAACAATATATAAGAAGTAGATTTAAGCTTTTAATCATATTACATTCATAGTCTCTCTCTATAATTTTTCCCAAATATAGACAGTATTTGAGAAAAATGATACAGAGAGGCTTATCACTCCGTTCTTGACCTTTCGTTTTATTTGAAGGCAGTATGTGTTTGTCGCACTTTATTTAAATAATATAATAAAAATATCTCAACTAAGATATACAATTCTAAACCGTTTCATAACTTACATAAGCGTTAATAATAAATCTACTAAAAACAAAAAAATTATAACACCTAAGTACAATCGCAAGACGACAGGTATAAATAAAATTGGACACGGCAATTAGTTCGAGCTATTGTAATTTAAAAGTTGCGCATATTTCAGTAAACGTTATTTTTGAGTCGCATATCGACTCGACTTTGACTTACTCCATATTAATGGGGTGCCTAACGGAACGATAAATTGAGAAACAAATTGTTTTACATTTAAAGTGGAATTTAACAGTATTCTTAATGTATTTCATACCGCGTTATATTGTAATAAAAGTTTAATAGACAAGAATTGCGAATTGCGCTCTAGTTCTGAACAGTCACGAACAACTTTTGCATGCCAAATAGACTCCGTTCATTTTATGCTATTATTAATTGCGAAAAGACATAGATACTAAATAATAATTGCAAAACTATTTGTTTTTAAAAATGGTTTTAAATAAAATAGGTATATTTATTTCTATTATTATAACAAATAATTCATAATATTTAATTTAATAAATCAACGCCACGGTTATATAGGTGAGATATACCTGACTAAATGTGAAGGATACGATAGTGGTGGACAAACAAGAACGGAGTACTCAGAAAACTGAAGAAGACTTATTTAAATAGAAAATAATAAAATAAGTATAATCGTAGGGCAACGGCACAGCGTCTGCCTGTAAAGACTGGAAGGACGGTTGGATTTCAATTCTCCCGATTTCTCACTCACTCGGGAAAATAACCCATCACTCATCCCTTCTCCCAACTTAACACTCGATATTTCGAAAATTATGCGCTAAGTGAGGAACGCAGTGTTTTAACACTAGATTCTGTCGGCCTACCCCGCTATATGCCGGATATATGAAAAGGCTTTTTTAATATTCCAATAGAGCCTATAATTGATTTTAGTTTTTACACATAAGAACTTTAAATAATTATATAATTTACATTTATATTAATTACACGTAATTATATAATTCTATTTTATATCTAAGGTGACTGTATTTATTTAGTTGAATATGAAACTTTTCAAACACTGGTATTGAAATGGTTTGATTAAAACACATTCTTACGTTATTTATAAATGTGAGTCACGTAATTATGTTATTTATCAATATGAACGTCATTTTTATCGCAAACCAAAATGTGTCTCTTGCAAATAAAATAATATGCGTAGAATTTGCAAAATACTTATATTATTTTTATTCGCCGTTCGTGGGTTCGATTCCCTACTTGGGGAAATGATATATTTTCATTTTCTTCGCTTTGGTAACAAGGCAGTACAGCGTTGTGTTCCGTCATTCAACACGCAATGTCTCAAAAAGGAGGAAAGCGGGTAACGGAGTGTCTTAACGCTAGGTTCCTACGTTACGTTCCCTCTGCATACCCTGCCATCTGAGGGATACAGCGTGAAACTATTATTATTATTATTTAAATTACACGTGTCTATCTTCAGGCATGGTGTAGATTAAAATACTATTTCAAGAACTTATCAAAATATATAGAGCCTGGTGAGAAAAAAATTGTGAGTAGGTATCTAAATGTGAAAGTGAATTTAGCATAGTGAGTAGTACACTAATTTTAAGGAAAACTAGATACTATCAACTTCAAAAGTAGATACTATCAACTTCAACATTCCATCTCCAGAGATAAATGGACACAATCGTATCTTAAAAGAAATACTCAAGACGCCACAAGGCCTTTTGATTTAAGATAAAGCGCCATAAACTTATAAAATCATCGTTGACTGAATAATGCAAAAACATTCTTAGCAAAATTGTTTATAAATTTATTAAATAAAAATTATATATTTAATTTTTAATAAAACTTATTATTCTCAAGAAATTATTTCTTTCTTTCACCAAAGTATTTGGATTTTATCGTATATTTTTTTAAAATATTTTTTAAACAACACTCTCTAATTGTTATGCTTTTAAACTCACAGTTACGAACACGTTGTATATTGTATATTTTATCATAATACAGTTAGTAAGTAAAAAATAAAAGGGATATTTTGTGGTTTACGTATTATCAAATTTGATAAAAATAACTTAGCGTTATATTGAAAATTATGATGAATATACCTGCTCAGAAGGTAACAAAAGTTAAAAGTCAAGTCAAGCCATCAAGCTGGCACGCGATTCGCCTACGGATAAAAGCCGACCTTACCGGGACTGGTCTGACCGCATGCTTCCCTCTTATTCAGCGGAATTTATAACGCCATTCACATGTTATATTTGCTTCATTAGATAGCCAAGAGCGTTTGTAAGGTTCCTGGTCATTATGTCTATTTCATAACCTTAGAGAACAAAGAAATGACGTATATATGTACATTTATATCTAATTGGATACGTACAACACTTCATTGTAATTTCTATAGAAAATTTGATTTAAATGGACAACCTAAGCAAATGAATATATGTTTATTGTTGCTTTAAGAATCATTGTGTTTAGATACAATAGATGCTGAAACTGACTTTACAGAAGATGAAATAATTTATAGAACATGAAACTTTGTATTTTATAGATAGACTAGTAACACGCTAGTAGCTTCGCTTGCGTGGACTACACAATTTTGAAGATTACAGTACAAATATTCGATATTAATGGTTCCACTCTGATGCATATATAATACATATTATTCTCTCATTATCTTCTTCAAGAATCAGATTCATTTTTGCCTATTGGTGAATACCATATAAAAATCCAATGCGCTTATGCAATTTTAAAGTAGTAAGTGTTCATAGGTGTTCGTACTACAGAATTTTTTAAATATATAAATAGCTTCATACATTCACATTCTTAGAGACACAATACAGTGGCTATCTATTAAATATCCTAAAACAGCCATACGTAAGCCGTCTTAAAAGATTAACGTACTACAATAATCCATAGAATGTAACACGCTCTTGTAATGCGGATACCTATATAATATATAATTCGAGATTAAGTCAAGAATTTTCGATATTATTCTAGTGTAGCCGAAAGAAATTTTAAGGACTTAAAATTAACTTGAAATCCCTAATAAAGCTCTGCATCTCTGCATAAGAGCATCCAAATTTGAAAACTAATGTTTGAAAGGTATCTGAACTATAAGCATATTCAGTATGCTTATAGTTCGAATTAATTACACTAGAAACGTATAATAGTCTTGGGACGACTCAAAAAGAGAAATAGGAAGCTGGCAATATGTGACGCCATTATTAATTGTTGTATTAATTGTAACAAAATACATTTTTAATATGTTTAATATTATGGCTATACCACTTTCCTGTAAAGTGTTTCTAAGTCCAAAATTTCCATATAAAATTGACGTATAAACAAATATTTGAAAGTGTTATCAGGATTAGTAATGCAAAAGATTATTACCAACGAGCTGATGCCACTCGGTCACTCAATAATAAGAGTACGAAATGTTCATTTTTTTGTACTACATTTTTTAATATTAATTTAAGTTAATTTTATTTTAGTAATATAGTATTTAGTAGTAGTATTAGTAAAATATAATAGACTATAGACTAGAGGAAAATAATAGAATAAGTGTCTTATATATCTTTTATCGTATATATCTTTTTAATGTTAAGATTTTAAGAAGAAAAGAAGGTCGTTTGACTGACGTTCTGATTGTGTTTTCGACGATATAAGAGAGCAATATAATTAAGTATGCAACTAATAATTCAAAACATTTTAACGCTTAAATTATATTTTTGTACGAGTATAGATTCGATAGTAAATCGTTGATAAAGTAGGCACACAATACAATGATATGCGGAAATCGTGAATTTAAATTTCACATAAATCTTGTGACAATATCGACCGTTCTTATATTTTTAGTAATCGAGTAATATTTTATTTTAGTTTTATTTATCAAAAAGGTCGCTAACAGGACATACATTCTTACATTAAGTACATAAACAAAAAATTACAAACATAAACTAAATGATTACCTAATTACAAGCAACACTGCATTCTTAAAGGACAACATTAAATGTATATATTTCAGATAAAATAAAATAATCAATTTAAAATAACACTAAAATGCAATACCTGCTTACAAGCTAGTTTAAGTTTTAAGTTTTATCATAAGTTTAAGTTTAAATTTTATCATAATTTGTACATAATTCTTTATAAGATTTTATTCTATGATATTAATATGTGATGTGGAGTTCCATCGTTCAACAATAAGTCTGAACAAAACTAAGACTTGTTATGAGTTTTTAGTATCTAACTTGCTAATTGCGGGTTCGATATACACTCGGAGGAATGATTTATGGATTATGTTTAAATTATTTTTATAATGTCATATGGCAAAAATGTGAAGAAAAAATTCTCGCAAGAGGACTTTGACACATGTGTCGTATACATCCAAAGACGTCCAAGCTTGCCACATGGCATCGTTGTAATTTTGAATGCTTTATGATTCTAGCTTCCATTTTACAAATTGCCAAGCCTTATTTACCTTGGACGATTTCTTTCGAAACCCTGATTTTATCTGGACAAGTCACACATTTACAATTTGAATAATTATTATTTAACAGAAATACTTGATAATTATTCCAATTTTAGTATCTCCTTACTAACCGGTCTAAACCAGTATTCATTATAATTACACGTGAGAATAATTTTGATAACTTAATAGTACATAATCTTAAGCAAAATGGAATATTATTTTTGTAATAAATATAAAATATGGAATTTAGTTAATATAAATAACACAAATATTAAAATTGTTTAATTGTAACCAAAATAGAATCGAAACTAGTTATTTAACAAGCAATATTTATCTGCTTACAATACAAAAATAGGCGAAGTCAATTGTTTTTGAGACCTGAAGCCTTGTCACCCGATGTCTATGATATTCATAGCTGCGACCTACAAAACGAGCTCTCTGGCCTTACCTGCCTTGAGCATTGCTTTCAAACGCTGATTAAATTGCAGCCGCATGTTTGATCGTGACGCAAAATATTTGTGTTACCACATAGATAATAATGATCACCTGAGATAAAATTTGCATGGCAAATTTAATTTTTAATTTAATTAACTTAATTTGTTTTCTAGAATCAGTATTTTTTTGGGAAAATGTGAGTTTTTTTTAAATAAATAAATGAATTTATATAATATTACGCATTATTTTAAATTATGATATACCTAAATATAATAGAAAATATTTAAACAAAACGTCGCCATGAAGGACTTCTCAATTCTCTAATTTACTTGACAGTAGAAAGCGAATGAAAAATGAACAAGGTTTTAAATACTTCCCGTGTTAAAATTGTGAAACTTCGTACTTAATTATAAAATGTTAGACATGTGCTGTTGGTTCTTTAAAATGTAGTTCCTTTTGCTTGGATTATACAGATACATATTATATAATTTTAATAATCGCTTCTAGTATTTTGATAACAATAATAAATCTTAAACTTTACGTTTTAGTTCCTATTTGAAAATGATATACAAATAAGTAGAAAGAGTTTTTTTTTTTTTAAATATTATATCATATTATAAGATTTTTTTAAATTATACAATACCTTATAAATATGACATTCTATCAACAATTCTATTTTTAATATGTTTGCTGTTGACATTAAGTTATTTACTTTTAAGGTCACTCAGTAACTGATTGTAGAATGTGAGAAATAATAAACAAAATAAGACTAATAATAATAATAAGAGATAATGATAAGACAAATGGATTTATATTAATTAAGTAAAACAGAATAAATGTAAGCAAAGATATAATTTTGACTAAAAGATATATGAACAAACGGTCAAGTGCGAGTAGTACTCACGCACCGAGAGCTCCGTACCTATTTCATGATTGTATGTATTCCGCTGACTATTTTCGTATTTTTAGTATTTTTTGTTATAGCGGTAACGGAAATACATAATATGTGAATATTTCAGCTTTCTAGCTATCACGGTTTATGAGATACAGCTTGGTGACAGACAGACAGCGGACGCTTAGTAATAGTGTGAATATTTACGGCTTTAGAATTAAACTTACTAATTAATAAGTATAAATATAATTAATAAGTATAGTAAGAAAGCATATGGACTGTCGACAAAATGGAAATAAAAGAATTCAATATTACATTTACTATAACAAATCTTTATACCAAGTGACTTACTTGTATAAATTAATTTGTTTAAAGATTCGTAATATTATTACGTTATTAGTACGTACATAAATTATATTTTATACATAAATATCGATAAAAAATAATATAAAATAGAACTCATGTCCCTGGCTCGGATGATAACTGTCTAGTCATTCGGGATTAGCGTTTGTAAAATTCATATATCATCTACTTGAATACTATTGAGAATGAATTGCAATGTTCATAGATTTTTTTTGCCTTTACAATTTACTTTCACATTGTACAAATTGACGTGTAATTGCTGTGAATACAATAGAAAAAGTATTTAAGAATTTAAATTAAAAACCTTAATCTTTATAAAGAAAAGGTATGTGGTATACTAATGCTATTATAAAAAGACTTAAGTAAGTTTATATATTTTTAATACATTCGTATAGCACCCATGCAGAACTCTACAAATTCTGCGTCTTCCAATTTCAAGGTCTACGAAACAATGAAGTTATTTTTTTCAACATCACGCTTAATCCTCAATTCTGCTATTCAATTACTTTTCCCATTTTCCGCCTCATTTCGATATACTGCGTGTAGAGTCGTATGATATCTCTTATAAGTCTATGTAAAAAATATATTTATATTATATTTTATGTACATTTTGAATATTAATATACAATGTTGTTAATATTTTTAACAAGTTTCAGAATATATATTATTATTATAATAAACACATATTTTTAGAGTAAAAAGTGGTGACGAAGCTACTGCACAAACTCAACTGAAATAAATTTATGATAATCTGTACTTATAAAATAACATGACCTGACTACCTTACTGACTGATTCATCATCGCCGAGCGCAAACTATCAAGGCTACAAACATGAAATTCAGACTATATATTGACTTTATTATGGAAGCACCCACTGAGAAAGGATTTTAAAAAATTCCATTCTTATTTTGTCTTATTTTGTTATATTCTTATTTTGTTGATAAAAATATAGATTAAGGTAAATTACGTTTATATATATATGTTTGTTTGTTTGTTTTAAAATAATTTCTGTTGAGTGACGGAGCTAAACGCCGCGCGTTGTCCTTAATAAATAAAATAACTAACTTAATAAATAATGTCACAACCATCGCTCTTACAGACGATTTTTCCGGCATATCACTACGCCACGTTGCCTTCTTATTGTATAAAGTTCTTATAAAAAAAATTAATAAACAGATTGAAATGATAAGAATTTTTATTATTAAATACAATTTGATATTCAGAAATGATAGCTTATCTCCCGGTCAGTGTATTTTACCTATGTTTACACAGTTATCTGCATTCGTTGCTTTATTTACCATATATGTAATGTAATTGTAATTAATATAAATAATTATGATTTCATATTAACAGAATGAAATCATTATTGCTTATTTTGAATTTTAATGAATGATGCGATTTTTTATTAAGAATGTAATATTATATAAGAAATTTATGAAAATATTTTTGAGTTAGAACTCATTCATATTTTCGTTTTATTCTGCATAGATTTATAGCATTCGTTAGATTAGCATCTTACTACTTTCGAGGAGAAAGTGTGACTTAATTTTATAAGGCATGCCATATTTTTGTGTTTTATTTTAATGGCAACATGGCACACATTTGTACATTTTGAATATTTATTAGATCTTAGAGTAGTGCAACTACAAACACAAAATAAACTTAATTTTTGCTATAGCATTTGGGGAACTCGTATGCAGTAAAAAAATCTCCACCATGCGAAACTATTGTTTAAGAACAATAAAAGATATAAGGGTAATTAGTTACGTTACAATCAAAACAATACCTATCTGCACTTAATCGGTGTGAGTACATTACAACTTTGCAACACCATGCGGGATGCCAAATGTTGATTGAACAAAACAGTATGAAACGGCTTTCAAGGTCTAAGGAAGATATATAGGACCTAGTCATGCAAAAGCAAATGTCAAGAATCAAGATATTCAAATGCTTTTCAATGGCCTTGAGTTGGCGAGTGGGTAGCACTCACCATTGGAGCCAAAAAAGTCCTCTTTTTCCATTATTTCATGCTGGAAACCGTAAGCAGGCAGCCATGCATGGGATCCAGGCGGCTCAGGCCAATCGGATATGCGAATCTCCTCCATAGCATGAACACAACACTGCACTCCTTCACTAGCACACTATAACATGCATGAACTACCTCGTTCGCCCATTAGGTGGTCATTGAGGACGATAACGGTGTTTTTTTTTTATACTTTTCGTAAATATAACCGTGCGCGCGCGACTGAGTTTAGCGGCAGACTGGCGCACCGGTTGTACTTGAAGCGCGCGCGCCGCGATCTCACCGTGCCTCGTCCCTCGATCCGTGTGAATAAACTTTTTCAAATTAAACTTTTTGCAATTATTGTATGAGACAAGTTTCATAGTACTGAGCACAATTATTTACAATTGATTGTTATCAGATATCACTGTATATACAGATATATAAGGATGTAGAGACGGAAGAACTCTACAATAGGGTATTTTAAGTAAGGTTTTAAGGAGATTTTGATAACAAAATCCTTAGACATATACAATTAATTGATATATTGATATATAACTTATTCAATGCGTACAGTGTTATATTCTATTAGGTCCAAGACGGATCTTGCCAAATCCAACGGGACTTGCATTCCGCTACAGAAGCTCAGTTAAGAGGTGTTCTATAAACCTATTATTACGCCTAGACTTTCTGTATAAAATAAGATTAAGTTGAAATTGGATTACCTAACGACTATGAATGAAATTAATATACTCTGATTGTTTATTTTACTATACAATCACTTCAATAATCAATAAAAAGTGTTAAAATAATAATTAATAACTTGCAAATATTAATGTGATGTAATTATTAAGTATTAAATACATAAAATAAAAACGTAATAGTTACCTGGCATAAAAATAAAACTAGAACGGTCTCACAAATGTAGAGCTGATATCCGTTAAAATGAAATCAGACGTCAGGTGCAGTCTGGTCGGGAATACAGTCTGCTATCACGAAACTCGCTTTACTTGCTTTAAACGAGTTACTTCGGCCCTAACAGATTAAAGGTTAAGAAAATATCGATAGATATCTAGAATGTTTTATAAGAAGCTTAAAATAAAGTTATTTCAAAACTTAAACTATTTATAAAAATATTATTTAAACAATCCGACATAATTGGCAACCATGTATATAATATCCATAGGAAGGCTTGAAGTTATTGTATAATATATATAAATATATATATTATGTATTTATATCTATTTATTATTTTAAATTAAGACAATTCAAGGTGAACCGTCGTGGCGCAGTGGCCCATAGGCGATTTATAGGTCAGATTCTCACTGGGGGAAAACGTAATATTTTCATTTTCGGCGCTCTGGCAATAAGATGAAAGCGTGGCAGTTAAGTTCCACCACTCAACACGCAATGCGTCTAATGGCGTAAAGCGGGGAACGGCGTGTCTTAACACAAGGTTCCTTGAGCATACGGTTCCCTCTACCTACCCTGCTATATGAGGGAAACAAGATAAGCAAGCAAGCTAAATTTTTATTTTTTCTTATTAACTCACCCGTTACTTTGAAAACTATTAGTGCTTTTACATCACAATGGAATATTACTTAGATATAATCTTGTTGCGCATAACAGAACTACTCTTATTATTACTATATAGCGGGAATATTATATATTTTTTTTCGATTTTTGAATATCAATTAAAATACATATTAGCAACCCTTTATTATAGCCTTAAAATATTTTGTGATAGATTTTATCAAAACAATAAAATAAACATGCATACAACATGCGTTTATATTATAAAGATTTTTATAATTTTACGACAAACATTTGTGTTTTAATTGTGTACTTAATATTTTTTACCCCAATTTATTCGCTATCAAGCGTCATTACTTCACAAAAGTCAAAGTTTATCCACATTTTAGATCGTATCTTAAGTAGACCAAGTAAAAATGTCTGACCTAACACGCAACGTTATGCCATTACTTTCATACCTAGTTGATACATATTAGACTAATGCTAATGGGGATATACAATCTTTATAAAAGCCGCTTGACATTTACTTAATATTCATTCATTAATCATATGAACAATATTAGATGATTTGTAAATATTTTTTCGATACTAGTATAGCTTTCCTTACTACTTACCCTCTGCATACTACTTCCTGACTTTAAACGTAAAGATTTTTCCCCACTAAGGTTCGATGACTGACTGACTGACTGACTGACTAGGAGGAATTAAATTAAATTTTCCACGTTCTGGCAAGCGGAGTTATTAGAAATTAGACGAATACGGTAAACGTAAACGTGGAACGTAAATATCCTAATGCTATGTCAAATAAAAGCAGTTCATTTTTTTTACATTTAAACAAAATATGCATATACCGAACATGTGTGTGTGTATGACTTCCTGTCAAATGACGTCAAAGGTTAAGACGGTTATTTGTCAGAGCAAAACCAACTTTCTTTCAACAAATCTTGGAAAGTGTAGAGTAACGTGAGTTCGTGATATATAATGAAAGTGATTCCCTACATGGAGAGAACGTCTACATTACGTGATAATAATGCATTATACTCATGTTATATGCAATTATGTTGTATTAATGCCACGCTACTTTAGGGTCATAGTGCTGAAGATGAGCGGTGGGAAAAAAAGTTAAATAGAAATATTAATATATATTTAAAAAAAAAGTTTTTATGTAACATCTCACAAAGTATTTAACAGTAAAAACTCGAGAAAGTTCAGAAAAAGGAATCCAGAATGTTTAAAATTCATAAAAGTATGTTATTAAATATAAAAATATCAATAAAAAACTTAATTAGGAATAATTATTAATTGTAATCATGCACTAATGGACACGTGATCTTAAGGTGTGCTAGCGGAAATTATATATCTTTCGTGTTAGAATAAGTGTTTGGGTAAGAATGGGAGTGGTGCTTAAAAAAGTATCTATATTTTATATTCATTAATATAACAAGGGCATTTAAAACAATGTGAGAATACAATATTATATCATATTGTAAGTACATATAAAACATTATACGTATGTTTGGTTTTTTAATCATCAACGTGTCTTATAAGTTATTAATAAATGCTGTATTGAAAATTAAATTTAGCATATTTAAACACTAAAATAAAAAAAAATTACTGGATGGGCTAATATATCATTCAGAACGGATGCTAATCCATCGAAGCGCAGTGACACAGTGTCTGTTTGTAAGCGTGATAGTTGTTTGATTCGAATCCGACTTGAATCCGATATCTTATATATATATTAGTTCTTTAGAAGACGAACTGCAGCGGCTGATTCCACCAATCAACGAACTGATATCCACCAATCAATATATCGAGTTCAGACGGAAAACTGAGAACGGAGTGTCGAGACACTCCGTTCTCAGTTTTCCGTCTGAACTCGAGCGGCGACTCGAAATGGCAGCGAGCTGCCTATCGTACTATACGCAGGGTATAAGTTCTTAGTGTAAAGTTGAAAAAAATAACGGAAAATATTTTGTAGTATATTTTATATCTCAATCAGGGAATCAAAGATCACGTCATACTATCCCTTTGGACCCTTTTTCCCAATAGATGCGCGGACGGAGGAGTATGAATTTGGCACACATATACTTTTTAGAAAAAGTGCAGAACGCTTATATTTTTCAATAATAAGAATTTAATAGTACATTAAATCAATAAATAAAACACACTACCATATGTTTAACAATACAACTTTTGTATAAAACGACATACACGTTGCTATGGCAACGCGTATTTCACACGTCAACGAATCCTCTTGTAACAAATAAATAGTCCAAACGAATGGAATCAAGTACAAAATTTAAAAAAAATACTGATATTATTGTTTTTATAATATTGTTTTTATTATTCTACTACATAATATGTACTTTGCGTCATAACTTTCCTTAACGTTCCCACACTAGCGAATGGTCATTCTCACGCGCCGGCCTAAATAAAATTCTTTTGAAAGGAAAGTTGTAACAAAAATCGGCGCGTGACTCGCATCTCACCTTTATTGTATACATTAAATCAATACACATATGTATAACATAATTAAATAAAAACCGCATAAAGTAGAGGAGGGCAGAGAAAATTTAGTGTCAAGTTATTTCTTTCTCATTCTCCACTTTTGGCTTCTCCAATTCGGACAATTCGGGGTATTGCGGATTGGGAAAAACAATATACTACTATATTTTATAAGATCTAATATTCAGCGAAAAAAACATATCATGTAAAAAGAATAAAGAAAATATATAAAAATAATAAATATATAATATCTACATTGTTAATATTGTTGGTGTATCTTTTTCACTGAATTAATTATTGCTATATATTAATATAGTAAAAGATAACTAAACAAACAACTTGCGACTCTGAATTGAAGTTGTGTATAGACGCTCAATAACTGTGCGGAAAATAAAAAACAAATGGATCACTGAAAAAATCTCCGTGTGAAATAAATAAATACGCAATTTTCATGTTTCTATTTCAACTTCCGTTATAGTAGATATCATGATAGGTAGTTTTATTAGTACCTATATAATTTTATTAATTCTTAGTTGAGAAAATTTGGTTACAGAACTTACAGATAATACAAAGCTATCTAAGCTTTAATTTTAAATCAGTGCACAGATAATGTAAACGGATTTGAAGATGAACGTGCACAGAATAATTCCATTTGAAGCAATCGAGCCGTGTCTGGTACGATTGCTGCCATGAAGAAGTGCAACGCCCGCAAATGTAACATAACACTTGAGCGTAATTAAAGATAGTATGGTAATACTATTAAAGATGCATGCATGAGTAAATTTTGATATGTGAATTAATAATCATAACGTTATTTCGACAATAAATTAATTGCGTAAAGCTTTTAAACGGTATCTAGATCTTACAATCGTACATTGAAATCATGCCCAGTTTAAACTTCTATACAAGAAGTACCTATATTTTGTATTTAAAACATTTATGGTTAAAAGGGGCTTTTGACATATGCCATATTTTATATTTACTTACAATAAAATCACTTGACGATATTGTATCAGTAATGAGTCATAATGTTTAGTGTCTTTGTTAATGATTTTGTCCTTCACCTTCACCTCTTCAATGAGTTACAAAACCAGATGACGTTTCTTTATGAAATAAATTCATAGTATAGATTGTTTTTTTATAGAGTGTGTTTTTTCTAACCATATTATTAGTACACTACTTATTATTATTATAACACTTAACTTCATTTTCAGGGTTTTGTACCGCAGCATCCCTTGAGGTAAAAACGAAACCGCTTGTTATCCATCTGTTTGTATGTCTGTCTGTACGTCACGTGTGTCAAGACTATTTTTGTCAAGATCACGTAGGAAATTCATTTGAAATATCCAGGTCTACAAACTTCCAAGTCAACTCAATCAAAAGATACAAGCGTTTTTGTTTCGGTTTTGCTTCATTTGGTGTGAAATTTGCTGCGTTAGTTAAAGCAAGCGCTTGTCCGCAAATTTAAGTTTTGTCAATTATTATAACTTGTATTTCCTGTTGACCTTCAATTGTGAATTGGTATGGTACCTCAAACCCTCGGTACCTCAAATTTGACTCCCACTTAACTGATATTTCTTAAAATATATAGCAGCTTATGGTAAACAATGCTTTATATGTAAAATGAAACGTGGGCATATTTATATTGTAATCTAAGTAAATTCAATTTCGTAAACATTATATATATATATATATATATATATATATATATATATATATATATATATATATATATATATATATATATATATATATATATATATATATATATATATATATATATATATATATATATATATATATTTATTTTAGTATAAATATGAATTGTATAGAAAATTTTATAGCGTTCCTGTTTGAAAATGTAATTTATATATTGACCTAAATTGTAATTGTTAAATTTATTATAAAATTATAATAATCACAAGAAATACTTAGTAACAGGTTTGTAAGCGAACCTCAAAAACAAGTTTAGGTCTACATTTTTCTGCTTTCCACTGATTTATATCGTAGCCTATTCATGCCGTGCTTCCTACATCACTATTTAGGTATTTTACCAAATGCGGTTAGCAGTTGAAACGATCGATACAATCTAATGCGATAATTGAACCCACTACAATATAAGCGTATAAGTATACTTATAGAGATAGTTTATTATTAATTTTGAATAATTTATTAAGAAACGGGTTCCTTCACGCTTGATGTATTATATTCCCAGGGGCACTGGCGTTGCGCTAGTGTAGCGCAATCAAGCAGATACTCCAACCTTTATATGGAAAAGGCCATGAGCATTAACTATTAAATAAATAGTGAATATTATTTATATGTAAAATACTGACCATGTATCTACAAGGTTTTAGATACTTTTATAAATACGTACTAACGCGTCTTTTGTATGCACCTATATGATTTGTGGTCATGATATAATCCCCTTTTAATAAAATACCAGATGTTTAAATATATTGAGGGTATAATAATTTAAAAATAAATAAAACATTTGGAACCAAGTGTGAAGACACTCCGTTCCGTGCTTTCGACGAGGGACCAAAGCGAAGAAAATTAATAAAAATCATTTTCTCCAAGTGGGAGTCGAACCAGTAACCGTCGCGTTTACAATGAAACGCTGTGCTTTTGCACCCCGACGGTCACATAGAAGTAAATACAAATGTCAGTGAGTGAGATTTGCTTGATTAATTAATCAAATAAATACACGCAGGTCTACAAGAATGCAACAATAGAAACAATCCATCATTAACCCAATTGTTTCAGTAAAATAATAACAAATAAAAATACAAAAAAAACCCATAAAAATAAACTCTCTTCCGTGGGTGACTGCTTACGCCTTTCGTTTAGAAACATTTACGACGATAATAACCGGATGTTGTGACATAAACAAAGCATATCAGATTCTGCGATGTAACTTATATACAACCAACAAGTTATTAAACTAAGTAACATTATAGTTATTATAGTGGCACGAACATGATATCTTTGTCTAATATCTATTATAAAATATTTCGAGCTTTTACTTTCTTCTCTAATAAACTGCTTATCGATTTTAGGATTCTTGTATTTACTATTAAAATAAGCTGGAATATGAATTTCAGTGATAGACAGAAAGAATCTAGTATCAAGATTTACCGTCGATATTGAGATAGCGAAAGTCACAGTCGCGATTTTTTTTATCAGAGCATGAAATATAATTAATTAATTCCTTAGAATGAGGATTCAATCTACAATTATTACGTCCCACTGTCCCAACGTCCTACTGCGCCACGAATTGAGATAATTTAGCACAAATGTAGATTACTTTCTTTTTTGTTTTTATTTAATTCAATAAAAAAATAAAATTCCAAATAAAATTCACAAATAAAGTTCTAAAAGTAAAGGTGGAATATTTTTTTAGCAAAATTAATCATGAATATTTATAACAAATATACAAAACGTTATTTAAAATATGCACACATTACCGGATTGACAACGATGCGGATGCAAGCGTTGTTGGAAAGTCGATAGAGCACAGCGTTATTCCGATTTCTGAAATGTCCATAAGCCTATTTTATTTATAGACTATGTTTCCAAATATTATTATAATAAGCAGACAACTTCGTTTATTAAGTTTATATATATATATATATATATATATATATATATATATATATATATATATATATATATATATATATATATATATATATATATATATATATATATATATTTCTTTTTTTTAATGGAAGCAAACTGTACAGTATATAATTGAACTATAAAACGTAGAAAATTGTACAAACACCAATTAAGTTTCCACAGATTACTAAACAAGTATACCCTCTTAAACATTACTTATTTAAAATATACATAATATTTTGTACAAACTCAATCTTAAAATACTTAAAAAAATAAAATGATACACTGAAAGTTACGGTTCTATATGACATTTTTTTTTTCAAATAATGTCACACTTAGGTTATATATCTAACTAAAACAGACAAATATACAAGATATAGAAATATAATGAATGCTTCAAATATAAACTAGAGTGATCTAGTTCACGGTAATCTTTTAATTAATAGAATAGGGCTCGGTTCAGTTATAAGGTTTCCAAGTTCTAACTAAAAAGTAAACCTGCATTACGGAGAGGAAACGAAACTACTTTCATTTTTACATCGTATACTTCATTTATAGGATACTGGCTTTATGATCAACATCCCTTAACGGGTAATCTATAGTTTATCTGTTGTTTATTTAATCAATATTTTGAATGTAAAAAAGTAAGGTAGTATTGCTAAAACATAAATATTAAATCAATTAATCTAAATGAGGCTTAAAATATTTTATTTTGCTTCGTAAATTATAAGGAACGGAAAAAAAGTTAACAAATGAAACTCAATGGATACTGTGAATTAATATGGATTTAGGTATTACTATATACTTAAATAAGTATATTTAAAGCTTACAACAATAACAGCGAGAAAGAAAGTCACAACCGTTGTATTGACCTTATATTTAATTTTAATTAACAGTAGAAATCAACTTCGAGGTAGGTGACGTCAAGTTCAGAGATCATAGCTGAAAAGATTAAATTAATACCGAGAATGGAAAAAATTGAGTAGGTCTTATATTCCCTTATCACAGACAGCTGTCATCAGATATCAGCACAATGGACGGCTCGGCTATCTTGATAGATGGATTAGGCATGGCGCAATACGAGTGTCGAACTGCTTATACGTGTGGCTACTGTGGATTGTTAATATTATAAGCAATAATTCTAAAGAAATCTTCGAGTTATTACTTAAATTTGAAGCCATTAGTTAAAAAAACAAGACGTAGGTGTATATAATATATTAAACTTCTCATATATACACAAGAAATGTGCGTGATCTGTTAACTTACGAGTATATATTAAACCAAGGGCATCAAGGTGTAAATAATTTAGCCCTTTCCGTTTTTTAGTCACTAAATACTGAAACAACTAGCGACAGGCTAAATCTAATTTATATTATAAAAAAAATATTCTTTCGATTTGACAATCGCCTTTAACCAGGAACTTCCAAAATTCACCACGACAGCGTCTGAATAAAGATATCATTTATACAAAATGTGTACTCACGCGAATCTTGATCCTTAATCATTTATGAAATTAATTTATTCCTATACATTCCACTAAATTAAAAATCACTTTACAATGCGTTAAAAACAAAATATAATAACAAACACGACTATTTGTCATATTATCGTGATCTTTATACGCAAAATTCTATTTTTTAGGAAAAGTAAGGTTTTACATCATAACATATAATCTTATCAACTTCTTAGAACGTCAGATAGTGCATGTTTTGTGTTGCACAAAATGTGTCACGACTTTATTTTATCTTTATATGTAAAAGGCTTAATTGTGCTTCTATTCTAATTATTAAAACAAATTATTGGTAATAATCGCAAGATTATTGCTTTAGTTCAGTGAATAAATGAGATGATGAGAGATGAATTATGTCGATCAGCCTACAGTTCTTTAACAAGGAAGAGGTTCTTGGTTCGACAACAACATTTTTTACTTATATCCAGCGATTTCTTCGTCATTTCTGAAATGATTATTTTTTGTTTGTACCGTATCTGAGAATCTTTCACATTTTACCGCCATAGACCTATATGTTTCATGTGATTTTTTTGTTAATAATCATACAAATTCCAATATAAATTCCGTTAAATTCAAAGAAGAATAAAGCTCGACTTTCCATTTCTGTCAGTAATAATTCACAATTCTTTAGCGATTTCACTATTTGCTTACACATAGTCTGTCGCAACCATTGTTGAGGAGCAGTGACCCGAAACACTCGTAATGGCGGCAAAACGATTGCTGTCCCTTCCTGGCTGTATTATGTTACGTTATAAAGGGACAAACGAAATCAACGCATTTTTGTACATAATACTGGTACTTCATACTATATATTATAATAATAGTAGTAACAAATGACTGACCAAACTGAAATACCGTGCATAAAAGGATATATATGTAGGCTTAAATGTATATAAAAGAAAGTAGAACACTTCAATAATTAAGTTTGTAACTTTTCAAGTTCTCGCAGCTGTATCTTCACCTTTGGGAGTAGTATAACTTAGAAAGACGAACTAACATAATTTATTGAGTTGGATAGCTATATTATCCAAATCGAAAATGCTCTAAAGCAAATATTCGAAAGGGCATCTATCATGTAAATGAAAATCTTGTTAAAATTGGTTTATACACACGTAGACAAAATGTATTTTGATTTTGATACCATTGTTATATATGAGAAAGAAATATTATTATATAATTATAAGATTAAAAATTATAATTGAAGTAAATAATAAAAAATATGTTAATAGAAGAAAGCAAGACTTGGTTTAGTTTTACATGTTCAGTTACAGACAATGAGCTGTTTCTGGCTATAAACCCGCTAATTAGGCACAGTATCAACATAAATTGAATCCATTGTTCTACTCGAACTCGATTCTCGAACGTTGTTCTTATTTAATATCTTTAATATGTACACGTAACGAATAAAATTTTCGTTATTGTATTTTCTTTTAAATAATATATCACAAAAGCGGTTACTCAAATAAAAAATCATTTAATATAGAAGTACCTAGTTGTATTTTGTAGGCTACGAGTTAGTTGTAGCTTAGTAGTATAAAAAATATTGAAAAAAAATTATCAAAAAAGATATGCTATAACGGGCGAAAAGCATAGAACGGAGTAAATTAGAGCAAACAAGACCTATATATATATATATCACTAATCAAATATATTGTGTAAAAATTTTCTTATTACTTACCAAATGAGTACATAAGTAATTTAAATAATTTACATGCCGAGTGCCGACGTGCCCTTAGACGGCACTTTACAAAGTAAATATGATGTTATTTTATAAGCTTCACGTTGTATGTACCCCGTATATATCAGTAGGGTAGGTAGAAATGACCTATTATTAAGACACTCCGTTCCCCTCTTTCTGCCCAATTTTTAGAGACGTTACATTCTGAATAAAGGATTTTTTTTATTACCACGCTTTGCCTACTAGAGCAGGGAAATCAGGGGAAAGAATCTTTACCCCGGGTAAAGATTATACCTATAGCCGACACTTATACAGTCATACGCTGTTTCACTACACTAGGAAGAGTTGAAAATATAAATATTATTGCAATTAAAACTGAGTGTATGACCAACACAACAGGTCAAAAGTGTTCTAAACGAGGCAGAGTAATTTTATATGTAAATTCTAATAAAATAGATTGGCATTACTATTACGTAGATATGTACATATGTAGTGGGTGAAATGGTAACGGATGCCACAATGGGCATTGTTCTGCTCACTTATGAAGGTAGTAGCCGACACCCATTGTCCGTACCTGGCCCCTGTACGTTGCCTCTGGCATATCTTCACACTTAGATTTGTTTAATAATAGCTCTATATTCGACTCTATCGATTGATTCTATCATAACTACTCGTAGTTTTCGTTTGAAATTATACATACTTGTTCATATGTACGTCTGAATAATCTGTGAAAAATTATTATATGAAAATACAACTCCATAGATAATTCTATAAAATTAGAACATATTTTAATATTTTCCTTTAAATCTATTGAGATAATATATGATTGATTTATAAGACTGGAACACCTTATATAAATCAACAAAATAAGGAATAATAATAAAATAATAATGTAATAAAAATAAATCTAAGCTCTGGAATATTTGATGTGAAACTTGAGAAACCAGCTAAATTGCAAAGAATATAGAAATCGAGCTTAGCGAAAGTTAACATAACAACATGATGAGCATTTTCCGGAGACTTATAAAAATCAAAGATCCGAAATATTTAATGTGGAAATATGAAAGGCTGGTTATCCATGCGAAGTTGCCGACACACTAGTTGTATAAATAAGCATATATTAGCTATAGAATCAAATAATAATAATAACAAATAAAGCGTAATAAATGTGTAGATTAGTTTTACAATTAAAAACTATGACCGTTTAACCGTTGAACTATTAAATACCTAATTGTAGAAAAAATTGTGTTGTTCAATGTAATAGAAGAGAATGTTCACTAAAAGTTACAACATTTGTTATTAGTTCGATAACATCTCTATTAGTTCCTGGTACGTGATGCAATTGATTGCCATAAGAATGCACTTCTGAGAAATTGGGAGTGTATGAAAACAATCGGTTTTAAGAATTACGACGTCCATTAAAACAATGAAATTGAACGGTTGATATTTGGATTTAAAAGGTTTTAGTACTATATCTCAAATTAGGGGAATAATTCTATATTGTTTTATAATTAGAGTAAGGAATATGTAAAATTAATAAAATAACTAAATCATAAAGATATTTATGCCTACAAGCAATGGACGTCATCATTTATTATGACAATAGTACGCAGGTTACAATATAATATTTATATATAGGTATATACCTATGCAGTATATGAATTCTATAATAAATTCTCTATAGTTGACTAGTTCAAGCAGTAGATTACTTAACCTTAGTTGACCATAGACATGGAAATTATGTTTTAAAATTTTCAGAACAGCGTCATACACAATTTTTAATTGCTATTATCGCCATATAAAATCTATTATTTTGCAAAGCAGGTTCGCATGCGCAACTAATCGTTGATTGATACATCAAAGACGAAGTTCCAGTGCTATACTTATTTAAACTATGTCGATGCGGTGGAGAAATTGTTTTATCGAGACTGACACGCTTTAATAAAATTACTACTTCCAGTTGGAATACGGTCAAGGAAAATGACTTCTGAAATTACGTTGATTTGCAACCTGTTATAGTGGCAGGAGCCCACGTAACCAATTACAGATTCAATAAAATATTTCCTTTTTATAAAATAAAAAAAAATTAAAAAACATCGTTTTTATTTAACAAATATATCAATAGACTAGACAGAATACTTAATTATTAGACAATATACAAATATATTAACAAAATTATTACTTAAAATCTCTCTCACCACTCGATGTGATAGCAAGTCGAAAATACATTATTTCATATGTGTATATAACACATAAAATCTGCTACAGCAGTTAAATATAAAAGATTACTTAATGATAGATTACCATATATAATACAAATCTTTGAAACGAATTACCAAGTACTCTAGCACGGTATTGATATTTAAAAACCCTTGATATTCGGAAGGGTAAACTCTAGTTAATTTCGATGATTCCATGAACCTGTCTTTCTTTCTAAGACCAAATTTGTTATAAAAAACATGTAATATAAAAAGAAACAAAAATTAAGTATTAAAACATATTTTTTATTTACTATTAAAGTCATAGATTTAATCGATATTAATAAGCTTATTCTTGTAGCACTTGTTTTCTTGAATTGTTATCTTCTCACGACAAGGGATCACGAGTGCAGTGAAATGTCACACGCAGATCACGACAATATGAGGATGTTAATGGTTGCGTCATTGACCTTCAATGATTGCTCACAAAAAGAAAATGTTAAGTTAGTTATTTTACATAAACAGAGAGAATCTAGATCTAAGTACGTATACAATATAAGTGATAATGTTCAGCACATTTAGTTTATTTAAAAGTATTATGTGTGGAGCATTGTTAAAAGAGTGTCGAGCTTTCTTAAATCAGTCAGAAAAAAATATTTTCTAAGTATAAGACAAAATATATAACCTCTTTCATCGCAATTGCTCGTTTTAATTGTGTCGTAATTTTAAAAAATCTTTTGAACGACTATTTGAACCCCTACTCATGTTGTCAATCATTTTACAACTACGATACGACGCTTATCTCTGAAAGTATTGGTTTAAATTGAATATTTATGTTTGTGTTCGATAGTCCATTTATGTATGAAAACTACAGGTGCTATATTACGTTATGTCATCGTTATTTTACCTTGGAGGCGATGTTGTAGATCAAAGCACATAGGAACAGAATGTTTAAATCAAAAATTTTCGTATATTTTCAAGTAATCATAGAATATATTATACGATTCCAGTAATAACAACGGAAATAAATAGTTATGCTAATTTTAAGTGGATGTAATCATAAAAATATGTCAAGGGATATTGGTAAACTTTGTGTCACTTTATGAGTATAAAACCTGTTTCAGTGCATTTCGCTTATGCTAATTTATAGTATTGGGTATCGATCGTCGTGTCAGCTTCATGATCATATTTCACCAACATAATACTGCGGCATCAACTTAAATTACTTGATAATTTTCTTGAACCTATTTGTTTATAATTCATTTATTATAAATTACAGAAATCTTGACTTAGAGTGGAAATTGTGTTTTATTTACGCGGTGATGTAAGGAACTGAAAAATTGGAGACTGCTGCTCACTCATGGTATGTACATTATAGGTATATTAATGAAAATTGTCAATTTATATGTAACATTTTATATGGGTGGCGCTTTACCCATGTAAATCCTCACAGGATCGAGGAATTCGCGGATAAAAAGTAGTTCCAGATAATGTTGCTCTAAAACCTCTTACAGTGAAATTCCCAAAAAAATCTGTTCAGCTATTTCGCTTAGTCCTGTTACCAGAGCAGGCAGACGCTGTGCCGTTGCGCCACGACAGCCTCTGTTACTATACTACTAAAAATAAACTATTAAAAATATGGAAACCTGTCGCGTAATAAGGTAAAACGAAAGTAAAGAAAATACTTTGTTTCTTTTCTTAATCATAAAACGTGAAGTACTTCGATCTGGTACTTTCTACAAGAACTTAATCGTATACTTTGCGGTAACTTTAAAAAAGCACTTTGCACGACGAACTCGACGTTAAGTAAATGGAAATTATGTAATGACTATGCCTTTACTTAGATAATGATTTTCTATTAATTTTTTTTCCAATACTTTTGTCATAAGTGTACATGTATTTTTTGTATTATATGTACCTATGTGTATGTATGTGTATGTACATGTATATGTATATAAATTTATTTGTATTATATTTACATATATTTATACTACTACACTTTGATTTTGCACACAGACCTACAAAAATACATTATCTCTCATACCCATAGGTTGACTGGAAGAAATCTCTGTCAGAAAAAAGTTTACCTTTGCCAACGATATTTCCAATTTTGTGTTCATGAGCTGAACAAATGAGTGAACAAATGTTATAAAGAATGTAGCATATATAAACGAATGTAACAGGACATTAATGATCATATTTTCAAAAATAAATATTACTAAATTGGACAGCACCGAGGACAATAATTTAAAATTATAACTAATATGATTTGTTATAATATATACAAATATTCCGCTAAGTTAGTAAATTGTAAAAAATATTAAATCAATTCCAAGTCGAAGTAACTGGCCAGGTGTGGTATTAGCGAACACCTGCTGCATTACATACATTCATATCGCGGTCATTAAAATACTTGAGTTCACATAAAACAATATGTGCAAATTAGCATGCTCCGGCTTACTGGATTTGAATTGAATCGAATGCTTGTCTGACATGCATTTCTACTTAGGTGTCGACACAATCAGTTTCAAATATATGTATGTACATATGTATATAAATTCCATTTAAAGTAATGCGCTTGTAGCATGTTAAGTGGAGATCAAAGGGATAGTTTCCAAATATCCGTGATATTTTCCTTTTACTATTTCTACATTACATTACAACAAATGAAAGCTATAAAAAATCTAAGATCCGCCTAAAATTCAAGGACAACTTTGATTTAAGGATGTTTCACATTTAAAGTAACTTAAATTACTAAGGCTATATTAATAATGTTATATTGTCTACAAGTAATACATTGTTAATTTCTAACAGACAGTGAGATTAGAAAAAAAGTACAGAACAAATGTTGGTATTTTAACTGCCGTCGCCGGCGCCGCGACGTTTCGCATTCTTCATTGACTACGCACGGATCATCTTTGTTTTGTAATGGTTAAACCAAACAAGTAATTAGAAGTTCCATTTACTTGTTTTAATGTTCAGCTTTATGAGGTTGTATTTTTGACTGGTTTTTGTCATTTTTTAGTAAGATAATGACACACGAGTAATGACACAAGAGACAAACACGAGTTAATTAAAAATATTTAAGAGTATACAGCAGGAGAATTAAGCGTCAGGTAAGGCGATTACATTCACATTAATGAATTAATTAATTAATAATTAATAGCTTCATACCGTAGAACCGGGAAACCGTAAGAACTTAGTGTTAAAACACTCCGTTCCCCGCTTTCCGCCTTCTGAGGCATTGCGTATTGAGTGGCGGAGCTAAACGCCGCACTTTGTCTTGTTACCAGAGCGAAGAAAATGAAAATTATTCATTCTCTCCGAGTGGGAAGTGAACCCACAAACTGTCGCGTTTACGGAGAGGCAGTGCCTCTGCGCCACGACGGTCCTCTACACATTCACATAATGTTTTTAAAATTAATTAGGATCCAAATTTTGGAAATGTAATATAATTCCAGAAGAAATTCCATTCTATATAAAAGAAAGGAATAAAAGTAGTCTCTTCTTTTTTCTAGACGAACACGGTACATAAAAAGGTCTGGTGCCATATGATACCCTTATTCTTTAATTTATGTAGCGGAACTAACGTCACAAATAGGGATTATTTTTCCAGCTTCATGTTATATTCCGCTTCTACCAGGGTACGCAGAGGGATCCTCGTTTTAAGACACTCCATTCACCAATTTCTTCTTACCAGTGCCAGAAAATGAAAATAATTTTCATTTACTTCGGGTAATACTCGAATAGGAATCGAACCCACAACTGTCAGACGCTGCCTCAAAACACGATTTAATTTTTCAATATACTTATAGATATTCTCAATTGATTAAGATAATTATCGCATCCAGTTAGATATCTGCTAATTGGGCCACGCCAGTATAGTTGACATTAAGTCGTTAAGATCAATTATTTTAACCATAAAATTTCAAGATAATCAAGCCCTACTTAGATTTATCGCAGGAATTGCAGTATTTACTACAGCTCTAACAATAGCCTGTACCTGATTTGGTGTGCGTTTTACATTTCTGTGTTGATTGTATCGCTTGCCTGTTGCTACAGTTCCGCTCTAATTTCAATTGTTAACAACCTTATATGTACAATAAAGTGTCCACGTGCGTACTAAATTTGGTTTTTCATATACATAAATTGAAGAGAAACTCAGATGTATGTTAAAATAGATGTAATAAATTCTCTTATTGTTTTCTCTCAGATATATCAATTAGCGTATAAGTAATAGTAAATCAGTATTAAGTATTAGCAAGTACACATATTTGTTAGATGCCTCTTAATTTATTAGATATTACTTTGGTAGTGTATACGTTGAGTGTTTGATCACAATGGTATTATATTTTGTTATGCAAAATAGCTAATGTTTTTTTATTATTTTTACTTATATTTTAAATACTTCATAATTTAATGTAAGTATACTGTTCCGTAATATACAAAAATGACGCATAGCAGCTTTTTGCTATCTTATATACAATACTATAGAACTTCCGGTGAAGGTTCTCGTCGTTATTATTTTAGCAATAAAAAACGTATTAAGAAAGTTATTAAACATTAGTATGTACAATTATTTATTTTATACATTATTCTGAGTGATTCATACTTACCTTGTTCGTTAAGCACTTTGGTAAAAAAAATTAAAAACGTGTTTACTTAATATTCACTCTATAAGAGAAATGGGTAAAATCCTGTCTATGCAGGTAATTGTAATCAATATCTAGGTTAAAACTTTAAAAAAAAGTAAAAAACTAAAAAGTAATAATTTTTTTTTACAAATCTACTAGTTTATTTCTAAGAAAATCTACGACAAAAGCTTATAGTTGAAGAACAATACCTTGTTCAATATTGTTTCATCCATCAACTTCCTCGATTCGGCGCAGCTTCGATTATGCACGCGATATTTGGTGCTAATGCCCGCCGCCCGCAGAGCTTGACGGAATGTAATTTACTAGAAATAATAACATAATCACAATCTTTGCGTAACACTGCCTGTCTGTCTATTCTCTAGAATGGTTACAAATAATCGATTTTAATAGAACAATATTACTATTATATTGGAATTTAATTCATTTTTAAGACAACCGTTAATAGAATTAAGTAACAAAATGAGTTGGTTGCGAAATGTATCAAACAATAATTAAATTATTTAGAACAGCGACTTTCTAAAAAAATATAGATTGCTCGTTTATATTTTGAATAAGTCACGTTGGTTCATTAAAAGTTTAGGCGAACATAAAAAAATTATAGTAAGTTGCTTATTTTATATAAGCTATATATCTCAATTATAGGAATTTCGTAATTAAAAAAAAAATATAATATAATAATTTTAATTTGTGCTTTTATTTATTAGCATATTGCAACGTAATGACGTTACGCCGCCCTTACTCCCCAATACTTGACTACTTATGTTACTAAAGTATTATTAAAGCTAATGTTCTTTGACGACGAAACCTTCACATTCAAATGCGTAAATATGCGCAATGCCTTACTGTTGACGTTCTATAATCACAGTCACGAAATATGATTTACGATATGCTACCTGGTAGGTTTATGTAGGAACTTTGACAACTTTGAATGTATTTTTACATAAGAATTTCTGAATTTAACATACTTACATATCCATATCCACTTCGCATATGTATAAATTCACAGTAGATAACTCACAGTAGATAGTTTAGATTTTAATGTAGAAGTTGCACAAGTCTAGATTTATAAAATGCAGGTTTAATTCTGTATTTATATCTATGTAATATGTATATCCAACACAAATTTTAACGGATCCCCAAATTTTAATGGATTAGTGAATAATATTATACGACACTTTCATCAGATCTCTCTTCTCTCCAGCTTATATTTTGCGTTGAAAACGGAGAACGGTTATGTTGATATTAGGTTTTCTTTGCGCACAAGCTATGACTGTGCAGCGGGATACAGTGTAAAGCTGAAAAAAAAGGAAAAAGCATAAATTTAAAATAATAAACCATATTGGAATATTACCTGTTTTTACTAAACTGACTAACACACAACTAAGGATACGAATATAGTTAAACATACAATTTCAGTTTATAGTTAAATAATAATATTATTAAATTCATATTAATTACATAACAAAAACACTTGTCTGAAAATTTATAACATTAAGTAAGGAATTTTAGAAACATCAAAATAATAATTTGTAATGCGATTTCTTGATCCATAAGGCATCAGATCGTAATTGAGATAAAATGTCAGAAGTCAATGCAGCAACTAGGTCATCGGCTAATCTACTCTTCCTAAAACGCAATACGATCGTTACCAATTGACGATAGCCCGTTATTAAGTCTTCCTTCCACTTGTTATTTCATAAACCGAATGCTGCTAATTAGACACTTGTTTCATACTTTACGTAACTTTCACACAACAAATTTATTAGGTTCTCTATTTTCTATATTATAAAAATATCATATCAGACTCGGTAATTCTTTTTAGCTTATATATATTTACACATTCCCCCCATACATCTCACAACAATAACTATAGTTTTCTTCATAATATTGTTACTGAATATCGATTCCTTATTTGAAAATATATTACTATTATAAGACTACTCAAGAAGTATGACCCACATAGTGATGTTTTTAATGAATACGATGAAGTGCTTAATAAATTACTGGATGGTGTGCGGCTGTCTTTGAAGTTAACATATTAACAGAAAGGTACATTATTAGTAATTTCTGAAGAACCTTGAATTGCTAATTGCACATTGCACTATTGGAATGCTTTATCTAGACTGGACTTAATTAGTTAAAATTATTTGTAATATATAAATAACGCTTCATATTTTTACTTCGTAATTGTTTCTTATGTTTTTAATTTTTATTTATAACTTAATCGAATAAAAGACTTCTATAAAAGCACAGATTATATTCTAATAACTTTTTGATGATGTTAGGGGAACTGAAGTTTAAAAAACACATTACTTAACATCAACAATAATATATCCATATTTATCGAATATATTTTCAATACAATGTTAACGGTAATAAAAGGACCACCAAAAATTGTCCGTTTCCGAACTTTGTAATTCCAAAACAGACAAAAAACAAGGAAACGTGTCGCGTCGTCTGGATTTATTTAGAAATGATTGCCCAATGCCCAACAGCAAGAGTCATAAATGAGATCAAAACAACGGTTTCGCCACTTTTTATTCCCTTTTTATTAGGCTGGACTGATTCATAAAGGGCATAGAAATAGAACGCTTTGTTTCTTTTGGACAATATTGAAGAAGTCGTTTAACGTATTTCTTTTGTAATTTAATGTTACAACCTAATTTGTTTTTAATTATAGTTTATGGTTTTTCAATGAATAACCTCGCTTAAATTTAGTATAAACATATATATGCCTTTATATTTTAATTATTTAACAGTTTTGCTACAAAGATAATACAACTTATATTTAGTTCAAACTTGTCTTGCCTGTCTCTTTATTGTATTGCACACACTCTTTCAGCATTTTCGGTTCATTTCGGTTAGTCCTAAAGCTAGACTTATGTAGTTTCCTTTTTTAACTGAATATTGAAACTCGCATCTACAATCAGAGTGCAACTATTGGAATTGTTAGTTGAAAATATATATTGATAAATGTTTAGTTTCAACTCGGATACAATATATGAATATTAATAAAGGGAGATTATCCGATGTTCTTGCAACAAACGTATGTTACCTGAAGACTTCCTTCGTATTCATATAATTGTGGACGTGGGAAAGTACTCACAATTATGACGACAATTTCACTCGTTAGACCGCGTCGTGCGAATCACTAGAGACAACGCCGTAGAGTCACCAAGTATTGAATTAAACAAACATGTATATTTTTGACATGTCCTTATTAAATAATCTTTAAATAATAATAGTGTAATCAAAAGATCATATTTAAATGCACCAATTTTTTATATCAACTACACCAATTGCATGTACTCGTACTAATTGTCTACTTGGAACTGAATTTTGAATCATCATTTGAGATGAGATTTGTATCATCTTTTGTTTTGCTTTCAATGCAATGCAAATGCAAAAAATGGCGGATAAACCCACCCAATATAAATATAAAATGAAGGGACTTAAATAGTAAATAAGTATAATTACACGGACTTTAATAGTAAATAATACACCAAAAAAAAAGTCATTTCAAGATAGTCAGCATCACAACTGTACGGATAAAAGCTTGTTTCATTTTTTTTTTATAATATTACAAGGTGTCCGATGAATATCAAACTCATGGCAGCACTATTGAGTGGAACAAACAATCTCATCAGACACAACCAGTATATCTGTTAAGTATAATCATTAGAAAAACTAAAAGACATTAATTGTCTCATTGTCAGAGCTTATTGTTCGACAATGTCAATATCTCACTTTTATTAACGGATTGAGTTTTTGCATGACAACGTAGAAATATCGATTTGTTTAGTACTTACAAAGAATTGTAGAAAATACTTTCTTGGCTAGCGAAATTTATTTTTTAATATTTATACATTTTATTTACGTTCTTGAGATTCAGTTTTATTATTTTGAAATTTATGCTTTATGCTTAAATTTCAATATAGCAAAATACACAAACCACCTTCTGGGCTAATTATATCTCTAAATAAAAAACTATATTAATTAATTTTACTTATTTTAATAAGGTTGGTATTTCTTTATCTGTCAAATAAGTATACTCTGTGCTTTGTTATTAAACTTATATTTGTAGATCAGATCGCAAATTTAAAAGCGAAAGTAAATGCCAAATAGAATTATTGTTAGTACAGGCCAATAAACCTTCCAGTTCCGTGAAAAAAGCTCAACGGTAAATTATACTTAGATAACTAATAGTCCTCATTTATTACAAAAAGACTACATTAACTTAACGTAAAAGTGAACTTAGATTTAGTTGAAGTACCATAGGAATTTCACGTTATGTAAGCGAACTGTGAATATAGCAAGACTTGATTACATAATTTTTTTTTATTCACACATCCCTACATACATTTATGTAAAAAAATATCGGTCAAGTGCGAGTAATACTCCGACACCGAGGGTTTCGTACCTATTTCATGATTGGTATGAATGGTATTCTGTTGAGGAAAACTCTACTTAAAAAATTGACAAACTTAATGGTTCGGACGGTCATATCCACTCATTATGTATGAAACAAACTACAAATATAAATTTGTAATGTTTTTTTTCTATGTTAAACCTAGAAACAATTTTCCCTTTATATTTACTGTAATAGTTCCGTTTTCTCCTGTTGAGGTACAAAATCCCGAAAAAAGGTATTATATGAAAGAATTAATATACTTTTCTTTTTTTTAGTCGTAGTATTGATTTTTTTTAAATACTTTTATTTAACTTGTAATGTATCTATGTAAGTATATATATTCAGGTGGAATCCTTGAACTTAATTTTAAAGTAGATATCTTTTAATATCATATCATTAGAAAATAAATAAATTTTAAGTATCAACTTTCATGATACAATTTATGTAATGATAATACAAGCTTGTTTGTCTTGTTTTTAGAGCGCTTAAGAATTTTTTTTTACTTTTAATTATTTCATTTTAGTGACGCTGTGTACCAAATAAACGATAGCACTACAATTTACTTATCCAGATCGTTTTTACCCGATAGCCATCAATTTTAAATCAATACTCGATATTTTTTTTAAATAATAATACCAGCAACCATTGCAATAAATATGCCGCACATTTCAACTGTATCGCTAACAATCACGATTTACTTTATACAATAAACAATCTTATTATGAAAAGTTTAATTGTTATTTTATTGCGACGACACGTGGACATTAATATTTTTTTTACATAAAATAACTTCTATATACCATTATGCACACACACATACATATATATATTAGTGTTTCTTGCTTCATGGCTTAAGGACATTCCATTCCCTATTCTTTTCTTTACTTACCAGAGCAAGAAAATGAAAGTAATTCATATCCCCGAGTGCGCATCGAAATAAAAACCGTCGCCTTAACAGTTAGATGATATCCAATACACGAGCACGACGTTGGGAAATCGAAGTGATGACAAAAAATAAGTTTAACTAAATATAAAACCGAAAAATGTAGACAAATAATAAATTGTATTTATTCTGAATTTCTTTTTATGCACCCGTGAGTTTATGAGATTTAAAATTAAAAACTAAATTTATAATGTAATACCGTCGAGTAAAATGTTTCAAAACTATCAAAGTTAAGTTATGGTTGGTCGGTCGTTTTTGCAAACACAGCGGTACTTCCGTTCTCACCAACAATTTGTAGGGGAATAGTGGCGCTACATCTGCTCTGTCACCTGCTTCCCGTTGCTTTACACGACTTTGAACCTATCAAAAAGCAATATTGGATCAAAATACGCAATTAGGAGCGTAAAGTTCCTTCGAAGCTTGAAAATAAAATAAAAAAAATATTTTCTCAAATATCTTATAAAGACTACGATGACACACTCGTGCATAATAAATACTTATTGATTTCCGATTGAAGACCCCTAAATTACATATTGTTATTATATTAATAAATACAATACTGAGATCTGTTACCTTAAAGACTGACTAAGAAAGACTACCTGTTGTTCCAGTAAAGAACGTAGGCTAGCGCTTTGTCCTTATAAATTAATTTTATAATTATTTTATATATATATATATATATATATATATATATATATATATATATATATATATATTATATATATATATATATATATATATATATATATATATATATATATATATACAAATTTTTGTACTTTATAGGATATAATGGTTCAAGCCAAACAGATTCAAGACTGCTGCTTTCTTAAGTGTATTTTAAAATAAACATTCACATTTTTACTCGTCTTATAAAAATTCCGAAAAGATGTTCCGGCATTTGTAGATAATGATATCCCGAGGCATAACACAGCGTGCCCTATTTAGCAGTGTTTATGTTGGAACTAGCTCCGGAACGTGCATACTTACATGACATCTATTATAATAAATTATTAGTTTAATATCCTTTATTTTGGTTGCATTATCGCTGTTGTCGAATCGTTAAGGTCTAACAAATGAGAATGGGCACCAACAGTTCTTTTGGATTATTTAATTAACTATTAATAAATTTAAAGCTTCCGTCTTGTTGTGCCACAAGTTTTACAGAGCTGCAGTGTCTTCATTTACATACGAGTAGTTGTTAAGTTTAATCTTATATATTAGTTACAAAATAGAATAGAACAATAAAAGTATTCAAAACTTAAGTTTAATAATTTTATTCCTTATACTGTTGATTCCTTTATATCTTATTCCTAATATATGTGTATATATATACCTATACTACTACATACTTAGGCAGAAAATATCTTGTACCAAGACATAGACGTCCTTTTTCTATCTTCCCAACCTAGAGATAATGAGATGATGTGTGTGTGTGTGTTTATTAAGAGGTGAAAATCATCATTGCTTCGCAAGTAAATAAAAATAATTCCCTCCTCCGAGTTGAGATTGAACCCACAAGCACCGTGGTCGAATGCTGTCCTAACATTCCGCTATGATGTTGCGATTTCTTTTTTTTTGGACATGAAATGTGTAAATCTATATACCATACCATAATGTAGATTGATTAATGAGTTTAGAATACAGACAATGTATCGGTACTTGGGTGTAGGTAGCTATTTACTGTGTCATGTCCGACGTCCATGCTGCTGATTCACATTTTATTTAGATTGTTAATTTATAGCTATTAGGTGGACGAGTAAGAGTTAGTTTATAAATGTTATGTCTATATTTTTTTCGATCGATCCATATGTGCTTTATGCGTAGGTACTACGTATACACATATTATACACGTAATATATGTATATATATACCGTATGCGAAAACGTGCAAAAGAGCTTTTCAATAAGAAAAATTATAAAGATGACTTTTAAAATATAAGGCTTAGTGACTCGGTCTATCCAGGCATGTTTTGACCGCGACCTAAACGTAAATATTCCACGCCTGTTTATTATCAGCAATGTTACGTCACAACCTGACGTTAGTCTGGCGGTCGTGGACGAAATGCGTGGGATCCCGTTTGTTAGTGTTATTATAAAACCATACTTCTGAAGCAAATAAACAAAAAACTAGAATTATTACCTATAAAATTTACTTTTATAAAATTTAATAGTCCGTTGAAATAATAACTTGTTAAATAGCGTTTTAGCAGAAGTAATTAACACGAAATATGATATATTTTTTTATTACAATACACCGCTGACGTCTTCGGCGTAATCAAAGGCTAACTAAATATTTTTTTATATTATAATCTGAATTTTAAATATTTTTCTTGTTTTATTTTAGCATACGTTTAGGATTAATGTATGTATATCATTTTACCATAGACGGACTTTACGGATTAATCTATTTTTATAATTACAACTAGCCCATTGATATGATCTCTGAAATGTGCTATTCTGCGTCGTAGCGCAGAGTGTGTGTCGTGGGTTCCCTTCCTTTAGGGAGGATAAAATATTAATTTATTCGCTCTGGTAACTACACGTAATATTTAAGCTATTGCGTGTTTGGTGGTGAAAATTACGCGGAAAGTGGGGAACGGATTGTCTAAACACTAGGTTCCCTCTATTTTTTTATGTGTATATTGTTAAGCACCTATTCATAATTCAATTTAGTTACGATAAAGTTTTTTTTATCTTTATGCATATCCCCCATTTAGGTCAGAGAGAACCTGGTATTAAGACGTCTTTACTTTTCTTGCAATTTGAAGTTATTATGTGTAAAGTTAGATAGCGACTTTGTTTTCGGCAGATATTTGTCTAATTGGTGAAAACAGATATGTAAAGCAGATAAGACAAACTCGCATCACATGGTTTTTTTATTTATTAACTTTTCAATATCCACAGTTATTGTAAATTATAAAGAAGTTCTTATCTCTTAAATACAAAAAATATTGTATTTATGATTCTACAGTTATACAATTTTGTTATAGCATTCTATTCGTCAATAGCTGGCATTGTATCCGAAAGAACGAACGTATCCGTTATTATACTACTGAATAATAGATGGCGCTGTAACTAAAAACTTGCATTTAATAATTTGGTAATTCTGATAAACTGACAAAAAAAAAAAAAATATATATATATATATATATATATATATATATATATATATATATATATATATATATATATATATATATATATATATTACTTTCTATATATCTTGTTATATCGTTATAAGCAAATGTGGTTTAAATAAAAAATCTTTAATCTTGTAAAACGTTTATTTTCCTAAATGATAAGACTAACAACACATCCGGCAAATATAGTTCACTTTACACGCATCACAATCAAAATACGACAATTTTTGCGTTATTTATACAGCTAGTGCCTATTTTACACATTCTAAAACTAAAAGCAAATGGCCGTAGGGTCACGTAGATCACGATGGCTGGACATGGACTAGTCAATTAGTTTAAATTTAAGAATAATTTCTTATTAGTCTACACATTTTAGCTAGCCCAGAAATGTAAGCAGTTATTTCAAATATTATAATAGGAATAATGGAAAAATTAAAGACATAAAAATAAGAATTGAATATTTAAGGAAAAAAAGGCTTTGTTTATAAAAAGGTTTTGTTTATACAAACTTTATTTAACCGATCCGCCATTTAGTCTTAATAGATTATTGAGATTGAACTAAATAGTCAAAATATTACCAACATTCCTAGTTTGGTGATAAATGTGAATAATTTAATATTTTTTAAGTTGAAAAGCTTAACTTAGTTAGATTTAAATTTTTACCACAATCATTTAAATAAAAGTCTACAATTTCGCCAGTAAATCAGAATCAGAATCATTTGGAACTAACATTATTTTCTTATATTATTTAAATTTTAAATCACACATTTCACATAAAATCAATGTTAATAATATCATAAAATAATTATGAAAAAAAGCATAAGACAATTTTAGGAAAAATTATATTAATTACATATATATATAGAACATGTAACATCGCTGGTGAGTGTAGAAAATAAAAGTAACGGGGCTCGAACTCGTGCGGCTTGGATACCGCCCAATACAAGAAGTTTCCAAGAGGTGCGGGTTCCAGTCCCGTCACCATGAAAATTCTATACGTTTTTCTTCCCTCAGTGTGGAATAACACAAAAAATTGTTAAAATATCCCAAGTAGCAAATTAAGTAATACAATCCAATAATAAATAATATAAGTAGAAGAATTAAAAAAATATAAAATAATACTTTTTATAAATAAGAGATCAAATTTGTATTATGCCAATTATATACTGCCCAAGCTATAATTTTGTAAATATCAACTGAAATAATGCAGGTATTTTAATTAATACCTACATTGTTTCTGTTGATATATGTTCTATATTCACATAATAATTAACATGTAACATGTTTATATGTTTTAATTTCAATTATAATTAAATACAATTTAAATTTAATTTGAATCAGAATTTAAATGAAATTATTTTTGTCGCATTGTTGAGGGGCGTCATATTCTTTCGCAGTGTACCCTAATAGTAAATATCCAAATAACATTTTTTTTTAAATACTGAACATTATAAAATAACAAACATACAATGGTATTTCATAAAAATGAATAAAAAAATTATAGCTTTTAATTAAGAATATTATATAATATTATGAGAATTAAGTTACATTATTGTCACAAGTAATAGCTAGGATTTTACAATGACAGTATGTTATAGCATGTAATAATAATTAATATTTTTTTTTATAGCAGTTATATAAATGTATTTTAATAAAAAAATAAAACCAAGAATATATTAAAAACATGAGTATCCATAAAATCCGACCTTAACTGTCCGTAAAATACGTTTGTAATATACCAACATTTTTATTTTCAAATACCAAATACAATCTTATTTTCAAATAAAAAAAGAGTTCTTATTTGCCTTTAAGAAAAGTTATTATATATCCAATTTATAATATAAGATATGTTGTATAAAATGATATTTTTTTCTTTAAGTTATATTATATTGCAATTAGACAATTCTTTTAGTATCCATACATATCCATATGTATAAATGGCTCAAAATATTGTAATTTAAGAAGCATAAAGCACAAGAATAGCGAATAAAGGTTTTATTGAAAATTATATATTAATAAAATTTTCCACTACAAGTTTGATATTTCTAGGTAAAGTGTTCATACTAGAATCATCTATGAAATGTTTAAATATTGCAATATTTAATATTATGTCGATATGATTAATATTATATCTGGCGATTGCACCAAGATAAGCTGATAATTAATTAAAAAAGAAAAAATACCAATTTTAATTACTCATAATAAATTGAATATAAAAATTATAATATGTTTATTAGGCAATGTCTACTTTCCATTAATACTAGAAATATATAACAATGGACTTTACACACAGTTGGAGAGTTACAATAATTATTTAAGTATTTCTTCCTAAACAAATTTTCCATAATTTACCTTACTTACAATAAGTTATATTAGTGCATAGAGTCCATTATATTAAATATAGATCTATCCACTGAAAGGCACTCGAGCTATGGCATACGATGTATTGTTCGCAAAATAAAGTGAAGCGCGATGAAGGATTGCTAATACGATACTTATGAAGAGTATTCGAGATTAAATTTTTACTAACTTATTTTTCACATTAGCCGCCGGACCAGCAGCGGAAAGCTAAATGTGTAATTTTCAAATATTTCTCATAATATATAGAAATCTATTTTCATTTTAATAACGCGAGTATTTTGTGAATATCATATGTTAAAATAAATACTACGGTGCGAATTTATAAATATTATTGATATATAAATGCGTTTTGCAAAGGTACATTTTAAACTGTTCTAATAAACGACTTAACATGTGGAATGGTGAACGGCAAGCCTTCCTATGTTTCAACCCTCAGAAACACATATAATAACTTTGATTATACATCATAATATTGACTAGTGATAGTTATGTGCATACAAACCAACATACAACCTTATTAGAAACATTTGACCACAGACAAAAAGAGAACACATTCAAATTAAAAGTAAACGCTCAAATTAGAAAGTAAATATTTTTAAATTTTGAAAATGGAACTTATCTGTCAACCCATTGATAGGTTTTTTACAATGGTAACGTCATGGCTCCTTCTATTAAGGTCTTTTTCTTCTTTGCTGAGGTTAGACTCTACGAGCATGGAGTGCCTTTTCGCGTTGATATCTTTCTTCCTCCTAACCACGTCTGGGCTGTATGGCTCCGACACGCGCCTGTCGAGGTGGGAGTGGCTCTGTCCCTGCGTACTCGAAAAAGAACCCTGCCTATGAAGCGACGGCGACTGTTGCTCTTGATTTAAATTTGGAAGGTACGTTTGGAAAGATGGCCGGTTTTGTGCAGCTTCCATGATGGAACCTTTCGGCAAAAATAGTACAAATGAATACTAATAATACATTTTTGTTTTAAAACACTAATTTCTTTATATTTATTACTGTTACATTTATATTCTTAAAAAAATTAAATTACTATAAACTATGACGTACTGAAAAATATGTTTATGCAAAAGGAAAATAGCAGAAGGAAAAAAATCAACACGATATGCCAATTTAAACTAATATATTTATTCATAGTACACAGATAAAAATAAAAAGAAAACTTTAAAGAAATACAGGCACAGAATAAGGACACTATCAAAAATATATGTACAATATAGAATAAAATGATGTTAATTTAAAAAAAAAACATGCCCATTGCAAGACTAAGATATTTGAAAGAAAAATATTAGTTCTCAAAATACATTGATTAAAAATTTGGACACAGACTAATACTATTTACGTAGCTTTTAAAAAGATTAATAATACTAGCATAGATTATAAATATTAATAGATATACCTGCATTAAGCATTTAACAGGGATTTAATGACCTACAAAAAGAGATAACGTTTTAAATGTTCTTTTCTAGCTTTTATTTATCAAAAGTATATGTTTACATAATAACAGCAGATATCTACAGTCATATAAAATTTTAATTAACTGGACGGATTTGATTGAAACTTTATTCTCATAGTAAGCCCATAGTAATATATATTATGCTATTTCAATAAAATATTTCTAAAACTTTTGAAAGCTTTAAATGTGTGTGACTATAAAAATAATACATAGTAATTGTGAATAAAGTGCTGTGTGCTAAATGATGCAGATTTATATGTGAAACTATGACCAACCATTAGATGGACACAAACCATTATCATTTTAGTATAATTAAAAATAACCATTATCATTATAGTAGTATATATATAATTTCAAAAAATGCGCTAATTAAAATTAATTAATTAATTGATTTAATCAAAGTGAAATAAGAAAATATGTATTTTTTGCCTTAAAGTGGTTTAGAGTATTTGTTAATAATATACAAATAAATGAAAAATATTAAAAAATTTAAATGTACTTTTCAGTGCTCACTAAGTTAACACGATATGTTTATATGATAAAAAAATCGCTCATCGAGATAAACGTCCCAAACTCCGAGGAAAAATAAACCGTATGGACATAATAAAGAGTATTAAAAAAGCTGTGATAGCTACAAAATCACAGGCATATAAAAGTGATAATATTAGTATTAATTCCATTGCAGAATATGCGGAGAAAGTAGAAAATGGCTTACCGAGGGTGCGGACGAGCCACGGCGCCACTGACTGCTTTTGATTCATGGCTGACTGTATCTCGTTCAGTGCGGCATTCAGTTGGTGGCTTAGCTCCTGTTTGATATATTATATTTTATTAGTACACTTTTTATTTACCTAATTAACAATTAAGAAATAGATTTATAATTTCAAGCATAAAAATAATAAACACATATTTATTATAAAATATTCTAACCTGATTACTACACTGAGCCTGCACATGCGCCAGCTTCACCTGCGCGAGCTCCAGCTCGAGATCGCGAACGCGTTGTTTGAGTCTCGCTTCAGTGTCGCTTGAGTTTTCTTTCTCTTCTCCTTTTTGTTCTACCTCTAAAATTTGAAAACAAATGCAATAAAAATATAGATGTTATTGTGTGTGTGTGTGTGTTATATAAAATGTTATATATATTAGACAAAAACTTCAGAGATGTATGATGTTTTTAAACTTTTAAATTAGATAAATAAAATACTAATAACGAACAAAAATAGCGCCTCTTGAAAAGTTTGCAAGCGCTGTGACCACAACACTAGTAAGACCCGTAAGTTCTCATTAGGTTACGTGAAAATTTTCATACTTTTTGAAAAATTGGTCCTTTTGAAAAAATACTTTTTAGTCATACTATATTTTTTTTCGTGACAACTTGTAACACTTAAAAGACAGCACTGACACTTAGGTAGAGCGCTGATGTTGATGTTTTTGTAGTACTTATGGAATATACGTTTAACTAATATATGATGTAATAAAAAATGGATAGGAAAAATATTTATATGTAACATACCTTCTTTATTGTCCTTTTGTGCTAGTTTGACGCTACAGCTGACACAACTTTTAAGACAATCCTATGAAAAAAAAATACAATTATTCTCTAATAGATTATTATTATTTAAAATTAAATACTATAAATATAAAATTAAGGACTATATGTAAAATGCAAAAATAATTTAACTATCCTAAACCATTCATCGTTAATAAATTACAGTAATGTGTCATATATATACTATAATATATTAAATCATAAATGTCAAATTATATTTTATTGTGATATATAGATACAACATAAGTGAATAAATAATCCATTAACCTGCATTTGATGTAATTGCTTGTCGAGTCTGGCGCATATTTCCCTATAATCTCGAGCCACTGCGGCGTAGTGGACATATTCTTTCTGGGCCTCCTCGTAATTACTGCGAGCCTATGAAATATTGATTATTTTATTATACTCAAAATAATAATAAATATCATTAAAATTAAGTGATGTCACTTTAATTAATACATTTATATACAAAACTCTTTTACTCATTAGTGACTGACTGAAAGATACTGTACAACCGAAATCACTTGCCAAAATTACTGCGGGAACGCGAAAGAAAGTGAACCACAATAGTTCTCTAATATAATTTGATTTTTAAAAGGAAATTATATAAAAAAAAACATAGTATATACCTGAGAAAGCTGTGTTTCTAGCATATCTTTATCTTGCTGCAATTGTGAATTTATCACTTTCAATCTTTCCAGTTCAACATTGATTTTCTCCTTCTCTGCTGATTCTAAGACAGCAAGAAACAAAATATTATTAGTTATTTCAGATCTATGTAAAACAATTAAGATTTTTTTATTCGCAATTATAATTAAAAACTTACCCTTTATAAACTTTTCATATTCAAGCTGGTATTTTTGTAGCCTTTTAACTTTAAGACTGCAAGCGAGTTTGACAATTTGACGCGACGCCTCCTCCGCGCGACATTTCTTCGGCAATGTTACTCTATTAAAAAAATTGTATATTATGTAATTTTATGTTTTTGTTATAAGTAAAAATATAAATAGTCCAGTGAGTAAAGTCAGTGGCGCAGTGCGACATAGTTTGAGTATAGCCGCAATCAGACAATCAGACAATAGTAAGACAAATTAATTATTTTCATTTGGCTACTTTGGTAAGACACAGTGTGGCGTTGAGTTTCGCCACTCAACATCTTCATGTTGTTCATGTCACGAATTTGGGCAAAATGCAGAGAACTGGAACGTCTTATCCCTGGGTTCTTTCTGTCTTTCTTTACATAATATAACCTAGAAGAAAAAGTATAAAATGGATGTTAGAGACATTCCGCCATCTTACTTGGCGGAACTTAGCGCCATGTTCATTTAAATGCCACTTACATACCATAATAAAATATGTATTTGGTATAGATATAAACAACATATTTTTATGGCTTATTAAATTTATTTTATAGCACGTCTATAATACTAATAAAGAAAAAAAAATGTAAATACCTAAAATATTTGAGTACACCTTCGAAATCGTGCTGGAGAAGATCTTTGCGGGCGCGACTGAGTAGCGCGAGTGACACTTGGAACAGCGTGTCCATTCCTTGCAAGAGGAATACGTCTAGTATGTGATACACCTGTTCACAAAATATTATAATTAAAATATATAGGTATATATAGATACGAAAAATTATTTTAATATGAATTTAGTTTAAAAATACTGATTTTGTACTATGATTCTCATAATCACTTCCTACGAGAAGCAAGGTACCCGGAGAGAATCTAAATACCTATCATGACAGACGAATTGGGACAAATGTTTGCGTGAAGAATGGCGGCTCTCATCACTGCATTTATAAATGCTATCACTATCCCAAGTGATTAAAAGGATAGTGGGGCCCATAAACAGCGGGTTTGGTTAGACGTTGTCACAATTCGCCACACGATCTTAAAAAGTTTTAACTATTATAATAATTTTTACTCTATCACTATTTTTATATATTTATTTTTAGTACAATCAAAAAGCAATTAATTGTAATTCAATAATATTAACATACCAAAGGCAACGGGAATCTGGCCGTGAATACGGTGAGGAACCATTGAGACGCGAACATGTGCGGTTCCACGCCTAACTCTTGGAAATGGGCGCGCAGGTCGTTCAGTTGTTCCTGGAAATCAAATTAGATATTCATATTGCTTTAAAAGTTAATGTTAAGACACTCTCTTGCACACTTTGAAATCATTGCGTGGTCAGCGGCGGAACTCAATAACGATGGGAATCAATCCTACAACCACAGAATTGACAGTCAGACGCTATTCCACTACCCGCTACGAAATAGATGAAGAAATAAAAAATGAAATATAAATGTTTCGATAATATGTATGTAATATGTATGTATATAAGCATTTATTACCTCCATTAGTCTGTCCAATTGATGTAATCTCATGTACAGCGCTTCAAATCCGTCTTTGTATAGTTCTCGTAGCCCGTATCCATACATTAACCGTACAAGGAGACAAAATGCTTGTTCCTCTGGCATCTAAAACAAGACATTACTTTTATCTTTTAAAACATTTAATTCAGACACATTTTAAAAAAGCTTTATTTTTGTTATAGTAACATAATATGTACGTAACTCGTATATAAAGAAATAATCAAATCTATTATTTTAAGATTTTTTATTACTTTTTTAACTAAAGTATTTTTAATTCGACGCTCAAACATATTATCTACCATTACAAGGAACAACAGCATAACAAAAAAATAAAAAATCTCCGCTATGACGCACGTACCACTTAAAATATTAATTTCATAATAAATATTTATTCTAATGAAATTAGTATAAATATTTCTAATTTCATATAATTTTTTTCTTACATGCGTGATAACAATTTACAATTCAAATTTAGATTTTCTATACTAAGAAAGATTTCAATATTTATATAATTTTTAAATTGTTAATCCACACCAAGGATAGAAAAATATTTAAAGATAACATAAAAAAATTTACGCTGAAGTTGTAAAAAGAATATAAGAATTCCGACGCAGCGTGATGAATAACACATGGTATAGTGGTCAAAGCGCTTGGAAGGTTTCTACGAGACGCGGCTACAAATCACACTGTGTTCAAATTTTTATATGTTCTGAAGTATTTAAGTATTCAATAGTTAGCTTAACCTCCACAACTATAGTATTATTAGTATTATTTCATAGTAATAAATTAGTTTAGTGTAGTAATTATCATATATTAAATAAATAATTGAAAAAGTCGTCTCGTCGTTACCATAGTGTAGCAGCCAATAAGCCCTGGCAGTAACCAACTCCACATCATACAACGCATACAAAACAGAGAGTCTCATTTCGATTATTAAAAAACAAAACAAAATACAATAAACCCCCACTGACATGTAACAGCAGCGTAGCGGCCAGGAAGCTGAGTCCCTGGCAGTAGCCGACCTCGACGTCGTATACGGCGTACGCGCGCGCCATGCGCAGCAGCGAGTCCTGCCCGAGGCCGCCCGCCTCGCGGAAGAAGTCGTGCGCGGGGAACGTGCGCGCTATGTCCCGCTGGATCACCGCCTCGAACGGACAGTCCTGAGGAAGGTTGTGGAAATATTAGTAAATATAGCTCTATCGACGGGATGTTGTGAGTTCTATCCGTTCGGATGAATCAATATTATATTCTTTGGAAAAAAGTTAACATGCGTGTTGATTTATGGAACCTTGAGTTACCTATTTTAACCTACCACTTCTATTGACACTCCAAGAAAACAAAATGTTTATATTAACAATACCCCGAATTCTTAAGAACCAAAACCACAAACACCACAAAGGATCAGCTTTCAAAATACCAACCATACCTTACTAATTAAAGTACGATACGTCTCCATCAACTTATCGTTCTGGTCAACGCCGGCGAGACGCAGCCACACTTCACCGCGTAACGCTTCGGGCACTCCGACGCGGACTAGCTGACTCAACGCGCGTGGCCGGGGGCCTATCCAGCTTTAGTAAAAAAAAACATTACCTATTTATAGTATAAGCTTGGCTTGGTAGAGCTCGGCAAGCGTCCACAAACATAAGGGTGTACGCCAGGTGCGTGGCTAGGTTTGCGAGAGCTTGCTGCCAGCGATCCATGCCATAATCAGTGTTTGATTTGTATACGAAGGTTTCGACAAGCTCTTGCGACGTATTTATACATTGCGATTAAAGTTTGTGGAGGCTTGCCATATTCATTTATAAGCTAGCATTTGTTTATAATACAACTACAAAGAAATAATTAACTGAGGCAGCAGCGTTGATACTAAATCCTAATAAAAATTTGTAAGTACATTATATATCATTTAGAAAATAATTCCTACCTTCTAAGAACTTGTGCCCAATTTTCAAGAACATCTACACCACAATCTTTAGATACTTCTCCAGTGCCACTGAGAAGGGGCTCATCTCCATCTATTAGAAAAATGCAAATAATTAATATTAATTCGAAAGAAGGATCGATCGAGGATATAGATATAGAATCTATTATCATATTCTATATTAAATATCAAAAATTATTTTAATGCATTTTTTAACTACACCTTTATACCGCATATAGCAGTTTAGTAAAGGAGAACCTAGTGTTAAGACACTCCAGAAAACATCACAAATTATAATAGTATATTCCTTCGAGCGGAGATCACTCAGAATTGAATGAAGGGAATTGTGGCAAATTCCCTTCATTCAATTCACTTCAAAAAAATACATTAATATTAATAATATTATTTATTATTAATAATATACTGAATAATAATATACCAGAATCCGGCTCCGAAGGCGAGGGCGGCGCCGGCGCGGACGACAGCGGCGACGGCAACAAGCTGGACAGCGACAGCGGCAGGTTCAGGCGGGAGCGGTCCAGCTCGCCTGACGTCTCCACACTCGCCACCTCGTACTGGAGTTGGCCCAGCGAATCTATTGACTAGAAAGGGCAAAATATGTTGACATTGTCGATTAACAAGGTTATGTCAAAAAAAAAATTGTTAAGTTAGTTAGCTGTTAAGTTAATTAATTACGTTTATTTTCCATATAATTTAATATTATATATTTACCTATATATGATTAATATAAAAAAAAATAAAGAAATAAGTACTACAAGTTTACCAACTGCTTGCCCGATTGTTCGACAGATTAGTTAGGCCTTTATCTAGTTTGATATTTAATAAAACCATAAATTTTATTTAATAATGTAAGCAAAAGTAATACCTCCTTTAAATTGATGTAGAACTGCTGTACTAGAGGTCGTTTGGAATAATACCAAAAGCGTTCTGCTGGAGGAAATACTTTTACTGGCGTTTCTATAACCAATCTGCAAAAAAATTCGCTATTTTTTATAATCTTAAAACATATATTTTAACGTAGATTTCAAAATTATTTTGAAAGGAGTTATTATGCAATGTTTTTTTGTCTTTCTAAGTAGCGTTACCGAAGACCTTACCATAAAATTAGTAAGCTATAGAGCAGTATGGGTTCAAATCCACTTAAAAATTTTAATGTCATGTTTTTTCTGCCGCATATCAGAGGAGACTAACAACTAAAATAGGGCGACAACACCCTGTTCTCTTCTTTCCATCTAAGTTTAAGATATTGTGGTTGCCGGATTTTAACGCCTCACCTATCGAAATCTACCATTTCAAATATCATCATAAGTTCCAATAAAGATTAAATTTATTTTTTTAAAAAAAAAAATCAAAACAAACCTCAACGGATCTCTTATACCGCGTATGACGAGGTCCAGAGCCAGCGACATGTAGGCGGGCGCGCCGTCGCCGCTCGCCACGTTGAAGGACGCGAGGGCGGACTCGCCCGCGTTCCAGAACGCGCACACGGAGCAACCGGACCCGCCCGACGAACCGCTCACCTGGAAAGGGTTCATTATAAATATATTCAACATAAACTAAAACAAGAACAAAAAATTTACAAAAATGATTTTTTAAAATAAGACGGCAAATTAAGCGATTAAAGTGGCTTTGGTCAAATTATATGTTGTTTTATCTGTAAACAAAGTGAACTATATTAATGTTTTCAGTTAATTAAGTAATCTCTAAATTAATTATTTCGTACTAGAATTAAGAATACTCCGTTGTACTTAAAAATAGAATGTAGTAATCATGCAGTCCACATATTCTTCTTTGTGAAAGCACAGCCGCGTACAAAACATTAATATTCTATATTAAAATATCTATACCATTTCCAGTAACTGCATGTCCGAGTGTTTAACGCTGCGACCAGGAGCAAGAAGTATGCCGAAGCACCTCTCTATATAGAGTCCACCGGTGTACGATGACTGTAAAAATAAACAAAGTTACTGTATTATATATTAAATAAAATAAATTAGTTTTCGAACTAACACGATTGCAGTAATAACAATTTTAAAAATTAAGCATTGAAGTTAATATGATATGAAATTACAAATAAAAAAACATTACTTGTAAAGTATCGTTTACATATCTAATATTGATATTGTCAAACATATATTGAAATTTATTATATCTTGAACCTTTTATATATTTATATAAATAGTATCGAAATGATTTAAAACTAGCCAGAATCTTTCTAAAGAACTTAAGTTAACAAAAATATAACTTAATTTACCTGTGGATCTTCAGTCTCGGCGTGTACATTATTAGTGACTTGTGTGACATTGATAGTCACTTGTTTGTCAATACCTCCTCGAAGTTTATATCCAAGCCGTTCTTTAGGCACGTGACTAAATGTACCCTGAAATGATTTAATCAATATAATAAATTAAGAAAGCCTCTTGTGACACAGTGGGATAGACAGATTGTAAACGCGATGGCTCGATCCCAAATTATTTTCATTTCCCTACTCAGGCAAACAATCAATACTCAATGAATCGACGGAAACCGGAAAGCGGATTGTCTTTCTACCGGGTCAGCAGAGAGGACCTGTCTTCTTCTACTATATGTGAAGTAAAGTAGACTATTATGCATTGCATTACATGTACAGTGTCTTTGAAACAGAATTTTTCATATACATCTGTCACACTAAGGGAACAAAATTTTCCCCAATTTATTCAGATAATCGGTTAAAATAGACCACAAAGAACAAGATCAGAAAAAATAATAGTCACCTTAGCGTCTGTTTCCTTTATATCCACAGTGCATTCCAACACATGCATTAACTGCATCGGTGGCGCGGCTGGTCCTAGGCCTTCAGTTAACGAGCCCGTCATGGACGGCGCTGCACTTATATCACCGATCAGGGAAGACGCCATAGAACGCGGTATGCGTTCAAATGCTTTTGCGAAACAGCCTGTTAATAAATAAGGATATGTGATTTAATTTGAAGAGGTCCGAAAGAATATATTTATTACATATTATGTATTTATATTGATATGTTTATTAGCATTTAACTAATATTCAACTGGTACTACTACAAGAACTTGTATTTGTTTAACGTTAATTGATGTTCCTGAGTGCAGAAGTTATTTTATTAAAATAAAGTAATTACTTTAATTAAAGTAATAACTGATTCATTTAATTTATCGCTAAACACATTTAATTTCTTTTTAATTTTAAAGTATTTAACTTGTACTAATTTATAACCGACGTAAAAATTATGGAGCTATTAAAAATAAATTCGAAACATTTACATTTAAAACTTAGTATAATAGGACACAAGGATATGCTAGTTATATATTAAGTTATCCTTAAAAATGTAAAAAAGCACTTGTAATATTAAATACATATAATTTTATAACGATATGCACAAGCGTATTTCTAATAACTCCTTACAGTTTTAATGCTTCATTAATTACCGTTTTTATTTAAAAATCAGATTAAATAGATATATAAAAACAAAATTTCTATAAATCTTAAGGTATGTATGAAATTCCAAAGCTTCCTCTAAATATGGATTATAATGATATGCGTAATGTATAGTGGGCGTAAACTATACTCGAATAAAGGTCATATGATTATGTTTATTAATATATTTTTGCTTCCCGTTGTATCCCTATGAAGCGTCATACGCAGAGAGAGACTAGAGTCAAAACACTCAGTTCTCCGCTTTTCTCCCGAATTCGAAACACTGCGTGTTGTGTGGCGGAAGTCAAAGCTGTCTTTCTTACTTAACCTTGAAATGATAATAATTCATTTCCCCATTTTTTTTAAACTTTGTTTTTCTATTATCAGGCAAATATAAATTAATACCAAAAGCCAATGCTTTCACTGCTCTTGATTTAGTATTACTGAAAATTATGAGGTGAGATTTACTTTTATATAATATAATAACTAAACCAACATAAAATAGTATTAAAATATTACGAATATTATTTAATTTTACTATAGTTTTTTCACAATTATATATCTATTTTTCTATATCTTAACTTATTTAGTTACCTTTAAATCACTTAATGATCTATTGTAATTTTCCGATTAATTTAAGACTACGACGCTGATATCTTATTTCAATATTTAGTATTCACGATTTAAAAAAAATACACTGAACTAATTTCATCTCTAATTCTACGCAGAACAAACAATAAAAAAAGTATAAAAATCACCAACAACCGCTCTATACAAACGCTTCAAACTCTATGAAACAAACACTATAATATCTAGATAAGAGTGTAACGACCTTATTCTGGTTCATAATCTAGCGATTTCAATTTAAGATCGCTCAATGTAATTACGCTTGAGATTTTTTATAAAAACATAATGAGTATTATTAAAACAAAAATTACATACAAAGCAAAAGATTTACAGTAAATAATATTTTATTGCACGAATAAAATCTTAAATGCTTTACTTATTTTATATTTTATACTTCCTTTTGTTACTTCTTAATGGAAATCGTTCATTAATAAAGTATACAAATAATTTAGAATAGAAGTTTGGAGAATTTAAAAAAACGTATACCACACAGAATAAGGACGCTGATATACAATGTGTCACGTTATCTACTATAATAGAACTATGTCGTGCCTGAATTCAAACGATTTATCGAACGTTATAAAAAAAAAAGAAATAATTTGTATGCAGCACATATGAGAGCATATTTTGTTTTTAAGATTTCTGGTTAATAAAATTAATCTATATTCCTTAATTGTAGATGGTACTGAATTTTTTTTTAGACAATTAAAAAGCGATTCTTCGTTGAATCGAAATTAAGCTTAGTGTTAGTTGCCTAAATATAGTAGGTATCGACTGCAATGCGAGACAATGTCATTATAATACAATAGATACAAAAGATATTAATTAAAAAATATGGATTTTCTCCATATTTTTAATCAATATCTTTGAATCTTAGAAAAATTTGAAAAATTCTTAAAGTGTGCGTGTGTGTGTGTGTGTGTATGTGTGTGTGTATGTGTGTGTATGTGTGTGTGTGTGTGTGTGTGTGTGTGTGTGTGTGTGTGTGTGTGTTTAAGAGAAGGGGAGTGAGAAAAAGAGGATGATGGGAGGGGGGTGTGTAGATATATTTTTTTTTGAAATAAGTAAGGACATAAAAGTTACAGGAATATTTTACTCAATACTTACCTAAAACATGTGAAATCAGAATAAAACGTGTACTAAATCAAACGGACGCACAGCAACTGACCTGAATATTTGGTCAACTCATCGTAATATATTTAAATTGAGATGATTTCAATCATTTATAATAAGTGATTGTGCAAACAACTGTCATTGTACAAATGTATGAGTTTCTGCTAGTGATATAAACACGTTTTATGCCAGTGTTCAATGTAAGTAGAGGAAAATTAGTGTCAAAACACTGATATTGTGTTAATTGTTTCAATGTTATCTTTTTTATAAAAAAAATATTATCAGATTTATTGTTGTGACCCATCGTGGATGGATTATGTTGTCAAATTATATTAACATTTAGATTGACAACTCAATAAAATAATGTCATATCACAAGAATGTTCATATGAATGTTAACAAACGTTTTACTAATTAGTTGGTGATTTTAAATTTTAACTTTAAATTCTACTTGCAGAAACATTTATGTTAAAAAATAAACATCTTCTTCCTTTAATCTTTTTTCCTTTAATTATTTTTAACTACGCTATTTTCTAGACCATATCTAAAATTTGCGAAATTTGGTGCGTAAAGAATGTCCATACTATAAGAAAACGGTAAAAAAAAAATTGTCTGTACATTGAATAGTTTTACGAAAGAATGATTCAGAGCGATGTAAAAATACAAAAAGAACATGCACCTTTGCTTACAAAAAAATCTGTCTGTCTGGTTCTTTGTTTGTACATTCACATCTTCGGATTTACTGGACGGATTTGAATACTTTATAATATATAACTTTACTGTATATCTGATAGATAGTACAGTCCACGCCACTAGTCCGCAATAAACTCCATGGAATAAATCCTTACTCTTGCAATGATGCAATAATTTCGTTTTATTCGATTATAGCTAATATTTTAGGTTAATTCGAATATATCGAAGCTACTTAAATAAAAGGAAGAGAATGTTACAAAAATAGATGTTAAGTGATGTTAAGTGAGTGACAATTGTGTTAAGTGATTTAATGTAGTAAATATATTTAAAAAAAAATTATCTTAAAATTTTAATTTAAGTATAGTCTAAATCCAAAAATATACCACCTTTCGACAAAACGCGTCATCTTTAAATTTAAAAAAATACCGAATCACAAAAAAATACTCACTCGAAACCTGATTAACAGCCTCAGCAATATGACACCTGAACACGTGGCATCTATACACAGCAGACTCCTTGGTCTCGCCGTGGGACCAGGTGAAGGCGAAGCACGAGGCCACGGGCGAGCCGGCCGCTCCGCGCGCGTAGAACGATATCCTGTTCACTGCGTAGCGCGTCATCACGCTGTTGGTGTCTGCTTGGTATAAGCTGCGGAGATTGAGGGTTAACATGTAAGCGATATTTATAACAAAACACCTTTACACCCTATTTAACATTAAATCACAAAATTTCTTTGAAATAAAAAAAAATACTTTGTTTAATCCGACGGGACGGAGAAAAAGCTCTCATTGAAATTTGAACCATTTAGACTTTTTAAGCCACATTCCTAATGTAATTTACATTTGTATGTACGTGAATTCTTATAAATAATCCTACAACGAATATGGTCATTTGATTACCTTTTATCTTTACCACAGTGCATAACAATAGCATAAACATTACTGGATGCGACCACAATGTGAAACAATATAAATTAACTGACAATTCAACATATTTGTCATATCATTTATAATTCTTAGTTAAGCTAAAGAATGAGAGATAAGATTTTGTAAAAAATATATAACACACAACTGTCGGCAATTTATTTAATGCGATTAAGTCAATAGGCGATTCATGGCCACATACGTTTAATAAACGTAACTGCTTAAATACTACATAGGACAAAGTATAAATTACAATTAACCAGTATAAAACCACCAAAATTTCACTTAAAACATTACAAAATTTAATAATAAACAATGTTAATACATCTAGCTGCATTTGAAACGTGTCTGATTTGTATAGGTTTTTATGTCACTAAGTATATAATGAAATGTGAAATTTTTTTAGAAGTAAATATGTTAATTGCATCGTACTAACAATATGCCAGGCATTAATACGTATTCAACATATTTCAAAAATAACTTACACGACCAGTCCTTGAGAGCAAACCGGTATAGATATAGACACTGCAATGCCATCTCTGTTTTCCGGCATGGAGCTCAGCTCTTTCATAATACGCTGGATATCAGTTTCAGATTTTGGGTCGGCGATGTTCTGAGCTCCGAGGTAGCTGACCCCACAGAATACTGTACATTCTTGATCGACATCTGACACTAAACAAAAAAAGATGTAAGTGTATCTAAATACAAGCTCTTTTATAAATTACTATAATAAAAAGAGGTGATGAATATATGTCATACATTCACAACACACAACACATGACATTTATTGGATATGAAGCCGGAGTCAAAAATTCAAGGTACCCACGAAAATGAAAATAGTGCAAAAATAATTAAGATATAAATATTATTCTATTAAACTTAGAAAATGCTTAATACGTTTCAATCACCTTCGTCATCACTTTCTATAGGTTTCATATGGTCTTGCTTTTCTGTGGGTGATGGCGTTGAGGTCCCCGCTGTAGACCCATCTACAGCTTCGTAGAACTTCGACCCGCCTACGTGCCTGCATGATTCCTATAAAAAAATATTGGCTTATGTTTTAAGCATAAAAAATATTACAGGTATATTTGTATATAAACAACGTGGTAACTATTAAAAAATAAATGTTAATTTAACTATATCTGATATAAGAATAAATAAATGAAGATCAATACACCGAAATATATAAAATAATAAATGGAATTAATTACATTTTCCTGTTGTCAATTGCAAAACTATATTATTACAGTTAAATAAAAAAAAATAAATAGCTTCGTGTTTGTTCCCACATAAAGCAGAGTAGCTAAGGGAATCTAGTGTTAAGACACTCCGTATTACGTGTTGAGTGGCTGAACTCAACGCCGCTTTGTCTTGTTACCCGAACAAGTAAATTAAAAATAATTCATTCTCCTCGAGTGGGAATCGAACTAACTAAAGAAACGGTCGCGTGTATATTGCTGTGCCACTACGACGGCCTCTAAAATAGGTATATAACAGTACAAATAAAGGCAAATTCCGAAAATTCAATAATTATAAAAATGTCACAGAAAAACCAATACAAACTTATATTTGTAATTCATTTCATACAAAAGCTGTACTTCCTGTTGGCCTACAATTATTACATTTGTACGAAACCCTCGGTGCGCTAGTTAAAACGATATTTTTTAGCTTCACTCTTTATATCCATGTATGTATCTGATATACATAGCATAGAAAATCATAGCAGAGAAAATCTTATACTGTTGTTAATTTTTTTTAAATATCATTTACTTAATACGACGATACTTAATATTATCAATATAAAATTTGTATAACAACACGGAGGATAAATTCATTGCCATTCAGAAGTAAATGAAATAAAGTTTAGAATAATTAAAGTTTAGTTTGTTATAATTATAAAATTATAAGTTTGAAAAAGATTTTGTAATAAATAAATACGTGGATTGTTTCAATAGAAGAAAGTATTCGACAAACTATTATTTTGAGAAATGACAAGCTCTCCGTTATCGATAATATAGGAATAAAACTTAAGTAAAAACCTCTTTGGCTATCCGGTTAGAAATATAACTAAGTACAATCAATCCATTTTTTATTTAGTACTCTCTTCCATGTTTGGCCTAACATTTCAACAAATGGGAATTCTATAAACATTACAATTATTGGAAGCCTTACCTAATATAACATATTATACTATTTTTCAAAATATATATTTACTTGCTTATAATTTCATACTTAAAATATTATTCTAATAAAGGATATAGCTAAAAATATTTCAATTTATATTCCTTACAACTAAAAATATTTTTCAAATAAAATGACAATAACTAAAACAGCACCTTGTAAATTACATGCGATGTTCTTCCGTAAGTCATTGTTTATTTCAACCACAACACCATAAACAAAACCTAAAGCTTTATTTTCAACTTATTAATCTATTCGCTTTGCGCTCTGAATGCCAATTGAATACTAAACATAGTATTTTGTTGGTGGCTCTACATATGAATCACGTCGCCCACTGGCGACATTAATATAGGATCGTTATCATCATATGATGACGTTAAGGATATTAAATCATGCGTTATGCGTTTATTTATATAATTTAAATAATATTTTGACATTTTAGTTATACAATTTGAATAAATTCGTATGTGGCTTTAAATACAAAAATAAAATATATATGGTATAATCTTAATCAGGTTAAATAAAGTAATCTAGGTAAAGTTAAATTAAGTTTTCTCTTTCTTGTAAATCATTGTTTTATTTTTAACTAATAATTTAAAAGTCTTCGGCTGCTAACTTAAAGTTCTATTTAACTTTACAAATTCTTACAATATTAACCAACCCAACAGAAACAGGCAGAGATAACGTTGACACTTTTTTGGATGTGGACGAAAAAATGTTCTTTATAAATGAATTGAAATAGGAAATATCTCGTTACAAACAGAGTGTTATCAAATGACACCTAAAACCTACCTTTAAAACCTTCATGCTCGTCACTAATTACTGAACACTGCCTACATTCTCCAACCGGAAGGTCATTAACATGACTGACGATAATACATTTGTGATCGTCTGTATGTATACTTACACTTCACTGCATTAAAAAGCAATTTATAAGAATCTATTTCGTTTATATTTTATTATAGCACTGACATTTTAATCAAGAAAATTAAAATATATTTTTGAAGCATAAATAAAAATTAATAAAAAATGTATGGTAGAGGATTTATAACATAAGTGAACTAACAAGGTGACCGAATACCGCTCAGTATCGAGCTCAATGCGCGCACAATGGACGGAACCAAAACAACTGGCAATTAGCTCATAAAGCAAGGCTTGGGTATCTGATACACCGGGCGTTGTCTTGACGAAGTTTTGAATACCTACATACGTATTGGTAACCATAGTGATGTCAAGTTGCTTATATATATATATATATATATATATATATATATATATATATATATATATATATATATATATATATATATATATATATATATATATATATATATATATATATATATATATATATATATTATTATTTCTGTATTCCTAATAATATTCCGTATAATATATGTTAAGATTAATTATATCTTTCATTTATTAAATATCATTACAATTTATTTTCTTATAATATAATTAGTGAATTAATTGGTGAATTTAGAAGTCTATCGATACATTAAGCATTTCCAATATCACATATAAAATATAAGAGCACTGTTTATATAATTCGAAGCACCAAGTAAATGTGTTTTAAATATATATGATATATTATGTTTCGTGCTTTCCTTCTTCAAAAAAGGTGGCAAATAGACCACAACACATTTGAAACGACGACGGCGTATAGAATATGATCTACAATGCTTTTGGTAAATGTCAAACGAAATAGGTCGGTCAAAAATGTTTCTCTAATGTCATGAACCAGATAAGTAGTCCTCAGGGATTAGTTACGAATATTTGGCATTCAGCAACACATCAGTGGTCAAATAAATATAAGTACCCATCGCGATGGCGCTGGAAAATGCCTCAATACATATGCCATGATACTGGGTTCTATTCCTACTGTGGGATATGTTTATATTTAAATAACTTACATCTCTGACCGCATAATCTGTTACTTAAAGCGCGAATATTTCGGAATGATCCTAATAAATGTGAATATTTCTATTTTGTGGAGAGCATCCAATAATAAATTAAATTTCTTCATTCGTATACCTATAGCAGCGGTAACCTACACTGCACTTCAATTAACCTGCACTAGGAACATTACGTCATAAACATGTATGTATAATTTTCAAGGAAGATTTCAAGCCTTAACTATTACGATCAGACATTACTTTGCCTGAAACGTATAATTTTTTAATGTTTTAACAATATTTACAACCAATTAAATATTTTATCGTCACAAATCACAAACAAAAATAACAATCCAATTTATATTGTGTAATCAATCAAATAGGTTTTAAATTTAAAAATTTACAACCATTTTATGAGCCTGTATAACTGTGCACTATTTTTCCCAAGCGACCTATTAACCTAATTGTCTTTGAATACACAATAGTACATTTACATAATATCTTCCTGAGGTCTTTTTTTTCTTATCGATAAATATATCCTCGGAAACAGTAAGGTGAAAGAGGAAAGGATAATTTTATTCAATAAATATGCTTTATTTTTAAAAATTACTTTACCTTTGATTGAAGTTTCTTAAAATAAACTAATTTTAATATTCTATCAACCTTCTACTTACAAGAGAACAAACAGACTGTAAACTGTACGCAACTGTGATACATAAAAATTTTAATCATGTTTGAAATTGTAAGTATAGTACAATTTAGCAAGTTTAGTCATACGACCTTTAAATGATTACATTTGTACTTCACTATGCGTAACATGTGATATTTGTATTTTATTCGAACTAGTTGGTGCCGGCAACTTCGTTCGCCTGAACTTTATGACTTTGGCACATACGATGTTCCGGACAATTTGAGTTTTATATGCCATCAGAAATGCTTATCACGCTGACCAATTTTAGCAAGGAGTAATTTCTTTATTTCTTCTAGCTTAGCTGGTCTATTATAATCCTATATCAGGTGTGAGCTTTAAAATAAACTATACTCTGTTGTCCTTCACAGGCTTAACAGCTATACAAAACTTTCATTGAAATCCGTGTAGGAGTTCCAAGTATGTACGTGTACTAATTCGCTTTTTACTGTTTTATTATATTGTAGATCAAAGAGATTGTATTATATTATAGAATACAGTTAAAACAGTTCAGCTATTTAAAAGATTAACCCGGACAAACAGAAAGAGTACATTGTTTTTTTGTAAGAACCTTCTTCGGCAATAATTAACATAACAAAAAAAATATTAGCGAATTCTTCCATCTGCTTGATGCGATGACCAAGGGAAATATAAATTATTTTTTATGTACATAATATACAAATATACATAAGATAAAAGATAGCCCATTTCAAAAAATTATAATTAAACGATATAAATACTCCTTTCATAAATGATTATCAAATTTTCTATGTGAACAAACATCGTTTTATTAGCATACTTAGTTTTGTAGCCTGTAAAACTCGGGTTTGAAAATTCCTAGTCAGACAAATATGGCCATTGAATAAAGACTGCGGGATTGCATATCATAAGAAAAAAATTATCTAATGGCTTCTAATGGTAAATAACAAATTGCCAAATACATTCTTAACAAGTCAACGACGTCTGTTCTTTAGTATCTTAACAATGCACCTTACTTAGAGTAATCAGTTGGATATATCTCCACTGTGCCATGTCAATTTGGTTTTAGATTGTATTTTCTTTATTTTCTTTAGAAACTTTTGTAAAAAATTAAATTAGAAGCATAATTATCAATCAATCTTATAGTAAAAAAAAAGGAAAAAAAAGCGAAAATTGAAATTTTATAGACATTCCAGAAAAAAAACTATTACAAACTTTATATTACAAACTATTAAAAACTATTACAAAAAATTTGAGTAGTTTATTTCATACCAAATTAGTATATACGAATGCAAATTTAAGTTTGTTGCTCCTTATTAGTTGTAGAAACCTCCAGAAATCTTATACTGCTCTCACTTAACCGATATTTAAATACTTAGTTCATCTATTGTAGTTCTACATCAGGTGTTCTAGATCCTTTATTTACATATATCAAAATATGATTACTGCTAAAATTTAGACTATTCTGAATAACTTTTGTTAAGGCGCCATTTATCTCATATAGTTTAGCTAGACATTACTGGACTGCTGGTACTCGTATAAAACATTGCAGATCTTGGATATTCATATGTCAATGAAAAATTTACATCACCCCCAATCGCATTTACTAAACACCCTTTTTCTTATTTTTTATAGAAAATCTGTACTATTGTGATTCTATATCAGGTGTTCCAGATCCTTGATTTTCATATGTCAATGGAAATTGCTGACTATGTTAATTCATTTCTTTTATGGCAGCATTTCATTATTTCTTATAGTTTAGTGCGACAACTATGGTTCTACATAAGATGTACAGGTCTTCAAAATATATACTATAACCTAGATCCCGTCCAGACCTAACAGCTATACAAAAAAATCACAGAAATCCTTCCAGTAGCTCCAAAGATGTGCGTGTACAAGCAAAAAGACTATTTAAAAATCATAGATTCATATTCCATTAGTGTTTATCCGTGAATCATTTCTTAATAAAAATATTCAATGCACAGAAACAATTTTTTTACTGTTTTATGATAGTATAGATAATATACAAATGAGCTTACACTCAGCACTACAATATTTATTTATACACTAAATTATTTAAGTTCATATGTTTCAAATGCTACTGTTCAATTATTTAGACAAATTGTTTTAATACTTTAGTTATAATTGATAATAAAAATGACATTCAAATCGTCAACACTTTATTTTTAAAGCAATGTAGACAGTAGATATTTCAAATATTGTGTTTTCACAATATCTTGCATACAATAGAATGTTTTGTGAATAATAAATTAGGTAATCAATAGCAATTACCCACTTGTTGGACCTAAATTTGTTTGAAATTAGTTCATTGTCTACATTTAATTAGTGTATATGTACCAAGGCCAAAGTTAAACTTATATCTATAAATAGAAATAAATATATTTATGTACATAAATAAATATTCATCTTTCTTCTTCTCTTTTTTATGGTGTCTTGAGAAATATAATTATAAATAAACATAGTTTAAAAATATTTTGATACTTTTAAGCAATATTTTTAATATGCCAAAATATATGACTATGGAAGAAAATAAAATTTCCTTACCTCACTTTTAGCAGTTTTATTTTGACTAGTACCCTCCATTTCACTTACTCGACAATCTGTATCACTTTCAACTTCAAATATAACTTTGTATAGATCTAGACCTTCTGGGATATTGGACTCAATATTAGCCTCTGGGGGTATAGTAAGCTGTTGGTTAACAAGCTGACTACGACTTATTTTTAGAGAATTTTGTAAAGTTTCTGCAATGGCCTGTAAAGTTTAATTATATGATAATTAAATGGTACAATATAGTAGCATAATAAAACATAATTATTTTGTAAGTCATACATTTTTTTCTAAGTAAAGTATTTTCAAGTAAATAATATGAAATATGATGCAAAAGAATCTAGCTTTACTTGTATTAAAAATAATTATGACTTAAATAGTCATTTAAGAAAATGATCAGTAATCAAATTTGAAATAATATTTACTAAAGAAGTTTGAAATTCATGCCATTATTGATAATATTTATGGTGTACATATTATTTTATCACTATGATACTGATGATATTTAACAACAAAAAAATACCATGCACTGAAAATGTGCATTGATTATTGAGTAAAAAGTCAGCTCAAGGTCTTTTTAATGTCTATAGAGAACACTAAGGTGTGTGAAAAATGTTTGCCTTTGTACATACGTCGCTCAATATGTCTTCTAAGTCGTAACACACATTTGTTGATAGCACAGGTGTAGGACTGGGGGTCTGGGATCGATCAGAATAAATATCAATATCTATCGGGTCCGAAACCGCATTTATATGACAATCATTGAACTCCATCACTATATTCTGTTGAAAAACACCACCGATAAATTACAAACACAAGGTATAATGTATAAGTAAAGAAAACCTGTACTATACTATCTTACACATAGTTTTCCTTACCCATCGATATTTAGGTCCTCTTACGAGACCAAAACATTTTAATAATTATTATTTTTATCATTTGCAAAAAATATACGATTAAAACTCAGTGCGGTAGATAGATGTACTTATATTTACCGATGAAATAGTGATAACTGTTGGTATTTTACACTCGATGCAAAGAAACGTCAAAGAATGTCAAATTATATAAAACAATCCTTTCCACGAATTATTTTTTATATTATGTTTAATTTAATTATAATAAATAATATTATATAAAATAAAATAACTTTCTTCACTTACGTTAACAGTATATGGCCAACGAACCAGTTTAAATAACACCAGGATGTCTATTATGAAACTTTACAAGTAAATTTGTTAACATTATTATTTAAGAATCCCGTTTCCCCCACTACTGAGGTTAAACAATACTTGCAAAAATTTTTTATTCAACCAAATCAGGTAAAAATGAATAAGGTCCCCAAAAAGGATATAAAAAAATGCCGTTACTCTTAGAAAGTGTTCTTAACATTTAATAATATTCAATAGATGAAAGCGCTATGTAATAATAATAGTTTAGAGTTTTGAGTATGCCGACGATTGTAGCGTGGTTTTTTTTTTTAGGTTTTTTTGTCATAGATGTTTTGTTTAAGTGACCCAGCACTAAGGATTGTACAAAACAGGAACATACATAGTACTGTACAACAAGTTTTGTTTAGAGTATCTATTTTTGAGTATCGATTTTAGAGTATTTAGTTTTGTTTAGAGTATTTAGAGCATCTAAACAAAACTTGTACAGTACTAGACCGGAAAAATATACATATTTTTTTGTATATTGTTGAGTAACATAGAAAAAAATAGAAGTTTTCATAGTAATTTGATGATGATGATATAGATGTCGATAAACTTAAATTTGCACTAATGTTGTAAAGTTGTTGTTGTAGAAATTAACTACACATTTAATTATATAAATACTTTTTTCCGTAATATATTTAATAAATTAAAATATTTTTTTTCGTAATTTGTACTGTGACTTCTCATTTCTTGCCAAATTTCATAGTCTAGCACAATGGCCAGTATTCTATAGATTTTGAATATACAGCAAATTTCATTTCATATGTGGCAAAAATTAAGCAATAACGTCTTTTTTATATCTTTTAATTGAATAAACCTAGAAGTAAAATTTTTCCTTGCTCCAATTGATTGAGGACATGATATTTGATCATAATTTCAGCTTGATGGGATGAAACGATCTTGAAAAAAATTGCCTTGATAGATAAACAAAGTTTTGTTTTCGTTGGTACGCAACCCTAAAAAGAGTGCATTTTATGCTATATTGTATGTTAACAAATATCAATAATTGACATTACGTACTCATTTCTCTTTCTCTTTATAGCTATGGCTCCCATTTGATGGTAGAGTAAGACTGATAAATTCGTACATAGGCACCATGCAGATGGTGGAGTGAGTTTTCTTTATTTTTTTTTCTCTGCACTCAATTCTATGGTCTCCTGCTATTGATCTTTAGCCCGTACTGTCAAGCTACAACCTCTTAGTTCTATCAAAGGTAAAAACTTTGCGTGACCATACAATCGCAGGCTTCTCATCTGTCCCCCTCCGCAACATGTGAAAATTTTATTTTGAATTTTTGTGGCAAATGCTTTACAGAAATTAAAATAAAAGCATTTATAGGTACACACTCACTAATTAGTAGTTTCAAACGAAATCTTGTGTTGTAAAATAAAGAACAAATGAAAAATTTTAAAAAGATTTAAAAAAATTATTTCTATGATAGATAATTGAAAATTTTAATAAATAAAACAAGCATAGGTTATATTTGTTTTTTTCCGTTTTAATTCTTGAATTCATCATTGCCAAATTAAGTACTGAATTATTCAGTGTTGATAACTTAGTACTCCATGCAGTTAAATATTTCTCGTAAAAAATATTATTCATATAGTAATTGTAATTTAGTTTGAAATTTCCATTGCTTTAAAATAGCTCTACCATTTACAATGCGTAAATTTTTTGACTTTATAGAAACGTTCTCTTTAGTAATAATGTGTATATAATTGTCAGAGATTAGTAAAACTATTAGCATTATTATTGGAAAATTAAATAAATAACTAAAAATAGAATTCGAAATTACAATCAAAATCATAATTTACTATCTAGCCTTATATTAAATTAACGAATGAAAGATAATGTTACAAATTTATAATATATCTGAATTATATTGCAAAAGGAAAATCGATACGCATATCCGAAGACTGTCGTCTTATTTAGTGCTGTATTAATCTGTGGCTGACGTCAATAATAGCGTCCGTTTAACAACGTCAGTTTGTTTTTGTAATTTAAATTTTTTGGAAACTTATGAATGCTTTTTCAATTAATTTTGATATAGTGATTTAGAGTGGCTGTCTTAGTGTTTAAAAATTAAAATGGAAAATACTTCCACGGAAAATGAAGCACAACAGTCGTTTAGATCACCTCCAAGAAGAAGGCGTTCCACATTTTTCGAAAGACGTGATTCTTTAGGTACTTTAATGAAATGTACAAAAGTAATGCATCGTAAACATTGTACACAATGCTTACATGAGTGTTATTCAATTAAAATATTTGTCCCAATTAATGTATAATATATTTGTTTATCTTTTAGTTCCCCAGCCGCTTACTGAAAATACTAATCCTAATGTTTGCAAGAAACAAGGCGTCATCGATGATAAGTGCAGTGAAGAACTTTTAAAGTATATTATATATGATAAAGACTCAATTAATGTGTTAAAAACTAAAGTATATAAATTATAGTTAATATATTTATAATTTCAGGTATCATGACAAACTTTTATCAGAAAAAGAGCAATGGAAAACTGAAGTTAAACACAGGCGAAATAAATACCATGATCTAAGACAGTAAGTATACTTAAAGTATTTTATAGTAATAAAATTGTATGTGATAAAAAATTATATCTATATATTTTCTGTAGACAGTATCAGATGGCTACAAAGGCACCAAGCAGATCTAGATTGTCATACTCATCATTATCCAGTGAAGATATTGAATTTTTAAAAGCAAAGGTAAATATTGCAAAGCTTGTTGATAACCAGCAAAAATTACACAACAGTGTAAAAGAGACACAAGAGTTATATAGAAAGGCAATGGAGCTTGATGATGTATTATTAAGTCACTGTGAACACAAGGTAAATGAAGTAACAGATTATTTACTGGAAAATAGTACCATAGATTGATAAGAAATTATTTTTTACAATTGTATGTTTAGTTGTACATTTTAACTAATATTCTTGTAAATAATGTATTTAATTTGGGAGTTGTTAATTGCATAATCGTATTTGAATTGTAATATAATTATATTATGAATCTAACACATTTAAAATTGTAAAGATAAATCTAATCATGCAAAATTTAGACCTAATAAAATCTAAGTTAGGTATTAATTTTGTTCACATTTTGTTGAGAGTTGTATATTATAAATGATGTTTAAAACAAATGCACGAATTTCGAAAACAATAATGTTTTATACATAAAGAATACTCTATCTCCACATTTAATAATAGAATTAAATTTTCATAAAAAAATATATTAAGGGACACCTGATTATGTAAATAGGCCACATAAATACTATTGATGTGTATAATCTAAAAGTGTACAGGTTATGTACATATTATTTGTAGCTGTGTAAATATAAAAAATATATTTAATATTGGCGAAGTTTTAATTATCTACCTAAATTTCCAATATTTACTTGAAATAATATCATTGATGTTTCATACTAAATGAAAGGGGAAATTTTAATTATTTAAATAAGTTCTATGTAATCATTCATAACAATTTTATTTCAATATTTCATTTAAATACATAAGATTCATACATTTTAAATTAACATACAATGGCAAAATAATATTTTATATTTGGTTATTAAAATATGGACACCACCAGTAATTAGGAAAAAAATATCAATAGATGTCTTTGCCTATTATGTATTTTGTTATAAATCTTTAAAAATTTAAATTGTATAAACATATAGCTATAATTACTACAATTTGGAATTTTATTATACCCAATATAATTTCATTCACATTAAAATCATTGAATTACAAAATTAAATTCATTGGCAACACAATTAAATGTCAAATATTTATACCTGTAAAAGAAAACAAATATAAACATTAATGAATCTTATACAACTAAGCATTTTGAACTTAGTTCAAAAACAAAAAAACTTAAAAATAAATAAGTTACGACAACTTGGACAACAACATAACCCACACATTACATTTTTGCATTACACACCAATTATTACAAAATTATAAAAGTTATATTATTTTACTCTAATGTAATAACATTCATGTACATATTATTTTACTACATGCTCTCAGAAGACAGAAGTTATAAAAAAAATATCTTCATTCAGAATAAAGTGCTTTTCTATATATTTAGTATTAAATTACAATAAACAATTCTTGTTGAATATCACATTTCTGCATGAACACAATAATGGTGGTCTCCATTAAGCTTGTAGTAAAACAATTACTTAGTTAATTGCATTATCTTTCATTGTTTATACATCAACATAAGGCTCCTTCCATGCTAAAATGCACTGTTTATCTAGTTGAGGCACCAATATGGACCATTTCTTATATTTGGACTCAATTGTGTGCGTCTACTATTCCATATAACAATTAATTTTACTACATTGAACATAATTTACAAATAAAAAATATTACAATTTCATTTTACATTATTATGCTCGACATAGTAAAATAAAAGTGTAGAACATATATTAGTGAACAATAATTTAGTTTAAACTCCTTTCTTAGTTGTTGGATAGTTGGGACGCACACAAATTTATGGCAGTTACTAATTTCTTCTGGCAGCAGTGATTACTATACAACAATATTACATAGCTAAGTAGAGGTACGGCTTAGTTGGAGATACATTAAGTATGTTTACTTAACAATATTTTTTTGACTAGTTTGCCTTGAGTGATACTGATTATTTGTTTGAATAGAAATATTTAAGGTTTAATCACCTTTTCTATACTTTTTTTATCAGGATGTTTGTCCACAGCCGCGATTATCGAGACAACCCAATGGAACAAGTTTTTTATTTTGAAATGTAAGCATAACAAATACAGTGACAATATGTAACAGTGTATTATCAAGTATTATTATTATTTAGCCATACATATATAGCATGTGACGGCGGTGGACAAACTCCATTAAGAGTAAAAAAATGTGTAATACTTTTTTGTTGAATAGAAATTCCAATTATATTTTCGTGAATTGAACAGGAAGTTTACAAAAAGTAACAGTTTTAAAAGAATACTCATCATTAAAACTACTATTTTTTTTACAAAAAAGTATCACACACACACAAAAATCAATCAACCAACAGCCTGAGATTTGAAACTGTGTACTAAACACTAAACTTACCGGAACCCAACTTTACATGTAACATGTTACCTCATACATATATCAGTCATAAAAAGAATGTTCAGGAACTTTCAGCTTATTTTACACAAAAAGGACATTGCCACTCAACTCAAGTGTTTTGTATGGAAACTCCGTCGCGTCTGGAGTTTTTTCTCCTTGGCAGTCTTGTACTCTCGGCGACACGGACTATTTCGCAGATCTAGTATTGTATTAACTTTCTCTACTATTTTTCTCGCCGTGTCATGCTCTGTTTCAAAATCGTGTTTCTTATACACTAGGTTTGGATAGTATAAATTGACATTTGCTGAAAAAGATCATATTATTAGTAAAAACAGAAATCTGACTTAAAAAAGTCAAATAATTTCTAGTAATATTTTTTTTTGATATTAGAATGATAGAACAACAATAAAAAAACATACATATTATATTTATACTTCATTACGGAAGTATACATTACTTTGAAATTATATGCAAATGAAAATAAAATAACAATATGATATACCTGATGCATTTCTATCACTATATGTACCATCATGGTTGGGCGAGTAGACTAATCGAAAGGTGGTCTTGTTGCTTTTTGCCTCCAATATCTGACACCATGCTACTGAGTTCATACTATGTAAGAAGTACTTGGGCCGCGCCTGTTAAATGGAATTATAATTTTTTTAAACGGTTTTATGTTATATCGCGCATATGGCAGGTAGAGGTTGAGCTTTTACAGGGTATATTGGGACTACTGATTTCGGGACATTCCATGTACAGTGGCTGAACTCAAAGTAGCGCTTCATTAATCGGAAATTAATCGGGAGCGGGTAAATGAAAATAATTAACTTCCTCGAGCAGGGATCAAACTCACAACTGCCGAGTGTACCGTAAAGCGCTGTCCCGCTATGCCACAAAAGCCTCGTTACCGTTATAGATATTATTAAACCAACTTTGTTTATCTATATAAGGCGCTTTCATTCTTCTCATAAGGCAGATGGGAGGTGACTATTTTTTATACTAGTAATTATGCAACATTTCCATTCTCCATTATCATTTAAGAAAAATTGTTGGGACAGACACATTTTGTTTTACCAGACTGGACAAAAGTTGTTATTTTTGGTTCTGCTACCCCAATTGGGATAGTGGAGGCGAAGATCCTGTCATCTTACACAATTTAATTTTATTTTGCACATTCTCTTTACCTACTTCAAATGTTTGAGATTTATAAAAAATAAATACAAATAACTCACCCAAAAAGCATGTTTATTAGTCACCAGCGGCACAACCTCGACAGTGTCTAACGTTATACACAATTGTACAGGAGTATTTGCGCGCACTTTGTGTAACAATTGTACTCTGTACAATTTCTCTTGAGATGCGTCTGTTACTACGTTTGATTGGAGGGCGAAGCTTTTGTTTCCTGTTTGGAGGTTTAGCATTGTTAGAAATTTTAATTAATCTTTATTATAATGAGAACCAAAAATCTCTAGTTTTAAAATATATCTAGATTTCTTATATTAATTGATTTATTAAATAACTGAATGTGTTTAATTAGGTTTATTATAATTTGTTTATAAAAATAACTCATCGTCATCAGTCAATCTGTGACAACAGTATCACTGAAACTCAATTAGTTCATAAATGTCAAATGAAATAGAAATATATCAAATTAAATATTTTTTATAAAGTTTTTTTTAAGTATTACAAATTTAAAATTTATTAATTAAAGTTTGATATGCTTTCAATAAAAAATTACCTTCATTAACAGTATTCATGGCTCTTATAATTTCCGACGTATCGCTATTCCCGGTGTGCTGTCTCGATGTATTTACATGACTTTGTCCCGAAACTGATGCTTTGGGGAAACATTGGAATGCAGAACTCAATTCAAAGTCTGGTATCGGAGTGGATACTATAATATTATCTTTCTTCTTCAAGTCTATTAATCCAAGGCAGGTGAAGCCAAATTTTGAGCAAGGTTCGTTATTGTCGAGACAAGGGAACGCCCAGTCAACTTCGCCATCGTCTTCTGCTATACAAAGTCCATATTCATGCACTGATCCGAGAGATACTTCTGGATGGTCTATGCTGAAATTGTGTAAGATAATAAAATAAATAAAGTATAATATTAAATCAATAAACATGCTGGTGCAGATATTAGAAGACACACTAGTAATTAGTAATAAGTTTTTATTTTATACCACCAAAATTTTGAATTGTTTTTTTTTTAGTAATTTAAAATGGTATGAGTATTTGTTTTATTTAAATATTTTGTCTTCAGAGATGAATCATTTGCATGTTCAATGGAGGAACTCAATGCTGTTTTTGTGTACCCAAAGGAAGTACATGAAGTAATTTGTTCCCCTAAATCTTATTTATAGTCAAAAATGTTTGCCACATTTGAATTAGAAACATAATTATTCAATAAAACATATTTACCTGTATTTATAGCATGTAAAACCTATAAGATCTTTGATTTTTGCATTGGCAATAACACATACAATTAAAGGATAATTTTGATGTTTCTCTGATAACATTGTCATAAAAATCTTAAATGACTTAGTAGGGAGTCCCAATTGTGCTGTGCCATCAAACTTTGCATACTCCAGATATTGACGATGAGGAAGATCTGGACATTTTTCCATCTGTTCTGTCAATAGAGATTTCTTCTTTTCATTTTTCTTGACTTCCACTTTTGCAAATGTTTCAGCCATTTGTTCAGGTGTAAGCAGTGTTGTAGGATCTTCCCATTTTATAACTTTGATTTTAGCTGCCTTTTTTAAAGCCAATTCTTTCTTATCTAGCCACTGTGCTGTGTTTGATCTTTGCCTAGATATTTAAATAATTTGTATTAAAATTTCATATTTACTATATAAACAGCACAACTAATACTCTTCATTAATATTAGGATTATATTATAGGTTAACATAAATAAATAAGTTTATTAAACTTATCAACTTAGCTTACTTAGTAATTGTTTTATAGTTATAACATATTAGAGAAAAATAAATAATAGATATTTGAAAGTATTATATCTAAAATTAGACAATAATGATTTAATTAAATAATCATTTAATAATATTACAAGTTAAATTATATGATTGGCAATTGTAATAAATTAAAGAGTAATTATAAATTCTAAGATTTATTTTACAAAAAATACTCAAGATGATTAACCTGTGAGCCATATCGTCGGGAAAGCGTGGATAACTAGGGCATGGTTCATCTTCGTCGCTGTCTTCCATATCTGGATATGGATCGAATTGAGTCACGACTTCCTTGTCTTCGTCGTCATCTGTACCGGATTCCTTCCCTTTACTAGTGCTAGGCAGATAAAGAGTCTTATCACGTTCTCGTTTTTTCTCTTCCATAGCTTTGTTTTGAAATATTTTTGAGAAATCTTCACCTGCCATAACAATCTCGCATAGACCAGTATCATCTGTAGCAATAAAGGCATCGCGTACATTTTTCAGGAGCCACGCTTTGTTGTCGTACGTTGCCATTGTTACCTAACTGGTTTATATTTGTTACTTATTTTAACTTAATTTTTATGTTTTTCGATCCAAAAATTAAGCGTGACACTCATGACAAATGTCAAAACGATTTGCTTTCCAAACAATATTATATTATCTGTTCTAGATGAACTTTCAATATACGCAGTATATCGTACTTAAATCATTGAATATACTATATGTATATCATTTGATAGTGAAATGTTATTAATTAATCTGTCTTAAACTTATACTAACTTAAAAAAAAATTAAAAAGAATACTAGAAGTTTTATATAATTGGATACATCATACAAAATTATCTACACTATAGAAATTTATTATCTTTGAAGTTTGTAATGTCTTTTTTCTCAACTATCGCTCGTGGTTGTCAAAAACATCAAAATAAATCGTTGCCATAGCAACGGTTGCTTTTCAGGTATGATAATTTAGGTTATTGTAAATATATTTTATCATTATTATAGTATTTTTTTAGTAAATTGTCATTTATTTCTCTACTGCTAGATCTGATTTTTCAATTATATATTAGATGAAAAGCTTAAATGTATAATAATACATCTATAATATGTTATTGATATTCTATATTTATTTTTCATACCATCATTCGTAGCAAAAATGTTAAAGAAAGAAATTTAATTAAAGTAACTTTAAAACTTGTAACTTAAATGAGTAGGCAACTTTTTGATTCAGTACTTCCATTTTTATTGCATCTTAGTCAAAACGAAACATAATAAAACAGCGATCACATTTCTGCTCATTTAATTGTAATATATTAACATAGGTAACACAAAACATTGAAGTAATAGCTAAAACATATTGTTAGGCAATATTGTAGTTTCCTAGAGATAACATACAGCGACGCAAATCTTGGACACAGTCATAGTACGAGCGATATGGTGGAGCTAGTGTAGCATCATATAGCTTGAGCATTTCTATGAATTTCTTCATGGCCTCTCCATACTTGCCTTCGTCCATTGCTGCCACGTCCAAGCTTGTACATCATTTCTGTGTCCTAAATAAATAAGAGTGTTTTTAATATAATTTGCGATGATTTCAGTTGAATCAATGTCTACTGTATTCCTAATATGGCTGATGAAGAAGAAGGTAAGGTTATACAAAAGCATATTATATGTTATTGAAAGGACTATGCCTTGACTTAATCTTATTTTCAGTAGTAGAGGAAGAACAAGAAGTGTTGCAAGCTGGTAGTGCAGAGAGTGAAAGTGGTCTCAGCCCAGTAGAAGCAGAAAAACCTCTTGCACCATCTAAATTTGAAGTTCGACCTGGACTTGGGGAAAAGTATGTATATGTTGTTCATTGTGTGTAGGAAGGTATATTATATCATTTATTTTTGTTGTTTGTTTCATTCTTTAATGTGGACACATGTTATGATCAATTGGAAAAACTTAATGGGGAACGGAGTGTCTTATCACTAGGTTCCATCTGCCTTCTTGCCATGTGCGGAATACAGCTTGAAGCTAATTTAATTTAATTTTAAGAATTCTTAATTTAGTTTTCATATCGAGGCTTTCCTCCTCATCCAAGACTGAGTGTTGATTGGTTGAATGCAATGCAGTGTTTGTCTTGCCTGAGCAGGAAACGGAAAATGAAGATTCCCTTAGTAGGGATTGTATTCAGAATATTTAAATTAAGAGTCCACTGCACCATATGGATATTATTAATGCATTAAAAATTTTTGATTGATTGGTTATCAATATGATTTCCATATACTACTATTTCAGGTTTCAAGCACAAAATGTGCGTGAGATAATAATATCATCTATGCAAGAGCAGCTGTTGGGAAGACCTTACAAAGCAGATCAAGCTCCACGCTGGGCCAAAGTTATATCCAATGCTATTAGGCAGAGAGTGCAGGGCCTTGATATGAAGAGGTATAAGAAATATTTAATATCTTGCTAAGATATGAATATAAAAGGTGCAATTTGTAATACTTATAAAATATTTTTTGGCCAATTTTGGTATGTATAGAAATATTTTTGTGTGTGAAATAGTACTTTAAATTATTATAAAATTTTGTTTAGTACTATAGAATATAATAAAATATTTGAATATATATTGCCTTATAGTTGAATTCAGCTTTGACTAATTACTATAGGAATTCAGTTAATTAAAAATAACTTTACAATCAAAATGAATTAGAACAGAATAACAATTGTGCCTAATATTATTTGTATACTACTTTGCTTATAATTTGTCATGTGAATTTTATGCTGTTTGTTACTTGATAAAATTATGGTAGATTTTTGTCCTACTAATATTTTAATTTAGTGTCATTTCAATATGCATGTTTGTAATAGTAGCATATTTACAATATATATTTTTTAATAACAGACAAAAAATCTGGAAATTATTATTACAGGTACAAAATATTAGTTCAAACCACAATACTAGAAATGAAAGGAGCAGGCATAGTTACAGGAATGAGATGTATTTGGGATCCTGAAACTGATGATTATGCAGAAGATTTATTTAGAAGTGACACTATACTTTGTCATACTGTGGTTTTTGGTATATATATGTATTAATTTATCTCAAAGCATGTTTTTATTATTCACTATGGTATTTGATTATGTCAGCTATTTTTAAGAAATAAACCTCTTTTTACTGGAATATGGTTTGTAAAAATTTTGAACTTATTAATTTATAAAATTTATAAATATTTGACTACAATAAGGCGATAGTATAAACCGAATTGCAATTAAGTAACAGAATATTCTTAATGCATTACAAAATTAATTTCTCTAGTAATTGATACAATAACAATAAATATAATAAAAATTATTTTATGTTACCCTATTAATCTACTAGAATTGTACAGTTACTACACAATTATATATTTTTTTAAGCTTCAATCACTCACTTGCAAATTAATTGATCAATATCAAGCTCATATAAAGTATATATTTTTTTAGCTTTACGCTGTATCGTATACACCGTATACACCGGTCGACGAACGAGTGGGAATTAAACCCACAAACTGTCGCGTTTACAGACAGACGCTGTGCCTTTGCGCCACGACGATCCTATATGTAGACCTTAAGTATATTGTAATAAATATATAATGTACATCTTGTGTGGCTTACCTTACAGAAACATAGATTGACAAAGATTTTTATTGCATACATGATTCTGATATTTTACAGGTAAGCATCCAACAGTGCTGCCATCTTACGTTTAAAAAAGATGTAGAGCTGATTAGAGAATTACGTAGAATCATACAATTTGAAAATAAAATTAGTATTTCGGTCTTGTTTTGTTTTTATAGAATTACGAAACTATCCGGGGCAGTCATTTTGGAATAGGGGGTCAAATTGTAGCCCGTCCCTGACGGAATCGCTCGGGCGTTTCAGAGGAAATCTAACTTAGACTTGGCTAGAGATCGTCAGTCGTTCGTCGATCGATCGTTTTCGGTTTTCTGGTTGATGATCTTAGCCCTATTGGCTTTGACAGGATACCGGGTAGACAGGAAGCTGAGAACCCCTGAGAACTGAGAAGTAGCAAGCACTAGTCAAACCTACAATCATCGTATTTATAGTTAGACACTGCTCCACTCCGTTACGATCGCAAGTATTTATTTTGTAATGCATAAAAAAATATATGTAAATAAATTAAAAATATGAAGTTTTAAACATACATATTAGGCAATTGCGGAAAATTCTTCTCAAAGAAAACGTGTGCCTGAAAAATTATCGTTTAATTTGGCAGTGGTCGCTAATAACATGTCAACTTAGTTTGAACGCTTCATTTCGAACATCGCGCCGTTGTTTACTTTAGAAATTTTCATACATATATTAAGCTACTTTTTGTTGCGGATATAACTACTAGTTATAACTTATGTCATAATTTTATAGCAAAAAATGTAACTATTAAGTAGTGCATATTTTACTTGTTGCAAATACTATATCCTGTTGGGTAAAAATACTATTCCTGGGTCCTTATTGTGTAAAATTAAATGAAAGGTTAATAAACACATAGATTAGTGTAAATGTCTGTACGACAACTCTTACAATTCTTATAAGTTATAGAAAATTTTGACTAAGAACTTTACTAAAGATTTTCTGTATATAAATTTCAAATACTTTAATTATTTATTGGGTTGAGGACCGTCTTGGCGCATAGGCACAGCGTCTGCCTGTACACGCGACGGTTTGTGGGTTCCCACTCGGGGAGAATGAATTAGTTTTATTTTCTTCGCTCTGGCAACAAGGCAAAGCGCGGCGTTGAGTTCCGCCACTCAACATGCCTCGAATGCCGGAGAGTGGGGAACGGGGTGTCATAACACTAGGTTCCTTCTACCTACGGTTCCCTTTTTCATTCTGCTATGTGCGGGATACAGCGTGAAGCTAAATATATAATATTTATTGGATAGAATAAGTATGACACAAACCTATATTGTCGTAAAAGCATGTCCTTTTCCATATGGGCCATATTATATTTATTCTATTAATGTTTCTATATGGTGAGTAAGTTTTAGTTTAATGAAAAATATTACGTAGACTTGTAGACTTACTTGTAACGACTTCAATCCTTTCAAGATGTTAGTATACTGCTGACATAAGCCGCACTTCATCATAAATTCATTACAATCATAGGGCACTGCAACCACATTTGGACAAGGTCTGTCAGAGTCGCATCTGAAAAATGCATGGAAAATATATAATTTTCGACCTAAGTAAATAAATAAATATGGGTTTTGTTTATGTCATAGTTAAGTATGACGTATATGGACATGACGTATATATATGTATACAAATTGCTGAAAATTATAGAATTACTTGAAACGCATATAATTTTCAGTCATTTCTTCATATGTGGGCCAGTTTTGTTCGCACGCCAAACATGTGCAATCGAACCAATATTGATCTTTTAGCTGCTCTTGACGTTTTTGTTTTGGCACTGTGGTAAAAATTGGTCCATAATTTTCTGCCACTTCTTCTCCATTCTTAATATTCTTTACAGCACGCACGACGACATAAGGACCGCAAAAGTATCTGAAAAAAAGTATATGCAGAATTTACAGCAATTGTGTCTAGCTATTATAGAATAATTAACATGCATTATGTCAGCTCTTTTTAATATATTTAAATTTGTTTATTGCTAATAAAATTAAAAAGACAAAAATATACAAATTACCTCACAATACTCGGGTCACACGAGTGATTGAACAAAGCCAATGTGGGAAAGACGGCCCCTGCCAAAAACACAGATTTCCCATCGTGCTTTATAACGTACTGACCGACTCGTGGCTTTGGGCATTGCAATTCAAACACTTCATGCGCATTAAATTGCAATACTTGGAGATTCTTTAATATAAGACTTCCAAACAATGTTATATCTTTCGCATGATTTTCACTTACGCCCATTGTTTCTATTTCTGTTATATCTATAGACTTTTCCCGTGGCTTACCTTCAAAGTAGCCGCTTAGTTCTAACAATTTTACTAAGAAAATTGCCATTTGTGTTCGATGTAACAAGTCTTGTATAGTTCTTTTGTCTTCGTGTGATACCAAGTGGTATATGTTTTTGTAGTCATAAGTTCTGTACACTCCAGTCAATTTATTATCCAAATCATTGAAAATTGTCGTGAAATAATCTTTATTATTCTGCGTTATCATTCTTAGTGCTATATGGCAAGTTACAGAACATCCTGATTTCCAAAGAAGCGGTAGAATTTGGCATTCGTAACCATGATATGAAGTTTGTGCTACTTCTAAGCACTTATCACTGCAGAAAATAACGTTTGGACATTTTGGGCAGGGCAATGGTATTGGACATCTGCAATAAAAATATAAAATTAAAATGCTCTTATAAAATATATGAAAAATGTATTAAAAGTAAACTTACTTTACAAAACAATTATGACAGTGAGATTTGCAATATTCAGCCAATAATACTCCACTGTGAGCTTTTTCGATAAGTAAAACTTCACCGGCAGTAATATCCCTGGTGGCTGTTGCATATCTGCCTCTAATATTATCCGACTCTATTTCAATAGCCTCCGAAGCAGCCGGATAGGCTGTGTTATTTTTTCCTGGCAATTTAGGCTTTGGTGGAATTTTTTTTAATGGTTCTGGATCTTTTGGGTTTCCTGCTAACACCAAACCTTTATTAAGTATTTCCAGCATTACTTTCGCGTCAGTTATCATTTTTTGCCTTTTATCCTTGTTGAGATTTGTGGCTTCATCCAGGGATGTAACGGTATCTCTGAAATTTCTCAAGACAGGGTTAATTATGTAAATTATCCCAGAGCACTCTGTTCTTTATGTAATTAATATCAACGTAATAGATAGATAATGACTTAAGAGTCTTAAAAACTTACTGAAAAGCTTTTATGGCTTCTTGATTTCTTTTTAACACCAGCAGACATCGTGCTCTTCTTTCATGAACTTTGTACCTTAAATTACGAGGATAACCCAAAGACAAACAGCGGCGTATATCAGAAAGAGCATCTTCATATTGTTCTAAGTGATTAAGAGCTGCCGAACGATTCGCAAAAACAATCGATAGTTCTTCAGCTGTAACATTACGTCAAAATTATTGTTTTCATTTTTAAGTCAGCTGTCTGTTATACCATTATTTCTAATATGTCTATTTTTGCTATATAAGTAAGTAATAATGTTAATATTGCATGAAAAAATTTAAACTTATAACTCTTTACACTATATTAATTGTCAGAAACGTTCATGTTCTATCCAGATTTACCTACTCGTAATGTAAGAAACGTACGTAGTGCTCAATTGCTATGCTATGCTATTTAAATAACATCCCTTTTGTTGTTTTTTTACAAGATTCAATAAAAAGGTCGTTTACGGAGAAAGTGTATCAACGACACTCAATATACATTTTAATAATGCCAATAATACAATGTCACTATAAATAGTATTTCAGTATCAAAATAATATTTCTTTCCTTATAAATAAAAAAATTACTTACTCTCGTTTTTAGGCATATGCATCATACTTTGGCTGTAAAATTGTAGGGAATGAGCCCAATCACCTTTTTGTACAGATCTATTTCCTTCATCTTTCAGTTTTCGCGCTATATCTACATCTTTTTTTACTGGAAATTCGCCACCAATAGGAATTTTCGCAACATCACATGATAGATCATAATTTTTTACAAAAGGCAAGCTGCATAAATAGGACACACGTTTGGAATTTGATTCTAGATTGGTGAAATTATTTTTTATCACATCGTCTATTGCATTGTTTATTTTTTCGTGGAACGTCTTGAAGAAACCTTCACTTTCTTGAGCCATTGTTGATTTTAATATTTATTAAAGAAGTTATTTTAAAAGATTTACACTTTGAATGAAGAATAATTTTAAGGTTAATCACAGTGAATTTAGAAAGCCGGCAGCGTGTCGATGAGTGTTTAGTATATCTATTTTTAAATTTAGAACATTCATCTGCAGATCGCTTCAGCGCGAAGTTCACAACGTTGTTTTCATTTTATTCGTATATAAAAATTGATTTAAAGACGAGGCCTTTCATTTTTTATGTTTTCTATATGTGCTAGGAACGAATGTGGTATCTAAACAATGGTACGGGTACCTACATAAAAAAATATATAAGTTTGAAAGAACGAACTATTGTAATTTGATACTCATTGAATATTACTTTAGACAAACGCACAAATAGTCTTCATTTAAATTCAGTATTAATGACCAAAAAGCATATAGGTATTTGGGCAGTATAGGAATTATCTGTAAGTAGGTATAGTATTAACAGTGGTCTCGGTGCGAGCAAACCACAAAACATACTCAAAACATTGATTATGTCAGGACGGATGAAGAAGAAGAAGAAACGAATCGTCAAATGAAGTAAGTTTTAAGAAACACATTTATTTGATACATTTTTCTATAGTGGAAATATTTTATATTATATTATATTTCAATTTTAAACTAGAATTTATTGAATAAACTAAAAAACCCTTCACGTTTTTTTTATATAAAGCAAGGCAGATCGGAAACTTAGTGTTAGGACACTCCATTCCTTACTTTTTTCGCGAACTATAGAGGCGGAACTCAACGCCGCGGTTTGTCTTTATACCAGAGCGAGGAAATTAAGTTAAATACATTACTCCGAGTGAAAATTGAGCCCACAGGCATCGCGTTCACAGTCAAAGGCTGTGCCGCCGCGCCACGTTACACACATTAAATCATTATACTGCAATGGATCTCTTTTATCTAGTTTTTATCTATTTATCTACATTATTTTTCAGCTTCACGCCGCTGAATAGATAGATTTTACCGTCAACATGACATTGGCGAAGTGAATTGTGCTCAACTGGCACGCTCAAAACGCCATATATAAAGAGAAAAAGAAAAAGTAGACTTTACCGAAAGTCTAATAAATTCTAATTCCAGGTTCTATACCAAGCGGGGGATTGATCATTCAAACTCTTCTTCTTCTTCTTCCTGGCATTAGTCCCGGCTTTTTGCCAGGGTCTGCCTTCCGACTAAGACCAATCGGTCCATATGAGTGGCGAAGTGGTTTTTTGTGGAGCGATTGCCATCTGACCTCCAAACCCATTACTGGGAGAAACCAGGAAAGGAAAGGGGATAAGAGGCAGAAAGACTTGGAATATAGGGGAGGGACACCACTTACATGGATTGGATCGGGTTATGAAAGTGGTGGCTCGAGGTCCCGGGGTCGCGTACCCGTATGCCGGAAACCAAATATCGGACAGATAATTGGCTAGACACCCTCTATTGAATGCAAAATCATAAAAAAAATTGTGTAAATCAAAATCACGAAATCAAACAATTGAATAACTGAAAAATTTCAATGCACTTAACTATATGTATTTCAAGAAATTTTAGTTCTATACTTTTATATATTCGTTCACATGACCCTAATGACGTCAGGTCTTTTTCATTACCCCTATATAATTTGTTGTTATTGAAAATGAGTCCAATCAGTAGAAATATATAAATAGAATAGAGAAGTAGCACACAGTCACATGGATTTTTTTATCAATAGATTGATGGTTAATGTATTAGTAGTGTTTGTAATAATCGAGATAATCATAAAGGATATTATAATCGCATTATATTATGGAAAAGTTTTGGTTAAACCCACCTTATATTCTTGGAAATGTAATAATGGAGAATACAACATTCATTGATACTAATTATACCTTACTGTAAAGTAACATATACACATTAAAATTTGTTGCTACTAAAAATAAGATTATATAAAATATTGTTTACAGTAGTATCATATTCATTTTAATTCACTTTCTTCACGCCCTGGTTGTTTTAGTTTCGAATATTCAAAAATATACAACATTAGATAAGAATATTATTGTAACATGTTACAGGCATTGGCGTTTCTAGAGGCATTTTCCAGGGAGGGCACGGTAAGCTCGCGTTTGGAATATATGTATTATTAAAAACGTTGATTTCTTAAAAATAAAGGATATATCTTGTCACACATTTATAAATCAAAGTTCTTAAACAACTACTCACGTAAACTAATTGACTTGTAAAAAGAATAGGGAACCTTGTCATACATAATATATACAATCTCATACTCTCTCATACTTAAGTAAAGTGAAAAAAAGAAGGAAATCTTCACCATTTAATACACAAACAGTTCTTGTAATACTTCTTGTCTAAATACAATATTAATTGTGTATTTTACGTTTTAAATTATAAATTTCGTCCCCTAATATTTTTTATAAGAACATTCATACCACGCCCATGGTTACAGGACATTAATAAGAGTTATTTTGCACAGTTTGCAAATAGATAGCATATATGGCTGCAACACATTTTTGTGAGAACAGTGTTATAAGATGTACAGGCAAGATTATGGTATACGGATAATTTTGCAATAAATAATCTCAGATAGATAGATAAAAAAAGCTATAAAAAATAACCTTATAATTATTTTCTTCTTATACTAAGGACCTGCCATCATCCTGCCAGAAATATTATACTGTCACAGAGTTTGAACACATGCATATTTTCAATCAAATCGACAGGGCTTAAGAGTGTTGTAATATTTTCAAAACTAATTAAATGTTAATAAGATGAGCTCATTATATTAATCAATATTAGAAATTGCGTTATTAATATGAATAATGCAATTTTCACTGACTACATAATTCTCATAATACACATTCAGAATTGATCGATGACTGCACACTGCATAGTGAACAAAACATCAACTAATCTCTCTTAAAAACGCTACATTAAGCATATCATCTTAATCTACATTTGATGTAATAGATAAATAGATTCTATGTCAAATCAAATAAATCCTGGTATATTTATAAAAATGTGTATAGAAAAAAATGTTTACATATTGTAACGAAAGATGCAAGAACCCAATTTTCCATTTATTTTTAATTACTGTGTCGAGCTTCTCGAACACAGCTTCGTGAAGGTCACGGTCCTCCATCCGTGAATCCTTTGGTCAACAAAGCCAGGTGATAGGAGCACCATGCTTTTTGAATCATGTGTTGTCAAAAAAAGTCTTTGCTAAATTTTATGTAGAAATGTTTGTTAGCATTATTAGAAATAATAGATAATAGATATGGCAAAACAAAAGCCGGCTTGGTTTGTTAACTTAGTATTTTTCTTTAACTTAGTTATTTTTATTTGTGGCTCAGTATTTTTCGTAGGAATCCTAAATTTTTCCTTAATTTAGTTGAAAATATAATTTTTTTATGTCTGTGAGAATAATTTGTGATCATTAAATAGCTATGATATATATTTTTTTTGAAGTATTTATGCGTGTTATGTTGAAGATCAGATGGAAAATTTAATTTATGTATTAAATTTATACTCGTATAGCAAAAATCATTCAAAAATAATTGATGGTATATTAAAACGTATGGTTTCCCTAAAAATTCTTAGAATCAGGTAGCAAAAAGTCTCTGCGCACGCAATTTCTTGTTTAGGTGGTTGACCTCTTCGCCTTCGGCTTGATGCATTTTTGTAACAATATATTTTTTCGTGTGTCCATTACAGAACGATCTAAGCACATTGACTCACTTGGCTTTTTTATAACAAAGAAAAACCCAAAAACACAAAATAATTCTATATGTGGTGTTTAAAGTTAATTACAATTACTCATTTTGAATTTTTAACAAAAAATTATGGACGTAATAGAACTAGAATATTTGCAAGTCAAAGTGTATACAAAAAGTAAGAAATGTTATGACTTGCATAAAATTGTATTCGCCAAAATCACAATTGATTATCAACATCCTCTCAATATTTCTATCATCGTGAAGTAATAAAAAAAAACAACTGATGAAAAGCTTTGCTCAAATATATATATATATATATATATATATATATATATATATATATATATATATATATATATATATATATATATATATATATATATATATATTTATCTAATTTCAATCTAATTTCAATTCACATCTATTGCTAAAAGCTTAACTCAAATATATCTATATCTAGTTACCCTAGAATATATAGCTTAGAGGCTTTTTTTAAAAGTGGTAAAAATTATGTGGTAGAAGTTATGTGTCCAAAGTAAGTATAAAGAGACGTCTCACAATTAAAATATACAAGTTTTACGTGCAACATGATATTATACGAGTACATATAAGTTTCCAATGCTCAGAAAAATTTGATCTGATATATATTTAATAAGGAAACGTGATGTAATAAGTTTGCTTGCGTAGTAAACGTAAAAGTAAGTATATGCTACATGTTACCTATGTTTTACATAATATACCTTTCGTACCATTTCATTGATCAACTATTGGTGTCAAATATCGTGGTTTGTTGTTTATACGTAGTTACGCATGCATCACTCATGCGTGAATGAAATTTCTTTGGTGCTCTGATTATGTGAAACTACTTGTTATTGTGAACAGTTGTGACTATATTATATTGTTTTTTGAATAATTAGTTTTAATCTGTGATTTGGCTCGCATGGTCAATAGAATAACTAAGAGTATTTTATGGCAAATGACTGCCTGTAGTAACTCGGACGGCAGGTCAGTGGCTTACAACAGTGTTGCCATATAGTCTTTATCTATTAGTGGACTATGAAACGACTATAAAACGAAAGTAAAAAAAATGCTGCATTTTAAGGAGTGTTTTAATTTTTTATCATTATAGCGAGCCAAGATTGTTGAGCGAAACGAGTACAGGATAAAAACTCTATACTATAGAATATAATGAAAAACGAATATATGAGTAAATAAAGAAAGTAAGAAGAAATAATAAAAAATTAGGAAACGATAATAACAATTGACTTAATAAATCATGTAAACAATTGTTCATTGAATATAACAATCATTACGTAATGTTTTGACGTTACCGAGATTTGAATACTAATTAAATAATAGATCGCATCCATCCGTGCCTACCGATTATAATGGAGATACTCCGGAATGCATTTAATGTACATTTAATACTATTTACGACGTGCACTCCATGTTAGATGGACTAGAGTTTTCCTAAAGTCGTGATGTATACTTGAGAATTCATTTTAACAATATAAACAGTGCAATCTAAATTAGATCTTGTTACGATAAAATAGGGGATATTATATTTTGAAGATTCTGTTTCCATTGTAAAACAAAATGTGGTTCATTGTTTAGGTGTTACTCACAATAGCTTGAAATAGTTGATAGAATCAAACATACTACTGTACTGTACTATATATATTATAATATATATAGTAATATTTATTATGCTAACAGAATTGGGTAAGGTAAGGCTAGCAAAATCTTGTAAAATGTACACTTTTGAAAATAAAATTAACTGTAAATCTAAAATATTACGGACAGAGGAATTATCCTTAAACACACGTTATGGCTAGTTTATTATAATAATACAAAAAAATCTGTCAAGCTTGAGGAAGCGGGAAAAATATGAAAATACTTTTAATATTTATTTACTTAAAAATTCACATAATACCATATCTTTTCCGCAGTCATTACTTATAAAGCTTAGTCAGACATATCGCAATTTACAAAGCAAAGTTGATTTGTTTGTGTCTGTATAAATAAAAGAAAACATGCATGCCTTAAATGAACTAAAATTAACAAAAAATTGTTATTTCTTTAATATTAAAAATTAATAATTTGTGAGAATTTCAGCTTTCTAGGTGGTGAAAGACTGACAGACAGACTGACAGACAACGGAGGCTTATTAATAGTCCCATTTTTTCCCTTTAGGTACGCAACCCTAAAAAATCATGATAAAGCAGTATCAAAAGATTCACTTCCATCCTATGTTATATGTATGGTAATTTATCAAGAAATTTTCAGCTTGTCGCTTACATCCATATTGAACGTAGGCTCTATGGGCCTTAAACATCTCAGTCATGGGCAGATTTAAGCAATGCAAGATTAACTAAACTTAACTAAACGAAACTTACCTGAAAACAAAACAAGCTTTCCGTTACGTTATTTTTCATACAATATCTAGATATATGTGTGAAGAGATGAAATAATTGATTTCTGAGCTAATCAGATAGTAACCTATAAATAAAACTTAAATAAAATGGTATTTTTTTAATAAATATAATTTACATATAATATATGTAGCAAGTAAAGTAAATAGAATTTGCTTGTTTACAAATTGCATCCGAGAACTACGCATTATGAGATAATTGCTTTGAATCATAAATGTCTGAATAAAAATATTTCTTAGGATTACCACGGAACATCTCTTTGTATGTGTATTTCTTGTTTACCATTTAGCTGTACAAATGTAATAATAATACCAGTTAAAGGCAGGGTTCCTTACCATTTTATAATTGTAGGTCAGCTGGAAGGACAACTTATAAAAATTTACAAATATAAATTAGCGGTCGTATCCACTTAATTTGGCTGAATTGATGAAGATTTTTCTTTATATATATTGTAAGTTTTCATTTGTCGTCCATTTTCGTAAGGATAGGTCAATAAAATATAACTATTAAGAGTCGACAAATTTAAAATTGCATTCGTATGCATTAATTTTGTATGTAATTAACTACAGTATAAATTTGTGATGGCTTTTTTTCTGGGATATATCTAGCCACTGGACTGATTGTCGTGGGGAACCTTCAGGGAGGCCTATGTCCAGCAGTGGGTGCAAGAAGGCTAGGATGATGATGATAATGATGAATAGAACCTTTCTAAAGCTCTCTCGAGGGTATTAAAATAACAATGTATTGTTTCTCTAAATGTGTGAATAATAACTATAAATATTCAGTAAAGTAATTCAGTAAGTTAATCATTCTTATATCAATGAATGTTATTTAAATTTTTCGGGGAAAGGGTACGTCATGAATGTATATTAATTAATAGTAACAATGTAACAATGAATGTTATGAATCATTAAATAAATTACTAAAATGTAATTATATTTTACTAGGTAATTTTTTTTTGTTACAAGCCTGTTCCTTCATATCTGCATTCCTTTTTCAAAGTCCTTTCCACCCGCTCAGGCTTGTAACATATCTTGTATCGAATATTTAAGGAAAACATATAAATAAATGTATATTTTACATGGTTTCTTTAAGTATTTTCTTTCCTTAGTATGTATTAACACTTTAAACATAATAAAAATAAAGGTCTTGTGTATTACTGTTTTTTTTTAGTAGCAAAAGGCAAAAGAAGAAACAAGGCTGTTATTTTAGAACAAAATGTTTTAGGCAATCGAATAAATTGTATCAAACAGTATAAATATGGAATGAATATGGATGTATTATGAATGAAACATAGTTACGTCAATTATAGCTCTTTTTTGTTCATATTATATTTATGTGGTATATTTGTATTTGTATATGTGTATTTAAAAGTTTCCTTATTGAAATTTGAATAGAATTTTAGTTTAACCACTGCTCTATTTGTATATTTCACATTTATTTTGTCCACAGATTGACTAGAAGAAATCTGTTGTAACGATAAGTCCATCTGTGCTAACTTTATTTCTATAGCTATACAGCTATACATCTTTTTATTTCAAATCTATTATTTAAGAGTAATAAACAAAAGTAAACAAACCTACTATTCCACTACTTTCCGGTTCATAGGAAAATAGATTAAGATGGCGTCTGTTGCAACAAACATCACAGTCATAGCCATAATACGCTATAATTATACTTTAATTTTTTAATTATGAGATAAAATGTCATAAACAATGTCATAAGCAAGGTGAGAGAGTTTGTATGCGAATGGTGTTCCTCGAAGTAATGTCCCCGTGAGCGTGCGCATCGTGCATTATAATATTTTTAATCAAAGTCGTTGATACTTCCGATTGTTTCCATCCAAAATCAGATAAACTGAATTAACTTAAATATTTTTTTAGATAAAAGCAATTAACTTAAATAATTTTTAAGCTTTTAATTTAACTCGAATTTTTACTTAAATAATAAGAACATAGTTAACGATTTTATATTATTACTTTTCAGGTATAGTATATGTTAAGTACCTAGTACATACTAGTACATACTTAGAAGCTTATAATATTATTAAGGTAGGTAGCAAACTATGGAATGATCAACCTCCTAAGATTTTTCCTTACCAATATAATTTAGGGATTTTCAATTTACGTCAAATCTTATGCCTCAATATGTACCAAATAATCAATATACAGAAGGCGTCGCTTAGTAGTACTATATAAACAGTATAATTAAAAAAAAACAACTATTCTCATTAAGAACACCTCAGATATTTTTTGTAATTTTAAAACGTTAATTTTTATTTAAAAGTTAAATATATACTGAGTATCATCGGTCATGGTCGTCACAATATACAAATCATCATGAGCATAATGTCGTAGTTTCATTTAAACTTTTATTCATATGTCCACTTGAGCGGAAGTCTTGACAGTTGTCGTAAGGTTAACGGGAAAAGATTATGAGGATGTCCTAATATCATGGTTCATAATAAAATAAAAGATATATTAAAGTCATATTTATGTTTCTTCGTTGTCTAAGGTTAATATGCAATGAAATAATTACATGCCCTGTAGCACTTTTATTCAACTGTTTGTGATTGTTTTAGGTTTTAATATTAGGTGTATAAAAAACCGATTGACTGACTCTTTCTAAAGATGAACACAATATTAACATTTTTTCCTCGCTGTTTTGTCCTAAATCAATATTCATCTGCATTGTTCTTTTTGCGTGTCATTGATGGACCCAAAAACCCTTGACTAATAAGCTTTCCTTGTTTTTGATTTTGCGACAGGATACAAGGAAAAGATTATTCGCTATTTGGTATATATAGGAAATTTGTATGATACGTTTCACACATTTATATATTATTTTAAAACCCCTCTGTCAGAGCTGGTCTGTGACTAATTATACGTATGGCGGTGAATAAAAAAAGACAGAGGTTTCTATCCGTGTATAGTCAGCAGTAATAGTCAGGCAAGTAAATATCTAAAGAGTTTATTAAGTTTTTTTTAAAACTAAGTAAGAAAAATATCATTTTATAAGTTTCGTATATCAAATAAAAACTCCAATTCGCTGCACAGTAAATACTTTATTCCACTTTTAACACTTTTATCGGCCAACTAGCATAGTTTCCACTAGACAACTTATGACTTCGATAGTTATCAAACGATTGACCCAGGTCCTCACTCAATAATCAAGAACGCTGTTTCAACCCCACCACTCTCAATCCTTTCATCGGAAGTTGTCATAAAAGAGTGGCGGGGTCGAGGAGAGTTGCCATTTAAGAAAAATAAAACTACCTTTTATAAAATTATTACATTCGGCCATCCTACGAAATGTGTAGCCTCCCGGCACACTAAAAACATCTCTACCAATAAATTACTTACTAACTTAAATTACTCATTATTTTGAAACCAATGGAATAAAATATTAATTTAATTTTGATTTAAAAAGTATAATCTCATAAAAGTAAATAAATACTCTAAGGTCGGTTATGTACATTTTAAAAGATTTCTTGCTACTTGTTAAATTATACAGTATTTTGTAATAACGCATTTAGGTATGGATACAATATTATTTACAAATAAATGAGTTAAAAACATTATAGATGTTAATTTGCTTATAAATATACGGAATAATACAAACTAAATTATTTGTATTTCAAATAATTATTATGTTTTAAGATTAAACAATGATATGTATTGCTTGCGCGAAATCAGTTTTAAACAAAACCTTATATGTAAATCAATCATACTATTTATAACAAAAAAAAATACAAAATTAGTATAGGTAATTTTAAATTTCATACTCACATTCATTAGATTTAACATTTTATTGTATCTTATACTTCTATTAAGAGTAATAAATAAAATAATAATATTATAAGTATGCGTACTTCAATTTTCTATGCGTTTTAATTACTCAATATTGAATGTCAATTCGTAACAACTGGCAAAGATTATGTCTAGTAGTACTCATCTTTATCACTACAAGAAGATGAACCACTCGTTTCACTATCATGCACTTCTATAACTTTCACATTAATCCACGGTCGAATTCCACCAAAAGCTATTACAGATTCATAAGACTTACCTCTTTCAGCAAAATCTGGAATATCCGTTACTTGATAGCGATCATTTTCTAATGCTTGAAACATCTTAAAGGGGCTTACAAATTTAGATAGGAGCTTAGCACCTTTTCCTTTATTACCGTAATTATTTCTTAAAATCTTAACTAGATCACCAATTTTGTATTTAGGTGCCGGAGCCCGAAAAGCGTCATGTCCACGTTTTTGAATATTCTGGTCCATTTCTGTATTTGTACTGATAATACTTCTTACACATTCGACATCGTCTTGTGTGCTTTCAATTTCCATTTTGTTCGCAAGATCGTCGCGCATTCTAATGCCAAGTAACGCTTCAGTTGGAGTCTTTAGTGGTTGTAATAATTGTGTTATTAACACCATTTTACCCAGTTGCTTGTCCCAGTCAAGTTCATTACCATTATAATTTTGAGCAGCTAAAGAATTGAGTGTAACTTGATTATATCTCAGCTTGACCATTGGCTCTGGGACAAGCAACCACGTTCAATATGTGTTTAATGCTATATTCATCGCAAAAAGCTTTAACAGCTGACGATGTAAACAATTGCCACGATCCGATACAATTCTTGCTGGCAAGAATTAAGAGGCTTTTTACTGCCCGCAAAATTCATATTCGAATTTTTTTGATACCATCTCCAATTGTTATTCATCTCCAATTGTTGTTCTTGCTCCTAACGAAAGGCCCCAAGTGATCAATATGTATAGTATGAAACGGCTTACATATATTTTCTATAGGGAACAAATGACCGCTTTTCTGCCTTTTCTGTCTTTGTTATAAGACCAGTCAATACAAGCGCTCACATATTTCTTCACAAAGTGCCTAAACTTGGAAAACCAGTACTGACTTTAGACTTTTTCTAAAGTCTTACTTTAAATTCTTATTTTAAAAAGATTTACATATTTTCCATCTAGCATTCCGTGGAATAACCAAATGTATTCTGCCATCAAGTTTTCTATACACGGTACAATTTTTAATTCATAATTACTCATACTTCATTCACTTCACTCATATTCATAATTACTCATAATTTATAATTACTCATAACAATATCATCCAGCTAGTTGTACAATAAGAAGTCAGTTTTCTTGTTCCATTTTATAAATATTAACATATGGATCATCATCTGCTGTAACAGATAGTGTGGTGTTTCTACTAAGCGTCGACATGCAACATTTGGATGCCAGCACGAAATTCTATGTCAAAAGTAAATTCAGAGATTTGTAACCACCGCCTTGTTATTCGCGGCAGCAAATCTCGTTTTATCAAGATGGTTCCAAGTGCCGCGCAATCTGTACAAATTTTAAAGTGTATACTCTGATGAGTAGTGTTAGTATACTCTCAGTTTTTTCAAGGAGCACACGACATCCAGTGTTTCGTGCTCATAGGAATGAAGATCCTTTTCCTCAGGTGGGGTCTGCCTGCTAAAATAGGCAACTGGTTTTAAAACTCGCGTTTCTTTTTGCCACTGCATTAAGATTCCTCCTATGCCAAGAGCACTGGCGTGTGCAATTTAGTCTCCAACTTAGTATCATAAAGAGCTAACACTATCTATAAAGTATTCTTTGCGCAGCGAAAACGTATTTTCTTGTGCCTTGGACTAAAACCAGGCAGAATCTTTCTTTCTGCAGATAAGTTAATGGTTGGGCAACCAATACATAATCTTGGATGAACTTGCGACAGTATCCCGTCAGACCAAGAAACTGACGAACTTCGTGAACATTACGAGGTGCTGAAAATGCTTTGATAGCTTGAGTTTTTGCGCTACCGGATTGTATACCTTCTGAAGATACCTCATATCCCAAATAGTCGTCATTTTGACAATTTCATAGTTAAGCCAAATTCTCTCAACAATTTCAAAATTTCCTCAAGTTGTTCCAATTCATCAACGAATGAGATGTCATTCGTATTCTTGACAGGTATCAACACATCGTCTAGATATGCTAAAGCATATTCGTATCTTTTGCTTCCAAGGATCTTATATCTGCTGAAAGACAGCTGGAGCATTTGCCAGCCCGAAGGGCATCCGTTTAAATTCGCAGTGCCCATCGGGCGTGAGTTGTAAAATAAGCATTTCCGCTGAGATTACAGATCTGATCTTCTATTAAAAGGAGAGAGAAACGACCTTTCACTGTTCTATTGTTAAGAGCTTGAAGTCTACGCAAATTCTTTGCTCACCAGTTTTCGTCCTCACCATAATGATTGGACTTGAATAATTGTAATTTGACTCTTGAATTATATCGTTTTGCAGTAATTCATCAATAATTAACATGACTTGTTCTCTATCCGAGTGTTCATCAGCCACTACAAGCACAGTGATTGATGCCTTGAGGCAACCTTATATAAGATTGTATAATGTACGAATTTCCGATTTTCTAAAACCTCTAACTACAGTCATATCATCAAAGATCTTGGACAATTTTAAGAAAGCTGCTTCGCTTTATTTAGTAAGACTGCATTCACTCCCGAATTCTATGTATGCTTTTAACCAACCGTCATTAAATAACAAACGATAAATATCATCAATTTTGTTACATTCTGAGCATAACTCTGTATTAGACAAATTCAACATGAATTTAAACACGTAATCGCGGAACTATCGCTTTAAACTGTATTATGAATATTCCGACTAACAAATCTTTTGTAATTGCCATCTGTAGTCAATCTTTTCGGTGTTTTACGTTCCTCCGTGGCGGAGAAGTATCGTCACTTGTCGTCGTTGAAGTAGATGACGTCGAAGGAGCTCCTTTAGTCTCTACTTTCCTCCATTTTGCGTACTTACGCTTACTTGTAGAGTCGAGGTGGCGTACCTCCAACTTGGTCATCGTCCAACTTTATATCGAAATGTATTAAATCCATAGAATCATGTCTGAATCTCTCTTATTTACATCAAAGTTCACTCATTTCTTACAGTCCAGCAAACATCATTTCTCAGTCAATCACTATTCAGCGAGCATCATTGCTCACTCAATCACTATCCAGCGAGCATCATTGCTCACTCAATCACTATCCAGCGAGCATCATTGCTCTCTCAATCACTATCCAGCGAGCATCATTGCTCACTCAATCACTATCCAGCGAGCATCATTGCTCACTCAATCACTATCCAGCGAGCATCATTGCTCACTCAATCACTATCCAGCGAGCATCATTGCTCACTCAATCACTATCCAGCGAACATGTTAGTTTTCCACTGTTTCGTCACTCAAAGCGAGTAATTCCAAAAAAAAAAAAGAAAAAAGATATTAATACAAATAATTTAAAAAAAAGTAAGTAAATGTTTTATACAATTATAATGTTTCATAAAAAATCAAGTAGAAACTTCAATTATATTTTTCTCTTTTAGATCTGGCCTGTATATCTATAAAATCATATTCAATTACCCATATTCAATTACCAAATATCATGTAAACGTCTAAAGAATTCAAAATAGGTAGTATAAATATACATTTAGTAAATTGAACATACGAGTTAAAACCACATTTAATTCTTTATAAATAAATCGGTAAGTCAGTTGATAAATATTTTTAATAATGATGTAAATGATCTTAATAAAAAGTCTTATGTTGTACATATGCATGATTTGCATTTTTGTAGAATACCCCTGATCAAATGTAATGCTATGTAAAAGTGTGGTAAGTATTTGTGCATTACCGGAGGGTAGCCCCGATCAAATGCAATGCTATGTAAAAGTGTGGTAAGTATTTGTGCATTACCGGAGGGTAGCCCCGATCAAATGAAATGCTATGTAAAAGTGTGGTAAGTATTTGTGCATTACCGGAGGGTAGCCCCGATCAAATGCAATGCTATGTAAAAGTGTGGTAAGTATTTGTGCATTACCGGAGGGTAGCCCCGATCAAATGCAATGTAATAGTGTCGTATTTGTTCAGTATCGAAAGTAAAATAAAAATAAATTTTAACAAGCGTCATAGTCTATGTATTAAAATACATAAGTAACAAGTAACAGCAATTTTAACTCGAGTTTCCTTCTGTTTCTTTTTTTTATTTAAAATTGTGAAAACGTACATACCTGGATTTTTATATCCCACTTCTGAAATATCAAATAAAAACTCCAATTCGCTGCACAGTAAATACTTTATTCCACTTTTAACACTTTTATCGGCCAACTAGCATAGTTTCCACTAGACAACTTATAACTTCGATAGTTATCAAACGATTGACCCAGGTCCTCACTCAATAATCAAGAACGCCGTTTCAACCCCACCACTCTCAATCCTTTCATCGGAAGTTGTCATAAAAGAGTGGCGGGGTCGAGGAGAGTTGCCATTTAAGAAAAATAAAATTACCTTTTATAAAATTATTACACGTATGTATCGATGTGAGCAAATATTCAACGTTAATTAAAGTCACTTAATACAATATGATTTGTGTAAAATATTTCCAATAGTCAAAGTCGATTAAAATATCATATTTTCATCAGACTTGACATCACAAAGGAACTTGATAGTCTTGTCATGACGGTCTAGATATGAAATAATATTTATGGCACGTTTATATGGTTCCGTATTTCAAAAAGAAGAAACGTAACCCTTAGAGGATCTCTTTGTTGTCAGTCTGGCCGTCTGTAAAGACCATATTTGGAGATATTAAGAAACAGTTAAAGACCTGGATGGAGGAATGAGATCTCGTTCTTGATAAGACTTGGATTTTCGACATTAATTTCTTAATATCAAATATCCAGGTTTATGACTTCTTGAACTACATAGAAAAACAAACTTTTAAGTCAACGCAATCAAAATGTGTGAACATTTATGCTTAGTTTTTTCCACATTTGTATGAAAATCGCCGCGTAATCAAAACCTCTCCTCCCGTTGACCTGAATTTAATTAAATTTATTTGTGCTCAAATTAAATGTTAATTAATTTGTACACTTTTCAATCTTTATGAAAAAAATATAAATTTATAAGGATATTCGATTAATTATTCTCAACATTAAGCATGAAAATTAGCCATGTTAATTATATATTATGTAAGTAGCTTTATAATTAAATGATAAAAACTTTGCGTGTGAAGATATTGGTACGCTTGAGTCAACGTTGACTGAGAATGAATTGTATTGTTGTTTTTCTCTTTTATTTTTCCTGGAATAATAAGGAAAACCATATAAGAATGTGTTTAGCTTTGCTTGAAATATAATCACTGACCACAGATGATACTTAGGGCCCATGAATTTTCTGCCTCTATCCAGAAAATAATAATTATAAAAATTATGTATCTACTATATTTTAACGTTAACCGAGTGACAATATGCAGTTGAAGTGCACTGCACAGTACTGTGCATAGAAATATAGATTTAACAAGCATGTTCCTTGAGTGATCCTTCATTTATAGATGAATAAAATAACAAAATACTGAGACCTATAAATTACAGATGAACCAAATAAAAACATTATATCTGCGTATATATTATTAAATTTCTTGATAAATAATTGGTTAATTTGTAGAAGTGACATGAATTAGTATAATCCTATACAGTCTAGTAACTAGAATAATTATTAAATTATATTAATAGATATATTTTGAATAAAAAAAAACTTATTAGTTGGCTAGCTTATTGTTGGTTAGCTTATAAAACATTATTGTTAATTACAAATATAAATTAAATAAAAAAAATTACTGCACATATAAAACACAATAGTTTTTTTACGGAAATAACATTAATACTTACGTTTAACATCTAATCTCTTCATCTGTTACATAATAAATCACAAATCATTGTAATTTGGTCAGCCATGGTAACAAAACGCTTATGTAACGACCTTCAGCTAGTGCCAAAAAAAATATTTACACTATATAAGATAACAACTACAATAGTACCGCCTTATCGGAGTATATCACGGCGACGTTATCACTTTCACCGAATCCTCAGTCTCTGATAATAGAGATGATCTGATATAAGAACAATGTTATTTTTGTGATAAAATAATTAAGTTAAAATGGACCTTATAGGGTGGTCGAAATATAAAAGAGCTGGGAGATATATATATATATATATATATATATATATATATATATATATATATATATATATATATATATATATATACATATATATATATATATATATATATATATATATATATATATATATATATATATATATATATATATATATATATATATATATATATATATATATATATATATATATATAGTTGGGCGATTGGTTGGGTTCCACAACATGCAATCTTACCGTCAATTAAAATGGAAAGTCGAGTCGAATGAGTCAGAGAAATCACATTTCACTATTTTTGATTTTCTCGAAAAAAACTTTTGTAAGCTGAAATAGATGTTATATATCTTTTAAGATATTACGTTCTCTATTGACTTATTGTGAGATGTTAAAATGACAACCAGCACTACATTTTAACCGAGTTATTTTTCAAAAAGAATCGTAAAAGATATAGCTTACTTTCGTTATATTTGTAATCTTTGTACTGGATTATAGTGACGTCAGCACTTTGGCCCGTCATGCTTAAAGGCATATAACTTTTTATTAGATAATAGGTATTGTTTGTGAGTCTAATAGTGCCTCTTGCGTATGCGATCACATTATCTATTTCCTGTACGGTGTAATTTTAGCTTCTGGAAGTCTTTACGTACGTCTTCACGTACGTCTTCACATAATTATTTAATTTGTATGTATGTATTTTCCTTTGTAATAATACAATTACATATATTATGATATTTTCAGCTACTAAATGTAGGGTTTTTGTGACGTTTTATATAGGATGCTATTTTTTTATTTGCATATCTCTCTTATTATTGTGTACTCCAAATATTACTATTTGGAGTCACCAGGAAAATTGTAAGAAAGGATGTAGAAGAAAGCCGTAAGATGTTGAGTCATTACGGTTTGGGCAGCTAGTTTAGCCTTAGCCTAAAGTGTTATAAGAAAACGAACTTAAGTGTTTCGTCGAGGCGCAGCGGCACAGTATCTTACAGTTTGTGAGTTCGATTCCCACTCGGAGAGAACCAATTATTTTCGTTTTCATCGCTCTAGTAACCAGATAAACTGCGACATTGAGTACCACCTCTGAACACGCAACGTTTCGAAAGGTAGTGGTGTTTGTGTCTTATCAATAGGTTCCCTGTGCTTACCCTGGTATATTTAGGATACAGCGTGAAGCTAGAAAATATATTAATTTAAGCTTGAATTTAACATGTTTAGTCAAACACGTTTTAAGTATTCAACGACAATGAATATAAATTTTAAACAAAATCAATGACAAGCATTATATAATTTACTTCTATAAAGGGAGGTAGGTGTATAATACATAGCTATACGGATGTAAGCACTCGTAGCGCTCCTACGTCTGATGCTCAATTATACATTAAATTAAATTAGCGACCACCAGCGATGGTGCAAATCCCGCTGTTCATATTTTTATTTGTTTACTTTAAGTATTATTCTAATTTCTAAATAATACATTATTTCGATATCTAATATTTTTTTTAGTAAAGCCGAAATAGCTGCATAATTTCTATAATGATTTTACATGATAAAGATTCATATAATATATTATATAAAGATTCATTTTTATTTATCGTCTGCCTGTAAACGTCTATAACATTTCATAATTGAAAAATAAAAATAATATAGCTATTAAACTACTACACGAGTATATAGGTTCCTAATATTACGTTCCTAACATATATATCCCAACATTTATAAAAATGTTAAAGTTAATATAAAATTTATGATTTTAAATTCATATACAATAAAAGGCATTGGTATAATAACATGTGCATTGATATAAACACAATAGTAATATAGAGTTTGCTATATACTATTAACGTCCTACTATAGGTAAGCAGAAAGAGATAAATAAATTTAGAAGTGAAATTAGACTGTAAATATTTTTGAGTAACGGCAAACACGTTTAATAACTTACTTTATATACAAGAAAAGTATTAACATTATCAATATTTCAATCACGCTACAAAGCAATGATTCAGCTTAACGCACAGTCGCACATAATAATCAAATTTTATAACCATAACGTATACTTCGTATACAATATTTCTATATCCATCGCGATCGATTTAATTATAGATAAAATACTTTATTTAGTTGTATGGTTTAATAAATGGACTGTTTTTTAAATTCAATTCGAATTCAAAATATTCTTTATTCAAATAAATACTTACTAGCACTTTTTATTAATCGAATTAACAAGTCACTACTATCGGTTCGGAAAGGCGGTTCTGCTGTATCCTGCACATGGCAGGGTAGGCAGAGGGAATATTTCGCTTTCCGCCTTTCGAGGTATTGCATGTTGAGTGACGGAACTCAACGCTGCGCTTTTTTCCTTGTTACCAGAGCGCAAAAACAGGAATCGAACCCACAAACCATCGCGTTTACAAGCAGAGGCCATGCCTCTGTGCCACGGCGGTCCTCTCTATTCTCTCCGCCACCTTGAGGGATACTAGTTCGCAAATCTGGTGAGTGTTGGCAAACCCAGTTCAGCGGAAACTAATTATTATAAGTTTGTACAATGACGAGTGTCACACCGAGTTCTGTTAAATATCAATATTAAAATTATTTTTAAATACAATGGTAGTAGTATCTTGTATAGCATTCAAATAACACCAATTGATCTAGCTGCTGGATTCTTTGGCTTAGATATGAGGAGATAAGAGCAAGCTCTTTAGCTACTTCTAATAAAAATGGAGTTGAAGATCAGTGAAAATAGTAAGATATAGTAATACGATGATAATGGATTACGTAAAAAGCAAGAGGATCGAGGATCTCCCCAGAAGCGTGGAGTTAAAAAAATATAGTAATGCTAAAAATCTAATGTAATAAAACAATGAGTTCGAGGTTATTCATACTCGTATTTAAATAAGCTGTTTATTTATAAAATTTAAAATTCAATTTAAAAAAAGTCTTATTTCAAACAATTATGCCAACATGCCAACAAGAATAATTTTTATCTGATGTTACGTGGCATTTCATATTTTCCTAATCGTAACATATTATTATAAACAAAAATTATTTTCATGATAATAAATTGATAAAAACATTTATGTTGTAAAATATCATGTTATGTTTGTAATACACATATTTCATGTAATTAGCATTATCAGCTCTTGTTATACAAACAATAGGCTATTCCACCACGCTTTGGTGGCGTAGATAACTGAAAAATATGACCCTTCATTAATTATGTACTACTTTAGTACATTTACCATTGCTCTCTATTATTTTTCTCTGTCAGAAGCTGAGTGAACAAAAATAACATTTTCATTTTCGCGATGGTTGTGAGTTCAATTTCCACTCGGATATAATAACTATATCCATTTCGTCGCTCTGTGGTAACAAGGCAAAGTTCCGCCACGCAACACATAATATCTCGACAATTGGGCGGAAAGTGGAACAGGTTATTATTAATATCTTGATTTTTTTTGCTTCACTCTATATCCCGCACATACTGCTATGTGCGGGATATAGAGTGAAGCAAAAAAGGTAGGCAGAGGGAACCGTAGGTTGAAGGAACCTAATGTTAAGACACTCCGTTCCTCTTTCCGCCTTTCGAGGCATTGCGTTTGGAGTGGCGGAACTTCTACGCCGTGCTTTGCCTTGTTGCCAGAGTGAAGAAAATCAAATAACCATAATTCATTCTCCCCGAGTGACAATTAAAACCCACAAACCATCAACGTGATGGTTTGTGGGTTCAATACAGGCAGAAGCTGTGCCCCTGCACCACGACGGATACTTATATACTTAAAAAAAATACCTGGTAAAATGTATAAATAAAAAAAAGAATCTACAAATGTTATTAATATGTATCAATATAATACGTAGGAGGTGTTTTTGTTATGAAAACATTTTTATAAGAGTTAAGTGTAAGCAAAGTCGAAATAAGAACATGTGGCACTAAATTCAAATTCTAAATATTTGTTATTTAATCTTCAAACATTTTATCCCTAAATGAACGTAAAGCTACAGTTCGCTCGGTAGTATGGTCATTTATATATTTAAAATCTCTATATGACATACTTATATTAATTATTATAAGAGAAAATTATATAATTAATATTTTATAATGTGTTGCAGCTCTACAACATCAAGCAAAACACTTAATGAATATGATAGTTTTTACACAACTATTCTTCAATTACAATTTCCGTCCTTTATTTCGTATTGACCTTGTTCGGGCAATGGCGTTCAATACAAAAATATGCAATAGTAGGTATCTTTATTATTTTTAATGTGTTTATCCACACTAACTAGAAAAATATTTTAAGAAAACATTTAAATATAAAATGAATCCCGCTGCGTTCAAATTTTTATATGTTTTTTTTTAAGTATATTAACCAAAAATTTTAATATGCTTTATGCAGATTTAATCTGGTACCTACGTGTCAGACAAAAATGGCAGTGTTAGTTTAGTATCAGATTATTTTTAATCTACATCTACCCACACTAATATTTATGGGTATTATAACGATGCTTGATGATTATTAGACATGAAGAGAATCACATAGTACACAAGAAATTAGGTGTTAGTTTCCTTAGTGTTCTATATTGCGAGTTTCCGAGGAGTACAGTGAAGATATTCATCGTCACCCTCTGTTAGTCTGGGTAAGTAAAGAGAACTTAGATAAATCACTTCGTTACACACTTTTGACTAAAAAGAAACATGATAAATTTTATGTGCAATAGCAAGCTGGATGATGAAACCCAAAACTATATTCGACTATATATACCTGTATGTATCACTAACTAAACAAACCTATATTTCAACATGTATGTTTTTGTTCTATTATTTAACGATCTTAATTTTATAATCTTAATTTTAATATATTTCATATATATCATATCATTATAATAGCCATTGTTCATGGTTTCAGAAAATAAATTGCATCTAATTCATTTAATTTCATATATATATTTTTTTAATTTGATAAAGTATACACATAAAATATTTTTATACATAAGCAGACAAGTATGTATATGACATATATAAATAAAAATGACATACAATCCTGTCCCAACCAATAAGCAAGAGGACTTCATGATTATTTATTCTACAATTTACCACTTTATCATGAGGCAGACGAAACAGGGCGGATAGTCATTCTCAGTTAGAACATTGCCCGCTCCGGACGTGCTAAAATAAAATAAAACATTATTATTAGTGTCATTACGGCATAATCAGCTAATAATAGTCTCGTAGCACAACAACGTAGCGTTCGTCTACGAGGTGCGTGCGCGTGAGTGCGTCTTGCTATCAACTTTTCAAAGAATATTTCAAGAATGTCTACCAAGAACGTGCAAAGTAAGTTTCTATATTATTTTGAATGTTTCATAATTTTATTAAATTCATATATTTTTATTACACGTAAATAAAATTTATTAATCTATTACGTAACATAAAAGTTCTACTGTACATAATCTAATTTAAAAAAAAACTTGAATAATAATAATAATGGAAGAAGAAAAAAAGATGTGTCTAATAAAATGCATAATAAACAGGTAAAGTATACGGTTCACTTGTAAGTGACTGACTTATGAATCATATAGTGTGTAGTAAGCAATTTAATATCTCATATATAAGTAAATAATTTAATATTCTAACAAATTAGCAAATTTCCAAAATAAGAAGTTTTATTAAGATTTTTATCTATTGCCTGTGTCTTATATTATTATTATTAACATTACTACTACCAATATGAATAAAACACACATATTTTCTGAAAAATATATTTTTCTGAAAAAATATTTATACTTTTTGAATAAAATAGAACTGAACTATTTAATAGTGTACCTAGTTCATAAACAAAACGATTTAGAATAAAATTAAATTACACAAGTAAAAGTTTAATTAACAGTACATCTTTGTAAGTAAGTTTTGGAAATAAATAATTTTTCAAAACATTTATTTTATAAATGTAATAGAAATAAAAAGCAAATAATTATGTCATTTATCCTACACTATCTAAATTCTATCTAGTTTTTGTTCAATCAACCCATATGATTCTTATTTAAGGATAAGAAAGGAATGCTAATAGAAGAACATTATGAGATCATATAAATTCAATATTTAATTACATTGCTTAAAGCAGATCTAAGACAAACACCATGGCTAAGTATTATCATAATATAAACAAGAGAGAATTTGCGGTTTCGTGCCATGTTAATTTGCGAATTACTTCTCGGACTTACAAAGACAAAGGATTATGATTAAATACATCATATATTACTGATAAATGATATAGCAAGTATATTTATAAAATAATTAATTTAATCTTTACGGCCACTAATGCCTAGCCCTAAATGATAGCACCAGACTTTATTCTCCCCATTTCACCTATATCATAATTTACTTATTTATAATAATGACAATATAAATTCTTATTTTTTATTTGAAGCCACTGTAAAACGCCACGTAATGGTTATGGGTTCAATACTTATTCAGGGAAAATAATTATTTTAATTTTTCCACTCTGGCAAAATACACGTATGTATAGTATATCGAATAGGTCTCGAATTCTGCCTGGAAGCTTACAATGGAATGTTTTATTTAAAATAAAACGTGAGAGTTTAAAAAAAGATATTTATTACTATTTATTTGGATGTATGCTATGGAAAAGCCATCATACGATGGCTTTTCCATAGATTTATATCATCGATTCGACATCGAGCATGAACATATTTAAAAGATATTATCGCATTTATCGTGTACAAATTGGTCGATATCTTTAATTATCTTTGTGTTTGGGCAGTAATGATAAATTATAATATCTGATAATTAGGTTGCAATTTTTATTTTCACTTTTATTTTGAGATCATATAGTGATTGTATGATAAAAAATCATAATTGTGTTGTTGCTGTGCAGATCTACCTACCATACGCAGTTATGTTGTCCCTAGCTCTTGAGCTTTTGGGTTAATGTTAATGTTAGCTACTAAATAAGAGGCATCATTGTTTTATCTCTAAAAATAATTGTTTAAAGATGTCGCTGAGGAGCAGTCTGAGTGTTACCACAATTGGTTGTGGGTTCTGGAAGAACGAATTATTATATGTCCACTCTGACAAAAGAAAGTGCGGCGACGAATTTTGCCATTTAACACGCAATATTACGAATTCAAAAAAAATGTGAAACTAATCAAGATATTCTTGATTCTAGGTCCTATTTACCTACTATTTACTATTTTATTCAAGATAAAGCGTGACGTGAAGTAATAGTTCTTTGTTTACTTTATATAGGTACTAGTGAAGTAATTCATTCTGGTTATGTAATCTAAAAATAAAATTTCGTTAAACAAATGTAATAGCAAGATAGATAATAGTTATACGCTACATCCCGCATATAGTAGGCTAGGTAGAGGGAATCTAGTGTTAAGTAATTGTAGATGAATGTTTTAATAAGTCTTACTGTTTGACTTATGTTTGACTTATGTTTGACGTATGTTTTTACTAAGGAAGGTCGTATATATCATTTTCGATTTTAATTGCAAGAAAATTTAATACTGGCACATTATTTATTACGAGATATTCTGTCCAATGCACTAATATATGGGAATAGAGTAATTTTATTATCACAGTATCCAATCCAATGCCAATATACGAATGATCTTTTATCGCGCCTATAAATACGACATGTACAAGAGAAGTAAGTACAATGACTTAGAGCTAGTTCTACACAGTATTAAAGTGAAATTAAATTTATTGAACTAAATATAGCATTACAAATTACTCGTAACAAAAAATATTTCAATTGAAATGTTAAAACAGTTAATTATGAAAAATATTACGTTTTATTTCTTTTGTAGATATATACCAAAATACTAAATTTTCACATGTAAAACTGGTATAAAATTATGCAACTTTGTGCATTTATTTAATATCAGATAAACGCCAATAGATGTCTTCACTCTACAAGTGCAGCTGTCCTTATTAGTAATTTAAGTTTGGTTCTCAAAATAAATTATGTAAGTTCGTGTGAATATTGCTTTACGAATTAAACGAGGGCAATGCACCAATTTGGCTTCACTTTAACATTCCAATGTAGTTTTATCGTAATTATATGTTAAGAAGGCCTACATACATTAAACATGGGTACGGATGATAAGTGACATCTTTTTAAATTAATTATACATATATATTATGTGTCAATCATAATTGTAATAAATTATACTTGTACCAATTTAAATGAAAACAACACATATAAAAAAATATTTTTATTACATTTTCCTCTTCATTTTACAGATAAAAATACATGATTAAATGTACTTATATTATTATTTCGTACGTATTTTCTAGACGACTACAAAAATATACTCAACGATCGCACTCTAAATATACGCAAATATATAATTGAAATGTAAATGTATTGAATGTAATTCTAAATAATGCATGCTATGAATAACGTATGTAAAGTCTCATCTGTATGCCGATTAAATCCGGGTGATTTGTCCTAACTACGCATGTCTTACCGGATAACACGCGTACAGAGGCTATAAAATCATGTATTCTTTTTTATATTATAATATTATATTTGTACTTCATCGAATTAATAATAAAAAAAATATGAATATGTTTATCCATTATCTGGCCGTATATTACTCGTTTATCGTCTTTAATAGGTATTATACAATTTTGTAATATATATTTTTTTCTTGTTTATAATGAATATTGTTATGTATTAAAAATATTAATGAAAGATATATAATTTTTAATATGTTTCATTGTTATTATGTATCGTTTAAGTGGTTCAAGAATCAAGACCCAGTTTAAGTGAGTGGGAATATGATTGAAAGAATCGTTTTTTTATTTGAATCACCTATCATTAAGGAAGTAGCGATTGCGCTGCGTGCTATATTATTACAAATAACTAAAACCTATTTAACGTAACATTAAACATTATTTAGAAAAGCTGACGTTATAGAATACTTTTGTAATGTAAAATGTAATTTAATAAGTACACTGTTTGGACGGTATCCAAACGATTACAAAATTACAATTTAGAGAACGTATAAAAGAGAATAACTTTTTTATATAAAAGTTTTTAAAACACACCAGACAAGTGATCGATGTAGTTTTGTCGATCTTACATAGATCGACAAAACTACATCGATCACCGTATATACCGTATATTTTGGATACGTACTGCTTATTTATAAAAATCATTATTATAAATAATAATGTGACTGAAGCATTTTGCGTTAAATTAAATGTTAAAGAAAAGAAAAACACGTTCCTAACTGCTACGTTGTAAATTGAAAAGTTTATGAATATGGTTCCAGATTTAGAGAGCGGTAATTCCAACGCAGAGCCTCAGGCCGCAGCGCAAGCTACGAAAGCTTCACGCCTGCCTCTTGGTAAGGCTGCATGATGGGAATGTTACACCTATTCTATGCTATACTATTATATACTATGCACAAAATGTCTTATATTATCACCATATTTCAATCTTATTTTATTTTGGAACAAATACATTCTTCATCCATTGTGAGTGTGTGTGTGTCAATTTCAAGATATTTAAAAGCAAATTTAAGATTCATTTCGTTTTTCATCTTAATGTCCACGTTCATGACACTTACGGAATGATGTCGAAGCACTATTTATCTATTATTTACACAGTTACTTTAAATCATACATTATTACATTGCACTGGGAAATATTATTAAGTCATGTTAAAATTTTGAGTTGCCTTATCTATTTCGTTTTAGGTTTCGTTGTTTTGCTTCACACATTTTTGGCAAAGAATAAGATTGTACAATAAATTGTAGATTAAATCATTGCAAGTGTGCAACAGTAGTGACTCTTAGAGGTATTATTAGTAATAGCTTATAGCAATACAATCGGAATGCCGTGAAATATTATATTATTAATTATCCTGTTTTAGTATCCTTAAGGATAAGGATAAATAAACAACAGCTCTTTATCAATGTTCTATAGCAATATATAGTAATATTAATTAATAGAATGGACACGAGTTACATATGCTTTATTTCTGTCTATTCGCAATTATGTTCGCCAGCTCTATCCGCCTCCTCGGACCATTAACTCTTTCATGTACAAATACCATATTGATATATTCTAAAAGCTTTACTATAAATAAATACCAAAGATTTTAGCAACACGTAATCAATTATTGAACGCATCTGAATGTTTTACAAATAGAGGGATTTACATTGTATTATGATAATGTGTGAGGAATTAATCAATTATGTATGTACATACATACTAGAGGCAAGGTCTACAGGAACAGATTTACTGATTCTTTATACTTGCCTACGGTTTATCCAGATTTTTAAATAATACATTAAAATTGTTTTTTTCTGATACTAAGTGTTTAATTTTACTAAATAAAATACTTGTTGAAAATATATTGTCATAATAAAAACAGATTGTCAGTGCGGTTGGTATCGGTACGACCCCCACATGGTGAGGTGAACTGAAAATGAATGAATTCCATTTCCCCGCTTTGTTACGACGAGCACGGTGTTGAGTTCTACCACTCAACACACCATACACAAATAGTTAATAAAACGTATTTGATAATAACTTAATTATATATATATATATATATATATATATATATATATATATATATATATATATATATATATATATATATATATATATATATATATATATATATATATATATATATATATATATATATATATATATATATATATATATGTTCGTGTTTTAGGTGCTGACATCAAATAATACTTAATTAAGTAGTAGTGCATATTTGCAGGCTTATTCTAGGTCATTATTTTATTTCAAATTTTACTGTTTAATTCTGTAACACATTGCTCTCATAATGATAACATCTATTATTGATAATATATTAAAATTATATAAAAATTCAACATAATTTGTGACTTAAAAATTTTAATTAATGTCACATTAAAATTCTCTACAATGTTATCTAATCTTGCAATTAAGTTACAAAATAGCGGAAATATCTAAATGGCTGATAATTTTAATAAGTATACATTGTGCTATGAGGTAATGTTTCAATTTTTTACCGGACATTCAAAAATACAAAATACTAATGTTAATTAATAAAATAAATACTAAATATTTATTTATATATATTGTATAAGCATAAGTAGAGTAATATTTATGCGTCGTCATAAAACGTCATAGAACTCTTTCGTTGGACAAATACAACTTCGTTTTATAAGATGGCTTAAAAGATTAACGGATCACTCACTAAATTGGTATTAATCCTTTTATCTTCAGTTGTCATGAAAATAGCCGGCTATTTCGGTCCAACACAATCAGTCAAATTGTCTTGTTAGGTCATGTCTCTCGAAATAGAGGAAATGGTGGACAGCTAGCCCACGCGAGTTGAAATCAATTTTAGCCAATTGTATCTAACTTATTGTAAGATTTATTACTTGATGACGCTATTTTTTAGTAAACTTTTTAAATTTGATATTGTCATGTGAACTGTCAACAGGAATGTATAAATAAAAGAACAATAAATTTATCTTGTTTTCTTTTCTTGGATTATTTGTGAACGACTCAACTGGTGGATATTTTTAAAACTAATACAATAATACTCAAGTGAAAATAAGTTTAAATTAAATTATAAAACGTGTAAGTTATAAACGTGTATTGATGTTGAACGACTTGAGGATTCAAAAATGTGTTACATGGTTACTCGATTTATTGTTGTTTTAATGAAACACGTAGAATATTAATATTATTGTAATTATTTATATAATACTATTGCGAATTGCGTAATGAAATGCTACAAGTCAATAACCTCAAAGATCAATTTATTTGGATCATTCACTTAATGATGGGTTAGTTGTAAAAGCACTCACGAGTTGCTTCGCAAAAACCGTGCCAATGCCCTCTTGTGGGACAATTGAATCCCATTGAAACACTTTTGGAGAAATCCTTTAGTGAGTTTCTATTTATTACCGTCGAGAATCTTCTGAGATATTTTAGTTAAATATATAATTGAAGCAGATACTTAGCGGCAATTTATCTTTAATTCATATCGGCAAAGGCAAGGCAAATTTAAATGAACACACATACGTAGGTACAAAGTAACTACTGTATTTTAAAGTTATGTTTAAATAAATAATATACTATCAACTTAATATCATAAACAAATATAAATGATCATATAGTTACATTTGATATAGATAAAAAGTAATTAGTATAATTAATACTTTTATGTAGAAGCTGCGGAAATTATAGATGTAACCATAATTAAACATATAAGAGGCTCAATAAAGATTGATGACCGATTGTTATTGGTAGCCAAGTTAGATTACGTGTCGGATACGTAATATTGATGGATGAATGATCATTTTAAAGTTTATCTTAACAGCCCATTGTCTTGTTCGTGTTGTGAAATAATTGTAGAGCAAGCTACTCGTAGGGTTCACAGACAAATTATTTTAGTGAAAGTGATTTTAAATAATAATTAGAACTTTTTAAGTAAAATCGTAAGGAAATAATTGTATAATTTGTAAAATAAATATAATTTATTAAAAGCTGTTTTTGTGTCAACTTTTTAAATTATTTCGACTACGACTTTATTTTTAATATGAACTAAATATATTGCAGATTGCTAAACAGATTCGTTTCTAGAAATTGGATAATAATTTATATTACTTGACGAGAAATCATAAAGTTTTAAATAAAAGTTTCCACTCTCCAAGGAAGTACCCATGAGTCACAACTAAACGAAACAACATCACTTCATGCCAACTTTTATCTTATTTTCTACGTATTGAGAAATATGGAGTTTATTATAATAATTTTGTTAGTATAATAGACTGTATTTCTAATGGGATAAGAATCAAATAACGTGAAAATAATGTATTAAATAAAAACCGTCAAATGCTTTCTTGGAAGCTCAGCTAGATGACTACACTACATACGTCAATTTGTCGGGCTTTTTTTAATCTCTATATCAAATAGCTGTTTCTACTTGGTATTACATGGAGATTGTGCTGTTTTCCGCTAAATAATACTAATATTATACGTGACTTTTATATAGAAAATGATTAAATAGTTCAACTTTAAATCAAGGTTATAAATAAAAGTAAATGTTAGTCATACATTTTTTCTTATTTTTTTTATTATAACGTTTTGATCAATAAGCGGTATCTAACAAGAAACAATGAATAAAGTTGCTTTTGAGAAGCTATTCAACACTAAAGTAATTGCTTTATAAAATTTTAAATAGCTTCTTCGTCTAAATAATTACAAACTGGTTTAACTCGTCATTGTTTTATTGCACTTTGAAGATGTTCCATTGTTCGCAGTACCTATCTCAAATAGCGATCGTATGTAATAGCCACTGAATATAATTTGTTATATGTTTCGTACGTGCTTTATTTTTAAATATATTAAATAACTTAAATATTGCGTCGTAATAGCACATTAGGAAATTATATATACATACATATATACATATATATATATATATATATATATATATATATATATATATATATATATATATATATATATATATATATATATATATATATATATATATATATATATACACTTTGAAAAAAAAAACAATCTCAAAGAAATAGAAGTGAATGTAGTTTATGTTTCCAATGAAAATAAACATTACAATAACCATAAAATATATTTATTTTATTGACAGTGATTTTGCCAATTATAACATATTATTTTAGATATCAGATCTAAAAGATTTTTGAAATTTAAATAGTATTCCTAATAGAAACATGAATGCCGTGACACTTGTACAATTCTCCACGCATATTGTATCGTCATTGTCACTTGTCATGAGTTGACGGCCAATAATAACATGTAAAATTTAAATTACGAGGGGCCCGCGATTTTAAACAACAAAATGGCCTGTATTAGCCATTTTATTGTTTAAAATCGTCAAAAATATGTATTAAAAAGACTATGTTAAAGTGATGAAGTATTTTGTTTATATTTTTTTCATTCTTAATAAAAAATTTTAAACAAATATAATTAATTTATATTTAAAAAAAGTCCATTCCAATCTAATACAATTTTATACGATCACGTGATGTGGATGGCTGTAATAAAATTTTGTGATCCTAAATTTTTCAGGTTTTTTAAATATCTATCTTAATCAAAAGATGTCACATCATTAATAATACATTACAATTAACTATATCGCATCTATACTTCTATACTAATAAATAAAATTGGAGTGCCTGTTTGTAATATTAAAATAACCACTTTTTACTACATGCATATGAACGCATACGTATACGTATATACTGTATTGGTATATATACCAAAATAACATTTTTACAATTTTTATCTGTCTGTCTGCTTGTACCGGCTAATCTCTGAAACAGCTGGACTGATTGTGACGGGACTTTCACTGACAGGTAGCTGATCTAATAAAGAGTAACTTAGGCTACTTTTGTTTTAGAAAAAAAAATGATATTATAGTAAATATGACAGTATTTATTTTATGTTAAAACCAGCATAATAGATAAACTTTACTAATTCAATAATTATTTAGATTCGACACGTATCTGACATATAGCAATGTTTAAAAAATAGCTAACCGCAGTATAGCTTTAGATTCAAATATTATAGTAATAAGAAATAACACAGGACTCGTGGTTGTGTTATGACTGTTAAGATTCATGTTATGGTGATAAGGGTGTTTATCTTTTTTATATTTACGAATTTTCTGAATAATCCCGCCGCTCCGCCGACTGACATAGTTAAAGGGAATTTTTTCAACATTTTTCCAATTTTCGAGATATTGCGTATTCAGTGGTCGACATTTGAGCTCCAGTAACGCCGCGCTTTTTCGACTAGAGAAACTAAAAACAAATAATTTCTTAAGAATGTTCCTGTAACTATCGCTCTAACAGTCAGATGCTGTCCCACGGCGCCACGTTGGTCTTAAATAAAATATTTGTAGGCATGTTGTAATATTGTTCTTATACAAAATAAAATAATGAAATATAACAACAATATCTAATATACAAAATAATATGGAAATATCTAATATACTAAAATTACAGTAGAATGCAAATTATTACCTATATAGTAATGGTACACTACACAGATGAGATGTTTTTAATAGTTTAGCGATCGTCCGCGACGCCATTGTCACGGTCAGTGATAATTTTCTACGTATTGTTTGTTTAAACACTTCGCACATACTACTTTTCAGCCAAATATTTGAAGTTTGTTTTAGAATTCTTTCAGATTATATCATTTTCTTATCATGGTTTTATAGTAAAAAGATTTTCTGCACCTAAAGGCTCTTCTTGCAGTGTGTATTTTAATTCCAAAAGCCACAGACGTGAATAATATAAAATAAGACACATTTTACATTATTCATCGGATTTCAATTATTTATAGCTACATTCATCAAAGGAAACCAACAAACAATGCTACAACATCGAGTTAAATATTTTCTTGCAATAAAGACGAAATTGCAGTGGATTAGCTAATTTTCTCATGTAAACAATCGAATGACGTACCTTCATTACCCTTAAGGTAGCAATTTGTTTTATTATTTCTGTACTGGCCACGGCCAAGGTACAATGTCAGATAATGGTTTCATACGACATGTTTACAGTTTAACTTGGGTATTTATTTTAGCGTGGCGGTGTAGTTGGACGGTGTTCTGACTCTAAACAATGATTATAAGATCAATTCTCACTCGTAAAGAAGATTAATGCTATGTTATTATATGTCACACAAAGCACACTATCCATAAAGCCATATCAGACCTTTATAATATCTATAATATGTAATATAATAAAATTAATTTTCAATTTATTGCTCTGACTCTCTTCAATGATTGATGAAATAACAATCGAGTCAATATTTTTTACCTAGCTATAAATATTACTTAAGAAGAAATAACAATCAATAACTACGAGTGATAATAATTTTATAGGAATGTTTATATTTATTAATAATTAATAATTTATATTTAAATGCATTAGCCTAATTTTTAAACATAGTCCCAAATATTAAGCTTGTTGAGAATTTTGATAAACTTTACACTTGCCTGCCTACAAGTGAGTACAGTAGCAAATTAAGTCCGTTATCACTATGAACCTTTTAGTTTTGATAACACGTACGAGTTTTTGGTCGTTTATTTTGGCGATACGGATTGTTTAAGGTGATAAGATTCCATTAGCTGTCAACGCCATTAATTTCGATTTACAATAACGTTAAAAATAGCATAACCTGAATATTTTCAGTAGTTTATAAATATTATTATATAAATATTATTATTATGTACTTTTTTCTATCACATTGTGTGTTTAATTTCGATTATTTAATACTATAGTAGTTAAAAACAATAATTAGGTACGGTCTGATAAGGAAGTAATGAAAATGCATGAAATCATTGCAAGGAAGTTTCAAATAAAACATTTTTAATTGAATCTAATTGTTTTACAATTTAACCAGATGCCGTGAGAAAGGGAAACAATAGCACATACGATTTTAGACTATCGTGAAAAACTTTATTTAATTCATGTGAAGATCAAATCATCACATTTATAAAATTCATATTTTTTTAACACGAGTTGCTTCTCGCATTCAAGCGAATCGTAAATAAGGATCGTAACTAAATATTGTGTAAATAAATTTGAAAAATGTACCTACTATATGTAGCGGTAATTCATTAACACTAGATCAACCTAGCATTAAGACACTCGTTCCCGATTCTTCGCTTGAATTTGAAATATTACGTATTGAATGGCGGGACTCAACACCGCGCTTTGACCTGCCAGAGAGAAGTGAAAGTAATACGTTCCTTACAAGTGTGTGATTGAACCCACTACCAACCAATATAACGTTATGGGTCAAACTCTGACCCGCTGCACCACGATGGTCTCAATGGTTAATTTTTCCCATGGGTTTTATAAAGTTCTCCGATAAGATGAAAATATATTTTCAAAATATCATTCATACTGTGTATTCACAGGCTAAGCCATAATAAATATTTAATTTAATAGAACATGAAAGCAATACAAATAACAATGTCTAAAGTAATCCTGATGTGCAGTAACAGTAAGGAAACAGGTTTCGGAGCAGTCGCAAACGTGCTCGAGTCTACCCATCGCCGCAATTACTTTCTTGTTACAAGATTGTTATTATAGTATCATGACTTGTGTTACGAAAATATTTACTTTCTAGTATCTTCTGTTGTTTTATAAGACATTTGTTGGCAGAAATAATAGAAAATGAAAAAAATAATAAAAAGAAGAAGAAAATAAGAAAAAGAAATAATAAAAAAAAAATTATGACAAATAATTTTTAACATTATGTATATATATAAAAAAAAACTCACTACTCTACTTTTGCTAGTAGCATACTATTTGTAAATTACTACTGATTATTCTTTTCCTACGGCTTCAATTCGTAATGAACTGGAAATAACTAAAAGTTGTATATGATACATGACATATTCCAAGTACTAGAGGTAACTCTAACCATGGATGCAGTGGCCTGTGGGGAATATCAAGACGAGGAGTTAACATGATAAATAATAGGTTTAATCTTTCTCGACATTCAGCATAAAAGGGTTTTTACAATTCTAGATCTTATTTTAGTAGTATTAGTTAGTTCTTAAGGTTATGTCGTTTAGACAAACAACCTACTACAGATTTATAATATAGAGCATATACATGACATTAGGAACTCTTTTTCAAAAGTTCAAGCTTCAAATATATAATTTCAGTAATGCTTATTGTATCAAACTTTAGTTTATAGTTTTGTAAGCTCCATAGTTTATCCTTTTCTCCATTTTCCGCTTGTATTTGGCCATTGCAGAAATTTGCATCATTTTAAGATACTCTACATAAAATGATTAAATTTATGAATTTTAAAGTTGCTAAATACTAACTTAAAATATCTTCTTGTTTGAGGCCCATCTAAACTAAGTAACGTGTAAGTATGCCGAACAAACATTCTCTCGAGGTTGAAACAATACCCGGGGGCTTATCTTATGAACACACTTCTGAATTTTTACAACCGATAACAGTATAAATAGTGTTTTACCGCACTCCCGTAAATTATGCATAAAACCTTCATACCTTAGTCATATTTATAGAATATACACGTTTGTATATACGTTTACTTTATTAGTAATAGAAATAGCGTCACCGAGCTGTTTATAAATTGCAATTAATTTTATTATGTATTAGGTTAGAAGAGATACATCATTATTTACGATTTCATTGTAATATAATGTTGATAACGAATAAGTTAAAGAGATAATTACTTTTAATAATCACGGAAACGCTGTATTATTACGTAGATTTGACAACTACTTCATTTATTACTAGATTTTCTCTATATTTCGGGAGATGCGTAAATGTAATAAATATATTTAATAAGAAAAGGTCATTTAAATTCCTCTCACAACACACTCGTTGACGTTATTGAAGCTTGAAACCGGAAAACGTTTGACTGAGAAAAGTTTGACTCTATGCCAATGGGGTTAATCTTTTACGTTTGTCTGTCTTTTGCGTTTGTTTGTGTCATATATGAGTACCTACGGCCACTAATGAAATCCTGTTGTTATTTAGTACATATTTGTTTGTAGACTATAGAAAAAATTCAACAATAAAAAAAAACCATGCTCATAAGATATATATTAGAATTGAACAGTAACGTATTAAAAATTAAAAATAATATATAAGTAAGCACAGGAATAGTGTTATTAATCAAGTGAGTAATAAATAACTTTCGGTTACGGTCAGATCTGCTTAATCGTTCAGGGTTTTCCTATAACGTATAAAGCTAGAAAAACGTGATTATAAGTTCTACGTGCTTGTTATATCACTCCAAAAACAATCTGTTTAAGTCTATAATCTAACTTCCGTAGTATTTTTCCATAGAGTACCATTATGTTACAAATAAAAATTACATTAATCTAAAAGAAATAACTATATACAATGCTATTATGTTGTCAGCGTATAATAATAAATGATTAATATTAGTTATACTTATAAATGTTAAAAAATAAGATAAAAACAGGTCGGTCAGTCTCCACAATAGTTAAAAAAAAACTTCGCACTATAATAAAAACAAAACAGCATTGATCCTCGTTACCTCAGCTAAGGGATAATATTATTTTTAGATCAAACAGGTTTTTGTTTATTCCAAGATTTTTCTTTGACAGATCAAAGGGAAAATCGTCCTAGTACTAGAATAGAAGACCAGTTTTTATAGTTGTCGCACAGAAAATTAAACTTGTTCATATAAATTAATCAAAAATATTTATTATAGACACATTTGATCTAATAAAAAGTTATCATGTGATAGTAAACCATTTTAAGTAGAATTAATCTAATTTCTAAAGCGTACGTAAGATACTTCAACTTTGGCTATTTCATAGTTCTGGTTTTAAAAGATTCTACTTTCGTGCTGACATAAATTAATAATTTATGTTTTAATTTGGCAAACGGTATCATTTGCCGTTTGCGTACGCGCGTATAGAGATAGCGTCGAAAGAATATCAAATTAGCGATTAATTTATAAACACAGCATAAGAGTGGAGTCGAGTCGGAATAAAAAGTCCGCTGCATTCGGCTGGTCCGTTGTCATCCGCACTTCGCACATTCAGGTGTATGAAGCCTTACAGAAAGGTAGTGCGGCACGCTTACAATCATCGAGCGGACCCTCCGAATACAATTCAAAAGGAATTTTCAATTATAAATTAAATAACTTGTGGTTATATTGGTAAATATCTATCGCAATCGTGCGGTGTTTGGTGTTAAGCGGACGGAAAGTGTCAAAATGAAGACGGATTATCCAATGGATGAGATGCACAAGAGTAAGTTATCATATGGAGACGCCGGTACTATTGTCACAGTATTGTAAATTAACGTAACAAAATTTATGAGACAATCTCGCACTAATTGTTTACAATATAGAAAATTTCTAAGAAAAAAATAAATTGTACTAGAAGCGTTTTGGTTTCATTTTGTGGTATAATAAATTTAATTAATAGTGTATTAAGTTATCATTATTCATCGCATAGAACAGTTATTAGCTATTTAAAAACAGTTTATATTTAAAATTATTTTAATTATGCACATTTATTTAAATACTATAAACAAATGGTAATAAGTATTGACGCAGCTCCAATTAGAACTATAACAATAAATATCACCTATTAAATAATTAAATAATGTTTTTATTTAATAATGTTTAATTAAATTTCATTTTTTTTTCATTTCAAAACTATCAAGAAATGTTTTCCAAATATTTTAATTCTGAGATTTTGCAAATTATGCACACATCATATTATATAATAGCATATTAATGATTGAGGAAGTAGAATCAGTTACATGAGTTTTTATAATTCATAATTTTGCAAAAAATGTTGCTATAATTTGCTTGTATGTTTGATATTTTTTATTATTTGTTATTTATTTTTAACTTCACCAACAAGTGTATGAGAATCAATTACAGCATAAAAAAGACAATTTATGCAAATTTGTAAACATTATATATCAATATCATGTATAATTAGGTTAGCCCACAGGAATTCATATTTTTTTTACGACAGTAAAGCTGTCACCATCGATACTTACATAAACATACGATAAAAATTTTGATATACATACATATTTACGTATACTTATTGTCCTTTATATTTGTTTTATACCTCATTGTGTAATTTATCGTTGAAAAATGTGTCCGCAATAAATATTAATAAATTAAACCAGAGGCAAACGTTTAACGATAAATAAAATCCGAATCAATTTATATTATTAGAATTTTCCAGATAATATATCTTATAATAATGATTGATTTTTAATCTATTCTATTTAAAAGCAATTTTATTACATAATATTTTAATTGTGATTTTCTAGAAAAATCTGTTAGGCATTCTGTTTATGTTGTGTATGATTCGATCAAATGGATTTATAATTGGAGATCAAGAATACCTAACCGTCTTAAGTAGTACCTAGTTATATTTTTTGTTTATCGGTGAGAACGGTATCACTTGGCGCGTTTTCTGTTTGGAAAACGATGTTTGTAGGTACTATTTTGTAATTTTTTTTTATAAAATACAGTAAATTCTTTGGATGAAATCACTAATTTCAGGAACTAATAGTTGATTTTTTTCATGTTGGGTAGTATTTTGACGGGGAAAGCTACAGTTTATATTACTATCGTTACAATGTGATTTCCATAGTTATCACGGGCACTTTATATGTTCCATGTGTCATAATAAATTGTTAGTTATTTCGAGTTGGCCACGGAGGTGAAACGAAAAGTAAAAGCTTGTTAAAGATAATTGTGTTTCTTGCGTCTGAATAGGCAAAGTACTGCATGAAATAGCGTCCAAAATGAATTTTCTAAACAAAAGCGAGGGAAGAAGGAACGTAGTAAGATGTTAGTATGCGCGTATGATGCTTAATAACAAATGAAAGAAACTAAGAAAATACACATACAATAGGCAATATTGAATATTTGCATGTTATCGTATTATGTGGCACCGCGTTGCAAATTACAACACATTTCTATTATTTAAACAGAGTTCTTGACATTGTTTCTGATGTATATCGTATCATATTTGAACAGTTAAACTAATACTTGACTAATACTTTATTAATAATACATGGGTAATGTCTTTATATCAAAAAAAATAAACCCATTCGTACGTACGTATGTTTCATATTAATTTACAACACAACATACATAAATTATAAATTTCGTTGTACGATTTGTCTTTTTTTGATACAATCCTTCCAAAAATCATAGTTTGTAATACAAACTATGATTTTTGGTTTAAAATTTAATTATTAACACAGTAAAAACATATTTTATATTTTACTTTCAAGTATAAATTCTTATATCATCTCTACATTACATAGAGTAATTAAGCAAATATAAAGTTCGTGTTACTCTCCACAGGGACGAGCTCAATCATCGGTTTGTCCGATGTAACCGACAACAAGTTGATCTGGAGGCAGTTGACTGCAGAGCTGGTCGGCACATTCTTGCTGACCTCCATCGGTGTCGCTTCGTGTATTGCTATATCAGATGGAGCAGTACCACATGTTACGAGCATCGCAATATGCTTCGGTCTCCTTGTTGCTTCTATTGTGCAGGTATGTTATTACATATACTAACAATATAAGATATAAATAATTGTTGCGTATACAGTGTTTATAGTTTTTATTTAAATTGAACAAAGTATATATGGCAGATAAATTAATATAACTTTCTATAGACATGTTCTACATCATGAATCATGAATGTATATTAGTTTAGGTGTTTTGTGATCTTGGTAGCAATCGATAATAAAGGTAATTTTCAATAAATTATCTTTTGATGACACATTCACTATTTAAATTACAAAATAAATGAATATCTTACACATAAACGGTAATGGAGTGGATAGTAGATTTTCTTATTATAAGACTGTTGTCAGGATACACAGGTATATTGCGACAAATCCTGCCTATATAGCCGTTATGTATTTACTAGTTGCATTAGATTTCGTAACTGTTCATTTTAGTTACATTTAGCAATAAATATTTTTTTTAATTCTCTGTTTGCATTGAAAATAAAATTTTCATCCTAATAAAGCATAACGGGACCAAGTTAAACCGAAAAGCAAAATTATAACCATCAATACTAATAAATATCGAGTCTATTTAAATATTAAACAGTTTAAATCATAGGCGATAATTAGCTTTAATAAAGTCTATGTTATCTGCGGGATATACTAGCATACAGCTAAAATTGCGGTCAAAACTCCCAAATATCCTACTGTTCCGAAATGTTTTCAACTATCAATGATTTTTATTTGTCATTTAAGACTGCCCTCCGCACTGGTTCGTAAATTAAAAATGTTTAAAATTCTAAATGAAGCAACGTTTTATTTTTAGCTAGGACTACTATGACTATACATCAGATGCGCTAGTTTCAAAATCATTTACTACCTAGATCCTGGTATCCTAGGTCTAATTAGCTATACAACAAAATAGTTCATCCAAATCCGTCCAGTATTTCTGAAGATGTGCGTTCAAATCGTATTCTATTATAATATATCGTTACCCTTAATTATTTTTACTATTTTATTATAGTATAGATATTATTTGTATCTAGTTATTATGACGTGAGTCATTGCCATTGTCAGAAAGTTTAATTTTTTATAAATCCAGTAAATTATATGTGTAATATAAGAGTGCTGAGCTATCTTCTGGACTTAATATATTAATAGAAAAATCTCATAAACACTTTTATATGACGATGCTATCCTTTTAAAGAAGATTAAACTTCTTTTCATTCCATGGATTTGCCGTACTGGGGACCCCATAACAAAGCACCTCAAAGCCCCTGCAATTGCTAAGAGTCGGAGTAGTACCAGGAACATGCTATCCAAGTATAGGCTAAAAGGGCTCATTAATGTTATCATATATAGGTAGTAGTCATTCAAATTGATACTACCAGTGCCAGCTTTGAAGTATATAATATAAATAAACTTATCATTTGTATTAAATTAACCGAATTCTCTGGGAATACACTCGGTTCGATTCTAACTGTTTTTATGCTATTCCCAATAAATAATTCATATAACGCAAAGATGCCGATGTGGTGACTGTTTCCCCGCTTTAATAAGACAAAATGCACCGTTGCTTTCCACGTAAAACATGTTTGTAAACGAGTGGAAAACTAGAATACGGAGTGAAGTGCATGCATCTGGGTTTTTAAGTAAAATGAGAGGTAATTATTTATTAATATAACCTTATTAGTCGATTGACATTGAGTACAAAGTATACTGGCAAATGTTGGCAGCCGAGACCTGTTTTTTTTTAAATTCTTAATGAGCAAATATATTTTTTTAATTAGCTACAAAGAAATCAGCGTATGTATTGTCTTTATTTGTGCGATCCAGCGTGAAGGGCCTTTCTAACCGACACGCTCACGATAGTATTGTTGTTCTGATATATTTATCATCTATTGTTGCTTCTCGTTGTATTTACCTTGTTTCATATTTATCTACACAAATATCACTACTTATTAGTCTTGTGATAGGAGTAATATTTTTTCTTAACTTTACATACATATTGAGTCAACTCATGACAAGGCCGTCGTGGCGCAGTCGGACAGCATCAAACTATACACGTGATGTTGCAGGTTTGATTTCCTCTCAGGCAAAATATAATACTGAAATAATTTTTCTTTCTCCATTTTTGTAGCACAAAGTGCCACACTTCACGTTCTGGTATGCTATATTTCAACCATCGGCGGAAAGTCGATAATGGCGTGTCTAACAATAGATTAGCTCTACCTACACTGGTATATGCAGTGTCAAAATTATATAGCTATTTTTATTTTACTTTTAAAATATGGGTACTTAATATAGCTGATTATCTTTAATTGACATTTGACAATCGACATTTCGTTGTTATTTTAGAAGTGTATTTTAATATACGTTATGTTATTATTATTAATTTGTAACTTTCTTGCACCATGACCTAAAAACAATATATTATTAGCCATAAAATGAATCTATCAATATTGTAGAATAAGACAATTTAATCAACGTCCGGCCTTTCCCACGCGGTCGCAGACCTGTAATCGCTCATGTGTTAAATGTATTACACATGTTCCGTTCAATACCATTAAAAGGCCAATATGCAAAATAGATGAATTAGTAAGCCTTGACATACGATCATAGCACTATACCACTTTTCACTAATGTAGCTGCATATAATCGACAGGCATGGTACTATTTATTGACATTGTAATTATATATATATATATATATATATATATATATATATATATATATATATATATATATATATATATATATATATATATATATATATATATATATATATATATATATATATATATATATATAATATATATATATATATATATATATATATATATATATATATATATAATAATATATATGTATATATATATATATATATCTATATATATATATATATATATATATATATATATATATATATATATATATATGTCAGAACACTGGCATTCTTTTGCTTGTGCCAAGTAATTAAGAATTATAATTGTATGTATATGTCCTCTATACACTCAACCACACATTTAGTTGATCAGAATAAATCTCGCCGAAGACTTTTCTTTTTTTTAATTTTGAAAAAAATAGAAATATTGTGAGTTGAGTAAGACTCCACGCAGTAATTTGTTTAATCATGTGAGTAAATCAAATTATTTTTTAAAAGACATTTAATTCCGCTTATTTAGTTCCACTCCCAAAATTATCTCAATTTTGTCAAGACGTTTTGCGTGAAATAGATACATTTGAATGGATATCATAAATATAATTATTTATTTATATTACTCATGAATGTATCGTATCGTACTGAACACATTTATAAATTGAATATTAAGTTTTGACCTTATCAATATAGTTACCAGTATAAGATATATTATTAAAAATAGGACTATTGATTTATTCAGGTTTTCGTGTCATAGACCATGAAACAAAGTAGGTACACAAGTGATTGTAAGTAGGTACACGGATGAACTGTAATGCAAATAATTATCAATTCTTTCGTTTGATTTTGCAATAAAAAGGCGTCACCATGTTCCACTTTAATGTTTGGTTGTTAGTGTATATTGTTTTAAAAGTCAAGGGAAGTAAATATCTTCAAGTAACCAGTGAATATACTTCACATAACTGATTAAGAAATTCGAGACTTATATTATATTTAGGTTTATTTGCATTTATGATATTGTTTATATTAAAATAATGTAAATTTTATAAAAAATAAAAATAAATATTAAAATAATGATTCTTTGGCTTCTTTTACTTGATTAGAAATATTTCGTGAGCCTAATTGATTTGTCGAAATTTCACCTACTACCTCCGGATGCGCCTAGACCAGTTTCCAACTGAACTACTAGGGGTTGTAATTAATTATTAATTTAAATAAAAAAAACGAATATAAATTAAAAATAAATAAATAATCGAGGACATAGTAATAACTGTTACAGCGTGATCATAAACATAATTCTTACTTGTGAAAATTATACTGCACTCGTCACTTGATTAGAGCATACACGATGGACATTAATCATGTTCAATGACCAGACTGCAGGGACTTGACGTCTAACATGTTGGGAACTGTAGGCTTAAGATCATCTTATTCTGAGAAATACTTGAAACAGTTAAATAATTTATATATTATTTTAAATTTTCCTGTTCAATTTTGTGAATTAACCTTAATTATAGTTAGTTGGTAGTTGAAATAAATTAAAAGCTTATATATATTTATTTCTCGCAATAACCGCATAATTATTTGCGATACGTTCCATTCGTCTTTTTATATGCTATATATAAGCGTACCCATTTAAAAAAATGAAGGCGTCTTTCTGTTGTACATATAAATTCTTATATCATATGATATTTTTTTATCCAGTTTTCTTCTCAGTAGTGATGATGTGCATATTTCGAGGAATTGACATACAATTTCTTATATGTACATTAAAATGATATATAAACATATTCATAAATATCTTTGGCTATTTTCGTGACCTGCGCTAGGTACTCAATCAGACTGACCTCGATGACCGTACTTTCCTAACGTGAGTACTTATTTGGGCCAAGAGCTTTTATAATGAAGGGTTTGGTGACGATTTATAAACCACAGAAAGACTTATATTTTCAATAAATCAATATATATTTCAATATAAATCATCATATGATTATAAGGTCAACTTACATAATTGACAAATGATTATTTATGTACATTTTTCAATTAAAACATATTAGCTACATTACATTTGAGATGTTTATTCTAAATTTGAAATATTGGTTTTTTAACGTCTTACTCTTCTCTGGGAACGGCGTTCCGCTAGGATAAATATTGCTCTCTTTTTATTTATGTTTTTTATTTACGATCTATGTACCTGTTTATGATAAAAAACGTATGTGAATTGTCTAGTTTATAGTTAAAGTTGACAGAAACAAAATTAGCTCTGATGACATGAGTAGTGCATCGTCACGTATTTTTCTTTGATTTAACATTAATCTTATGTTGGATGTTAAAAGTTAAATTAATATAACATAAAAGTCAAAAAGAAAATTTTACTCTCTCTATTAAAGATTAAAATCTTGTCATGACGAAATCATCAGCGTACTTAGGTGTCACTATAGGTTCTCATCAAACTTCAGTAGTTTTGAAAAATCTAGAAACACTTGCAGAAAAGCTATGTTCTGCCACTGAAAAAACAAGACAAATGACGGGCGTTGATACTGAATTTTAGCTACTTTTCTCAGCATTCTATCTTATAAAATGGGTCATTGCTGTATTTATTTGTCTTAAAAGAGCCATGAGATCAATTTATGACCTAGCTAAAGATTCTCCGCCAGATGTTTTTAAACACAAAATAATTATACACATATGTATATACAAAAAATAATTATATAGTATATTATAATATTTTGTTAGTCCTCAAACATATTCATTGAATATGATTACATGATAAAAACTGACAAGCATACAAAAGGAACTTGTAACGCCAAGTTTCCGCTTCCAAAAAAGTAAATAAATAATTTATGGGTGGGTTCAGTACACACATTATACGTCTTTATAAAATTTTGCAATCTATTCTCAATATTTCACTACAAAATTTGTATCTCTCTATATATATCTGTAAGCTAGTGGTAGCTTAGTGTTTTCACAGTTTAAAATAGTTGACATTAGTCTGTTTTAATAAAGTTATTTTGAATTTGATTTTCTTTACTCAGTTACACAATGTGCAACGTTTAATTTTAGTTAACCTCAAAGGAGTGAAACGGATATAAAAATAATTGTTATTAATTATTCACAAAATATAAAAGTAAATACATACAAACAAAATTAAATATATGATAAGTATATCAGTCAACCTACCAAAGCTTAATAGATTAAATAAAACAATAATTTAACAACTTTAAAATTAAGCCCTCCCATGTTTCATTAGGCATCATAGCCTATAAACTTGTAACGGCTTAAGCAATTCATAATAGGTTCTATGAGGGATATTATAAATTTAGTTTTTTACATTATTTAATTATATAATTTTACTGAGTATAATCAACACATGTACATAAGTAAGTAAATTTAGTTCATTTAATTTAATTCAAATTTTTTTTACTTTAATAATTTTGACAATTTTTGTAAGCATTTTAAAACTCTTATTTTCTTTTCTGAATTAAATTAAATACTTTTATCCATTATAGAATATAAAAGATAAATGTTATCCATAATGGGTTTTTAATGTAATTGCCACTTCGGTGTAGTAATAGTAGCTGTTTCATCAAATGAGCTATGTAAATGGTGACCGATAAGAGATAAGAATAAGATCGTAACGATTAATTAATACGGTCTAGTGTACAGCAAGAGACGCCGATAATAGTGAGATATTGATTGTCACGTTGTATTTGTTTAATCATTAATAACACTGATTGCTTCATTACAGCGATTCTGGGCCGCATTTGACGTATTGACTGACGGGCCTCGAATGCTATGAAGTATTTAATTAGATCGGATAGCTGTGCTGTATTTGATTCTGAGATTACACGACACTATTTTCAGATACTATCTTTAATACATTTTTTAAATATAATATAATTCCTGTTGAATATTTCTAACGAAAGAAAACTCATCGCGCGTAGGTACATATTTACGAATAAACGTCAAATGAACGCTTTTAAAGTACATTCTTTAGTACATTAGTAACTTAGTTAAAAATAAATAATAGGTACCTATGACATAAACATAACATTTTAAAATTGTTTTAATTTTAAAGCTATTTTCGCGACACTGTAATGCAAACCAAAAGTCATAAGCGAAGTCATCACATATCACATGTATTACAATTCAAAAGATATTATAAAGTAAAACATAAGGAGGAAATACGCATATCATGCAACCTTCGAATAATTTTCAATTTGCTTCAGTTTCCGAGACGAATCATACTGCTTCAGTGCTATTACACAATCTGTCAATCAGGCATTAACATCACAATGATACGAATGCCGGTTGTCGCGTTGCGCCCGCGCAGCCAATGTCACTAACATTGTGTCACACAATTATATTAGGCACAGCTGTGTTTATGACAATTGTAATATGTGAGACAAACAATTATTTTCTTATATTGACTTAATTATTATTTATTAAAATTAGTCACTTTGTGATCATAATTTAAATTGCCGTTCTGTATAAATTAGTATTAATATTTCGTTATCCGCTATATTTAATTTCCTGCTCTTCAATGACTTCGATAGTATCGTGAGATCATCGTTATTGCTAGTCCCTAAAGTAATTCCCTTTATATTTATCATAAAAATGTTATTTGTACATAACGAATTATCTAACTCTAAATATTTCGCAAAATGTGTGAAATCAAAAGTCGATTAATATATTTAATTTTGCAATCGGATGCTTATTTATATTTATCTGCTCATATATGACCTTAAGTATTAACGTTGTATAAGTTGTTTAGGCCAATTAGTTCGTTTATAATAACTTCAATAACATGCTAGTATTTCACAACTTATATATGCTTTTATACTTATATACTCCTATATTCCACTTTCTAATTTTATTTCTTATCACAGATATAAAACGGAAGTGTATTTTTACTCGTATAACGTTAATATTATAATTACATTCTTACCCAGACGTGCTGTTATATACATAATATGTAATGTGAAAAAGCAAAATTTGAATAAGCTCCTGTTTCTTTAAAATACTAATCTATAAGGGAAATACCTATTCTTTATTTCAGCAATAACATAACTGTTTTTTTATGTACTTAATATAAAATAGTTTTAATGATTGTAGCATACTGATATATACTCAAATTAGATTAATGTTAAGTTACAATGCACAAATAGTGCCTAATATTTTTCGACGCCTACGTCGTGACACAAACTTGCCATGTAACTGTATCTCAAATAAATATACATGAAAAAAAACAGAGGTCGTGTACCTGTACCTAATAGACAAAAACTGTTATGTATTATGTTGAATCAAGCTACACACAATTAAATATTTATTGATTCTTGTCCTGGATTTTATATATGCTCATTAATTTGTATTGTATGGGAAGACTACAAAAAAACTAATTGTAAGACTACAAAAAAACTAATTCTGTATAAAAAATATGGACCTGCGCAACTCTTATTAGCAAAGTAATATATATATATATATATATATATATATATATATATATATATATATATATATATATATATATATATATATATATATATATATATATATATATATATATATATATATATATATATATATATATATATATATATATATATATATATATATATATAATACGATTTAAATATATCAACATTATTAAATGAGTAAATAATCAATCATAAGTTGGCGAAGTTGTCACGTGTCTGGTGTACCTTAAAGGTTGTAAGAAATCATTTATATTTTAGGCATATGATGAAACCACTGCATACATTATGTTTGGAGGAGCCAACTTTCGTGGTGTAGTAGTACAGCGTCTGTGTTTCACCTTGTATGCCAGGGCGGGTGAATAAAACTAATTTACCACATTTTCACAGACGGACAGACGGACGTTTTTATATTTTTGTGGATTTTAACTGAAATGGTAAATGAGAAGCTTGACAATAGAAAAAAAATAAAAAGAAATAATTAAACTGTACCTACTGTTAAATAAGAAATTATAATTATTATTAATATTTAACATCCCGAATGCGTAAATGCCCGAATTGTATAAAAAATATAACACAAAAATATGTAAATGTACTTAAATACATATTTTTTATATATTATTAAGACCGTCAACTACACCATTTTATTAACTTTACTATGTACTTTCATCATAAATCTGACTTATAATAACTGAGATAAGAATATTTAACATAAATATTACTACAGTATGTGCTGAAATGCCCTTTTGCACCGAATTTTGATACCCGACCATGACATTTTTCTACCTTTCGCAAGATTCCTTCGAAAACTTGTAACTCTTATAAAATCAAGTGTTATTATTACAAACCCTATAACGCTCCGATTTCATCACTTTTAATGATTGCCCACTCGCAAATCAGGCCCTGTGTTATTTACTGACATATGTATAAAATGTAAGTGTCTGTAGTCCATTAAATCAAAATTTTCGATATCACTGTATCTTTCATCAAGTATGTTCATTTTCTTTAAGAACAATACAATATATTGATATATATTCCTAACCTTATATTACCAAAAAGAATTACTTATAAGATTTATAAACCGGTAAAAGAGTTTTATATAAAATATAAAACTCTTTTTATTTAAATAATGAATATTATTATTTTACTGTGATCAATTATTTATATGTGAATTTACTACCAATTGTATATAAGATATCCAATACTGGGAATTACCCAAGTAGGTCCTTGCTTTAATTAATTAAGGTAAGTAAATGGATATTATTGAATATTACGATAAATTACTTAATAATATAAAGGTGGAACATAAATACAGAACTTACACAGCTGTGGATAATGTCTTAATTTGTCATTCCAAGACTAATAGCTTGGCTATAATATATTATACAGTACAAACTTGGCTTTATTTTGACTGCCTAGTAGAGACCCATATCAATTCGAGGTAACCATTGAAGAACCTAAGCGGAGACTATACTCTTCCTAGTGTCGCTAAAACTATTCACCATGTGTTTTTCTGACTATATGTCATTTTATTATAAAAAAATCGTTTCAAAATAAAATGATTGTGAAAATTTGCACTAACAATAATTGTCCATTATTTTTCTGTGGAGATATATTTAATCCATATAGCCTTTTATATTTTATAATCTTTAATTTTGGTGTAAATTGTTGCTCATAAGATTAATACATTAACCAAGTGATAATAACAGTAAGTGTCAATAAATAGGACTTTCGGTTATATAACTACTACAGTTAAGTTTACATATCGTATTTATCTTTTTACGACTAAATATTAAAAAAAAAATCTGATTTGATTAAAGTGTCTTAACTACATAATCCGTTAGTTTAACTGTGATGTAACTTATTCATATTTCGTCTCATATTATATCATTATCTTATAAATAGCAATTCAATTAACATGGCAAGGGCAATGTAGCCTATCAACTAATATTATGTGTTTTTATTACGTATAGTAAATATCATAAATAATATTATAATTATATATAGGTTGATAAAGAATTATTAATTTTCATTAAACAAGAAATCGTAGCTTTACTCCCTTTCAGCATTAGCACAGCATATACTCTTTAAAAATGTCTTTAAATATTATTCCAATTTCAAAATAAGTAAATTGCTTCGTATAACGCTTTGTTCACTTGATTAGTATACTTTGTATGTTCAAAAATTTTCTTCGTTATTCGTCTTCATCTGGAGGTTAATATTATTATTATATAGGCGTCTAACACCAAAACAAACATTTTATTAACATTATGTAATAATAATTTAAAATATATCAATATGACCTTACTCCTAAACAGAAGCAATCCTTGAAAATCGTACCCTCAAGCAAAATATGCCACAGCCTTTATATAACAGCAAGATGTTTATGCCGAAAAGTGCTATCAATCAACGTTATACGCTCTGTTGGCTCTCTATAGCTAATTACTGACATCCTTTATGCACGTGTCGGTCTGTTTATGACTTTCAATTTGCTTCATTTGCTAATAGAGTTAGTGGACGTTTCCTTTTTTAGTAAAGTTTTAGGGAATATTTAAGAGGGAATATTTAAAAGAGGGACCATATTTTAAAACAAGTATGTAAAGGTAGAAAAGTTTGAATATTTAACAATTACAAATATTTCTTAATTTTTACTAATATTTAAAGCAGAATAATTTGTTGATTGATATATAAAATAAAAAAGTCCCAATGACTTTATTGCGCTGATTCTTCTCAGACCTGAGCATTAACTTTAGTGAACCGATGTTAAATTATTTGACAATAAAAAAATTAAGCATGTGTTCTTATTTTGAATAAAATTATTTGACTTTGACTTAATTAATCATTTCGATATACACCGTACCTTACCACAACTCATAGTTATTACCATTTAGCTATGGGGCTAAGTTTTAGTTTAGCGTACATGTCATGAAAATGAAGTACGGTAAATTAATGTGCTCTTTAAGCTCTAAGGATTAGTTCTTCTTCAACTTTTCAACTAAGAAGTTGAACATGTGAATTACCTACATGTGTTATGAATGACGACAGTAGTTTGATTATGGCTAAATTAAAAACTGTCATATAATTTTTCGATTTTTCTAACGATAATTGAACGAAATAACGCAAGTGAATCTACATCCTGAGAATGTTAAAGAGGAATCGATATGTAATATTGTCATGGCATGACATTTTTAGAACATCTGTGATGTGTATGATAGGTACTGCACGATCGTTGCAATTTCAAATGTCATCTGGATTGTAATGCACAAATATATAGTACTTGATCTATTAAAAATACAACACAGATATCGCATTATATGGACAAGAAGTTTCGTTCTGTGTTTTTTTAATAATAATAATAATACTTTTTTGCACAAAAAAAAATATATAACACTTTACAAACAGAATTCCATGTAAGTGTGAATGTGCAATGGCGGCCTTATCGCTGAAAGCGATCTCTTCCAGGCAACCATTACAATTAATATTGGATCAGTAGCACAAATGCAGAAATGCAGAAAGCTGCAAAAAGTATTACATTACAACTATACATACATTTTAGGTTATATTATTTATTATAATTATTAATGAGATTATATTAGTATATCATCTGTATGTTATTATATTAGTATATCCTTAAAATCATGAACTCTATATTTAAAATGATATTAAATAAGCTAATAAGCTGCTACCATGTAACAAATATAATAAAGATTTTATAATAAAGATTTAATAAAGATTTTACGTGTAGTTAAAAATAGGCATTTTCATTGTCACTGATGAAAAGCTTAATTTCAGTCCCATTACGGTTGGCGGTCAATTCTCTTCATCTCAAACGACCGTCCAATTCAAATTATAATAAATTAACAATCGTTGCTAAGTTGTGACCTTGTTACGGCTCTTTATTTCAATAAAAATAAATACTTGTTAATAGATACTTCACTTACCCTCGAGCTTTAGCTTAACTGATGAAAATAAATATAAATTTTGACATGTAGCGTAACAACTTTTTAATAGAACCAAGTGGACTTACTTAAAGCTACGATAACATATATTTACTTATGAACAAAACTTCATACGTGTATAGTTCATATATTTATTAAAACAATAGCCTCAGGCTTTTTGTAAGAAGGTTCTATGAATTAATTATTCTATTTAAAAATGATATTAACTCGAAGTTGAGAAGCAATGACGTAACGTCCACCGACTACACTTGACCTACATGCGACCGGTTCATTCACATCTGAACGGAACTCTTCCTATTTAAAATTAAAACATTAAATTATCATGCTTTTTATATATCCGTAGAAAAAGCTCGCCCCTTTTAAGTTTTATAACAGTGAAAGTTTTAATTGTAAGACTTAGTGTGCTTTCTCCGCCACTCTAACTGCTAGTCTATTTTTCTTTTATTTTTATCTTATAGAAAGTGACACTTAATTCGCTTTCAATTTGATCGAATACAAATAATAGTAGATATTGGCGATAGTGTAATGTAAGTCAATCAAAAATCAAAGTTTCTATAGGAAAAATTATTTAAAAGCGTTGTAAGTTCGATAGTCTATCCCTTTCACTCATATTTAATATGTAGTTAAGAGAAAATCATTACTTCCCCTAACACATTAAAGAGAACATTATTAGTAAAATTCCAATACACTGAATCTATAGAGTAAATTTCACATTCACCGTTTAATAAATTTGTAAATATTATTAATTGTTAAATACTTGCGTTCGTTATTGTTTTGTGTTTCGACCACAACCCGTAGTTTTTATTGTATCTCTTTTGTCATACGCCTATCATTTATTTGGCCCGGAATGTGAAGGTCGACTTAAATAGCTCCTAAATTGTAATTCATGTTATTGTTATAAGCCAATAGCATTATTTTGTATTGATGTGATGATATATGATTTTAGATGATATATGTGTGTGTGATATACTCAGAATTTTAAATGATTTGTGAACATACATTAGTCGTTTAGTCGTCTTATGTATGAGCATATATAATAAGTGGCTGCGAGTGGCTAACACACGAAGATGGATCACTCGTGTCTATATTAATCGAGCAATATTAAGAAATGAAAAGCAATTTCTAGTAAGACTTACTATAATTAAAATCGATAACTGTAAATAATTACTGAATGAAATCGTGTTTGTCATGCAAACCTTGTTTGTATAAACGAAATTATAATTAAAATGAAAAAAAAAAAACATCGAAAAAATATTTCAAACGATACTGGCAATTTAACGTAAAAAACAAATGTCGATTAAAATGATAACATCTACAAATCGTATTGAGATCGAGTAATTTAGTATGTCAATGTGATACTTAGTACAGTAATACCGGTTTATGTATAAAACACATTTATATCCAACTTGCACCGCCTATACCGTTAGTGTACCTCTCAACTCTGATATAAATAAAATAAAAGCTCTAAAGTGGACAACGAACGAATTTGAGGACATTGTTTAGTTATGCACTTGTTTTTTTGTCCAGTGTAAAAATATCTCGAGTAAAAGTCAACCAGAATATTTACTGTAAAATGAAATCGTATTGAAATTTCGATGTAATAGATTATGAACGTAGAGTAAACTCTATCTATACTTTAAGTGTGGGCTGTTATGTTCGAAATTTTATTAAACTTCTATTTGCTTTAAAAAATGAACAAAAGCTTAAAATATTAATAAGCTTTAATTAGAGAAGGTTATATCTTTCTTTATGTAAAAATAAAAAAAATATTGGTATATAAATATTCATATTGAGAATATTTTTATTTACTACACACAAAGTTGCACAATGATTAGCTTCGAAGGCGTCGAGCTGGCTGAGAGTACTCTTATGTTTGATTACTGCATTCATTTGATTAATGATTACCTACAGCCTATTTCATACTGAGAAATAAGTTCAATGACACGCTACCTCGGAGATTGCAAGTTCAAATTTAATTCTATGCTATAGATACTATTATGTAAAGTTGTTAGACAATGCCATAATGCTATAACAAATTTTGAACGGATCAACGAAGAACGCTCTAGTTGCAATCCGTTCTCTTACCATAGATTTCAATCACGTATATTATGCGTGTTAGTTGGCGTAACTTAACGCCACGGAACTTTATCTAACTAAATCACCGAATTGCACTTATTTTAAAAGTAAACAAAACATAACAACAGTAAACAAGGATGGAATTATAATCTACGACTATCGTTCGGTAACGACAAAAATCATTTCCGACGGTAATTTTTTAATTTATTTTAATTTAATTTATGGTAATGGTAGGCAGAGGGAACCATAGATTAAAGGAACCTAGTGTTGTGAAGCTTCGTTCCCTACTTTCCGCCACTCCACACGCAATGTCTCCCTCACATAGCAAAGTAGGCTGAGGGAACAGTCCTCTACTTTCCGCTTTTCGTGTTGAGTGGCAGAACTCTACGCCGCGCTTTGCCTTGTTGCCAGAGCGAAGAAAATTAAAATATTTCATTCTCCCCAAGTAGCAATTGAACCCATAACGCGTCGTCTCTTTTTATAACGTCATAGCATCCAAGCACTAAGCAGTATTTATATAATCAATCTCTAATTTGAAAGGATTTCTTGAAATATGAACATGAAACGATTAACGCTTGAATAAATCTGTATTAGTGACACTTAGTGCTCATTAAAGAGAAAGTTTACAGGTTACAAGATCCTCATATGCTATGAGATATTTTTATAAGTACATTGACTTCATATAATATATCTAAATATTTTAAGAAATTATAATCTCACTGCGTCAATGACTTTTATGATCGTCTTTAGTTCAAGATTATCTCTAAATCCAAAATACGAGGTATTTAATGTCCACTTATCTTAACTATGCATTTTATTACTATTGTCAAAGATATTTTCACCGTGAGCAAAGCGAATTCTAGAAAGTAGATACAATCTTACGAGTTAAATATCGATGGTGTTGTATTTTTTAATCTTATAGAGACAAATAATTTACATATTATTTAATTTTAATAATTAAATTTGGGTCCTATCGGGTTTCTTCTACCCGGCAGTCTATATTTCTACATACTCGTAGGTAAAATGTGAGAGCCAAAAATACATTTAAATTCTTTTATTATAGACGTAACGATTTTTTCGTTATTTCTTTTAATTAAATATATTTTGCTTTGGATATTGAAAATCCTCCTTTATTTATTATACGTCATATAGATAGATATTAGATACCTACTTTTTAGTAAAAGAATTTTAATTGGAATTTACACATTACTTTAATATAACAGCTTTACATAATACAGCTTAACATAATACGGTATCATCTAAAATTAATTATTAAAAAACATCATGACCGTTTGATAACAATAAAACTCAGTTTGCAAGTTGGATACGACATTGTATATTGTAAATAAACGTTCACAAGTTGTTTTTATATCCTGTTAAAGATGTGACTGTAATAATAAAGTATTGACATGGATAGGTTGGTAGGTTTGTTGTTAGGTACTTAGTTCTTGACCGGATATCATATTTGCAAAGCCATAATGTCATGAGCTTACAAATAACAATCGTATCGTAAGAATATATTTGGTATTTACGTTAAAATGCAAAATATTCATTGAATATTCATCCTGTTGTCTTTTACATTATCATTCATTTTTCTTCTACGTTGATAGAAAATTATGGCTTTGGAAATAAAATTTCACTGATTATTCATTCTTAATCTTGTTTCAAATTTCAAAACATGAAAAATTATATGCTCCCACAATAATAACAAACTTAACATTAACAACTGTAGCATAAATATATTTACGTCTCGGAGGTGTTGATATTGAGTAAAATCGATTAATTACAACCATTAGTTACTTTGTCGATATGCTAAAGATTTCGTATTGACAGCTAAGAGCTTATGTCAAAGGGCATAAACTTTACAGGCCGTAATTGCAGATAATTTATGGTATACATTACTAATGCAGGCTGTATAAATAAGAAGCATAGATGTTTTCAAAGAATAATTTATGTTTATAAGAATAAGGGTAATAGAATTTGGACCGAAAAAATCTTTTAAAAGGTGCTTTGCTTTAAGGTAAACACATTAGTTTTGTAAAATGTAAAGAAAATAAAATAGTTTTTATTCGTATCGTAAATAGTAATCGTATTTTCTCAGCTCTAATTAAAAATTAATTCTAAATAAAAATTTGTAATCATTGTATCAATCCTTAGTTTTGTAACTTTTGCAAATATGTCCGTTTGTTTATATAAAAGTTCTTTGTTTCCTATTTATAAATTTTAATCGATTTGTGTTATATAAAGTACCTGAATAAAATAGGAAATACAATGTTTATAGCTTTTCATTAATGGGATTGTAAATTATGAAATCGTTCGGGCTATTACTTTTCCTTATCGATTACACGTATGTAGCTAAACACATATGCATATATAGCAATGTTGGTAAAATAGAAAGCTTTTAAATACTTTCTAACTCCTTTAGATTTGATATATAATAATCTGATTACGCTAAAGAATAAATGTTATATGAACGTGGTGCAGTTGTGAAACGTTTGATTGTAATTTCGGCTGTCACTCAAGGTGTTTATACTTAAGGTATATATATAGATGCCCACACCTTCGTTAGCGTGGACTTTATGTTCATTGCTACCTGATTTTTCTGTACCGACATACTGATGTTTTTCCATTTTTTTATAGTTAGTAGCTTATCACATCAGATGTTCTAGATCTTTAATTTATATATATCAAAATGTCAATGAAACATGTAAATCATGGAGAATATGGGGCTTCTGTAAAAGGACCATTTCCTCATTTCATATGGTTTAACTGGACATTATGGTTTAATCTTGAGATGTTACAAATCTGGAATTTTAATATGTCACTGAAAAATCTTTCATCATCATCAATGGAAACTGGTTTTCATTTTCGATCTCTTTTTATAGCAGCAATTCATTATTTCTTATAATTCAGCTGGTCAGCTTTGGCTCTGTATCAGGTAGAGAAGTCTTCAAAATAAATTATATCCTAGATTTTGCCCAGACCTAACAGCTATACAACAAAAAGTTTTTATTCTTTCTCACAAATAATATATTTACATGAGTTGTGGTCTAATCATCTAGTGGGCTTATAGTCTATGATCCAGAAAAAAATCTGGAGAGACAGGAGCCTAAACTAAGATAACTTGTGTTATAGAACTCCTGCTCTAGATTACCTTTATTTCTCTGGTGTGGTTGTACAAAACGCGATTCTGGAGGATATATTTATTGATTCGTTATCAGGTTTCATCTACTTAATCCATATAATCTTATGGACTGGATGGATGGAATGAATCAATAACATTTCTTCAGCGCAACTTTAAGCATATGGACTTGGAACGCTTGAGGGAGGATGTGAGGAACATCGACTGGTCATCCACATTGTCATCTAATAATATTGACAGTATGGTGGACTCTTTAACTTCTAAACTGATTTGCATTTATGACAAACACGCTCCTGTAAGACCAGTTCGCATGAAGCATGCACCCGCTCCCTGGTTAACACCTGTTATTAGACGAACTATGTGTAAGCGTGACAGAGCCAAAGCTAAAAACAAAAAGGATCCTTGCCAAGATAACTTCGCTGCCTACAAAAAACTGCGTAACATTTGCAATAAAATGTGTAGGGATGCAAAACGTCGTTACATTCATAGCACTATCCAGAATCTCAGTCAAGCACAAGTTTGGAGATTCTTAGAGTCATTAGGGGTAGGTAATTTCAATAATACTCATTCCGTAAATATAAATCTCCATAAATTAAATTATTTTTTTACAACTCCACCTTTAAATATAAGCCCCCAAATTAAATCTGAAACTCTTAAGATTTTGTCACAAACTGTCCTACCAGACTCAACTCCCTTTTCTTTCAAAACTGTTTCTGAAGATGATGTCAGGAAGTGTATCAAATCTATTTCCTCTAAAGCCATTGGAAGTGACTATCTCAGTCTCGACATGATTCTACCCGTGTTGGAAAGCATTACACCAGTGGTCACCCACATAATAAATTTTTCACTGATAAGTAATGTTTTTCCGGCTCAGTGGAAGAATGCGTATGTCGTTCCCTTACCTAAAACTTCCAACCCCACTACCGTTGCTGAATATCGTCCTATATCTGTTCTTCCGCTCCTATCCAAAGTCCTTGAATCCTTCGTAAACAATCAACTTCATGGTTTTCTCTCCTCTAACAATCTCTTATGTCCTTATCAATCTGGCTTCCGTCCCTACCACAGTACAGTTACTGCGTTGCTGAATATCACTGAGGACATACGTTGTGCTATGGATAACACCAAGCTCACCGTGATGGTACTACTTGATTTCAGCAGCGCTTTTAATTCTGTTGATTTTGATATACTTCTGGGCACTCTTCGCGCAGCTAACATCTCTTCTCCAGTTATCAACTGGTTCTGTTCATATCTCTTCGGTCGTCGGCAGTGTGTAAAAGCTAACGGTGTCACATCATCATGGTTGGAACTCACTGCTGGCGTACCTCAAGGCGGCGTTCTCTCTCCACTTCTTTTTTCTATTTTTATTAATAACATATCAAAAGTCATTTCTTCTCCCTATCATTTGTATGCAGATGACCTGCAGTTATATAAACATTGTAATTTGAATGAATTACCTAAGGCCATCGAAACTCTAAACAAGGATCTTATTGCTATTCAGTTTTGGGCTGAATCATTTGGCTTACTAGTTAACCCTAAAAAATCGCAAACTCTTATTATTGGTAGTAATAAGATTAGAGGTAGAATCAGTTGGAACTCAACGCCGAAAATTTTGTATTCGGGAGTTGAAATTAAATACTGTAAAAACATAAAAAATTTAGGCCTTATTTTTGACAGTAATATGTCTTGGACTTCACACATTAATGATATTAGCAAACGCATGCATTTCTCTTTCCATTCTCTCAAGCGTCTCCAATATTTCCTCCCTCACAAAACCAAAATTATGCTTGCGCAATCTCTTCTCCTGCCAATTCTTGACTACGCCGACGTTTGCTATTTGGATGTGACCGAGGAGCTATTAAACAAGCTAGAGCGTCTTCAAAATCTCGCCATACGATTTATCTTTGGTTTGCGTAAGTTTGACCACGTTTCTCAATTTCGCGCTCAGCTTAATTGGCTTCCTATCCGCCTTCGCCGAGATATGCACATACTTACACTCCTTTTTAAAATTCTTAATTATGAAAAATTTCCTCTTTATCTCCGCTCTCGTTTTAACATACTTCCCACTCCCAGACGCTCTAGGCGGTCGTGTGTCATACCGACACTAGACATACCTAAGAGTAATACTAAATACCTCCAGAAATCCTTCTCAGTGTATGCTGCAACCCTGTGGAACCAACTTCCTAAATCCATCCAAAATAGTCCAACCATCATTTCCTTCAAATGTCAATTAAAAAAGCACTTACTCGCTAGTTTAAACGAGTAAATTGATTTTCAGACAGTCATCAATGTGATAACCTTATTTTCAGCTCAGTTATGTATGTATGTATTATGTTTTTTTATTTTATATATATATATATATATATATATATATATATATATATATATATATATATATATATATATATATATATATATATATATGTATGTCTATGTATGTATATTTATATATGTATATGTATGTATGTTTGTATGGTGTATTTATATGTTTGTGAATATTTATGTATTTGTAATAAGTAAGTATTTAGTATATATTATAGTTCCATATTTGTATATATCAAGTTTTATTTATGTGTGACATATAATTAATTATATATGTATTTCTAATTATAGAATAGAATAATTTGTACTATATTCTTACCCGCTGTTTAAAAACTCATCCACTACCATAGGTTGGCTGGAAGAGATCTCTTATAGGGATAAGTCCACCTTTATGTACTACTTTTTCTTTTTTTATGTTGTTACGCTTGTTTTTTTTTTAGTACAATAAAGAATATTATTAATAATCTCATATATTCATATATATTCATTCGTTTATAACATATTTGAAATTTACATACATATTTTGTACTATGTGGTCATGGGGATTTAGCATACATATATTTGGCAATGAGACAGTACTTACATACTTAATAACAGTGTTTTGCAACTCCTAGGTTTATGACCTGCAGGCCGCAGTTCGCACGTATGTGTACCGACAACATAATTTGGATTTGTTCTACCTATAGATTACCTTATATAGTTTTTAAGTTAAATTGTGTAAATCAAATGCTTACGCAATACTGTCAGGCGTAATTTTATGTGTTTGAGATAAATATATAATGACTATCGTAGAGTGTGATATAGAAACAATTACTGTCATAATGCGTTTATAAATTAAGAGGTGCCTAAAAGTATATGATTAAGTATTAAAATATATACTAAGGATTGTACGACTGGACATGTACAGTAAAAGTGCTCACTTAATTACTGTAAAGCAAAACACATAAGAAATAAATGGTTGTTGGATTACTGGAATCTGATTAATATATCCGGTCCAGTAGAACATTGCGCCGAATGGTGCGTACCTTAATTGTTACCGTATCAAGTTACTAGCGATTGACGAGTTTTAATTTTCAATCTCTTTTTTGGATATCGATCTATGTAAGCATAAAATATATATATTTTATATTTTAATATGTAATTTAGATTTTATAACATTGCATTATTTTACCTATTTAATGTAAGTATGTTATTTTATAAAAATAAAGCGACAACTGTTAATTTTATCACACTTTCAAAACTAAAATGTGTCGGTTTGAGTAATTGATTTAATTACATATTTCACAAACAGTCTAAATAATCAAATATTAAATTTGGATAATAATTAATTTAGTATGGTATAGTATGTACATTCGTATCTTAGCATTGTGTATAAATATCAGTATTATTGGAAAAAAAAATCTTTCGATAATAAAAATATAATAGTTTCGTCAACAACCGTCTATTGTTTGTGAAATATAAAAAAAGTTAGTTAGGATTTTTTTGAGGAGGACTTTTTAAAGGTAAGAATTCCTTCATAGATATTATTTGCGTAATAAGCCGTTCACATTTTTAATTGCTACTCCATTACTGTTCACCATTGTATGTTGTAATATTATAATATTACATTATGCCTATAGCTGAATTTCATAACCTTAAATTTGTTGTGGCTCTCCAGACTAGAAATAATATATTCATGTACTCCTGTAATTTTTTATTACACAGATACAAAATAAACGTATATAATGTAAAACCCTAATTGTAATTGTAATGAACATTCTTCGGTTGATGAACAAATCAATATAAAATCCGTATCGGTATTTAAAAACTGTTTTTTTATAATTATTAAAGTTTTCATACGGATCCCTAACGTTTTTGTAAATATTCCATCGCCAATCTCCATCACAGATAATAAAAGACCATTAGAAGTAAAAATATTGTTTTAATCGGTAAAGTAATTGCAAATTGTAATATTACAGTGTATCAGCTCATTAAACTATATATACTAAACATATCATTAATAACTAAAAATAATTAATTTTTAAGGACGTTTTTCCTATATCATTAAAAACTATGTTGTATATTATGTCCATTTCATTATAAAAAATTATTATATAAAATTTTCAAAATTAACACACATTCGTCTATATTGAATAGACAAATGTATGTACCATACTCACCTTAGGGATTGTAGGCGCCCTTGATCGTACGGTGACCGCAGGCGGGGCGTACTAGCATGCATGGCACCACATGGGAGTACTATTACGATATCGGTACAGAACCTATTACATTTGATTTGATTATTATGATTTAACGCTTGCACGACTATATAAATTCTAATATCACATATAATGTAGATAAATAAATAATTCATATTGTTTATTAGTCTTAAGTTGTATGTGTAAATATATTCTAGAAATCTTGAAGTAATTCAAATAGTAAATAAGCTTGAAGAATATTTTTAAGGAATTATTTATTAAGATGTCTTAATTAATTAAATCTTATATATATGTTAAAGTCGAGGAGAGCTACTGATTAACCTTAATTATAATGATGATCTACATCTAAGTCGTATAAGTCAAAAAAAGGAAGTTAATAAACCGAAGGTTTATTCCTTATATTCAATTGCCACTTAAATTAATTTAATAGTTTTATTTAAAAAAATTATATAATCATTATTCCAGTGTCACGGCTACTCTAATGCTCACCTCCACGGTGTCATTGATCTTTAATATATTCAAGTAAAGCAATTACATGTTTGTGCTCAATGTAGATTTCATTAAAATATTGATTTTCTTTTCAACTTAATAGAAAATGACTTTAACATTTTTTTATAATATTATTCCACACTAAGGAAGTCAATTTCTACGGTTTGAAATTACTTATATATTAAAATATAATAGGCATCAACGTAGCCAGGTATATTATCTTTTATTAGTCATACATATATTTTAATTTTTTAATTACTTTTGCATTGCTTCTTTAGCGGGTCAATGTTAGAACGATATTTTGCAAATTTATTAGTTTTTTAATGATTTCCGATAGTCATATTAAGAAGGGGAACGTTCACTTATTGCCAAATATTGTTATTAAGTGTTATTAACAGAATATTAATGCAATATACATATATAATCTTGTTTTGGAGATATTGGTGAAGTTAGATCGTTTCTCCGTCAGCGACGTTACCAACATGACTCACCTGCTTAAATATAAATATTTAAAACTTCTATTTATCATGACTCAATCAGGCTTAATCAGGCTAAATAAATTCTTAAATAAATGAGAAAAGGAAAATTTTCCCCTTGTACTCAATATTTTATGAAAATCTCACTGTACCTTATATTTGTGAATTTAAATAATTAGATACGATCGTGGCGCAGTGGAATAACGTCAGACTGTAAATGCAATAGTTTAATCACTCACTTGGAGAATTATTGCATTCAAATAATTTTCAGTTCCTTACTGGTATTAAGTCAATACGCAATAAAATTTACCCACTAAAGTAAAGTGTAAAGTGGAGAACAACTAACTAACCTAACCTAACCTGAGTTTATCTGCCTACCCTGAAGTTAATAATAATTTTAGAATTAGCCATGTGATAAATCTAAGATAAGATAAGATCTTTGCGAATACGTATGAGTGTCACTATACAATTAGTACAGCTTCATTTAATATTTCTTGTTACCAATCTATTGTGCTTAACCTATGATACGCTTACAATAATGGGTCAAAGGTGTTTACACCGCACAATATACGAACACAACAAGCACGAGCACGATAACTGACAGATTAATGACTTTAAATTTATCAACATAGATATTAAGTATTTGCTTACTATATTTAGTACAATTTTCTATATTTATACACTCGACATTTTAACGTATTGTTGTAAATTTAATCTCTCGGTTAGGTTAGGTTTTAATAAATTTATCTTCAGGAAATAAATGAAATAACGGAAAATATTTTCATTTAATAATTCGGTGAATCGAAATTTGCATACGTTTCTAACTATTTCAGTTTCCTTAGCAACTTAACTAATCATAACATTTCATGATTAGCTTCTGTTTTTTAGTTAGTAGGTACTAGTTTAATTTTTGCTACCCCTAAATATTTTATAATATTTTCTATCAAATAAACTATAATAAATAAAAAAAACTGTTTAAAATTATAATTTGACTGCACGTTTAATTTACGATTGACAAGACATTTTATATACATACAAATGGCTTGTTACACAGAGCTTGTTAAATGTCGATCGAGTGATTTATTACGATTATATCTTACTTTAAGATAATTTGTATGTACTTTACAGTTCATAAAATTAATTAATGATTCTCGTTAAATCGAATCAAATAGGTCAATAAATACGAACGTAAGTATATTAATTCTATGGCAGCGCATTTCAGATAATTCTCACTGTATATTTATAATATTTTTTTCCCCTTCTGATAAGGCAAAATTGTTCTCCTCAATACATAATGTAGTAAAAACCGGCGAAAAGTACACAACAAAATAGAGTTTCATTAGTATCTAGCATTATATTCACATGTTTCAAAAATTACTATGAAATAAAAATAAAATGTATTTTTAGGCCATAGGTCACGTATCCGGCGGACATATAAACCCAGCAGTGACATGCGGACTGTTCGCGGCTGGCGACGTGAAGCTGCTGAAGGCGATCTTCTATATCGTAGTACAATGCTTGGGAGCTATAGCTGGAGCAGCATTTATCAGGGTAAGATTTTACTTATATTTTTTTATAAAAAACGTTAAAAGTTATTCACTTTTAAAATACATAATTTACAGCTTAAATTTACACTTTTTTGCATTATGGATACATATTTACGATACTATGAAGAAAACTGCATCAGTTAAACATAAAAAATGCATTTTATTAAAATATATAAACAAGTAAATCAAGTTAACGTAACATAATTAACAAGTACTTACTAAATAAGGACATAAGTACGACTTTATATGCCCTTACAAAGTATGAGTCAAATATGTTAGTACGAAAAGGTGTTGCTAGCCATGACACTGATGTTATACAATTCTAAGATCATAGAATAATGCAATAAGTAGAGCAACCTTCTGGAACCTGCTTGTAACAATCAGATGCGGGGCAAGTATTAAAAGATGTGCAATCAAATGACTTCAATCGAGGCTCGACAGTTAGAAATTGGAATACTTAAATATAAATTATGCGTGTGAAGTTGAAATATGGTAGGTACTTGATACTTGATTGCGTGTAAACTGTTACATACAATATAAAGAAAGATATGAATATAGAGTCTATAGATGGAGTACACTTTAAAGGACCTTTACAGCTACATACAGATTATAGAGATTTAAATTGCCGTTAAATTTCTAATTCATTTGTTATTTAATGCCGTTTGACATGTCGAATAAACATGATATGACTGATTGACAGACATACCTTTACTCAAAAGTATTATATTAATATAAGTAGATATTTAGCCACATTTGACATTGAAGTTGATAGATTGAAATTTTTTAATTACATGTAATAAGATGTTCCTCGGTCATTATGTACGGCAACACGTTTTTAGGTGAATATTATAATGATATTTCGCAAGCTGCCTTCTTAAACGCTTAAAAAATTAATGATTAATAACGAACATTAACAATTATTGGTTGTCAATTAAATGTTAAATTAAACTTATGGGTTAAATATCGCGTACGTGTTAAATTTTGATGTTTCAATGTTGCGCGTGCGGTTAATTATAAACAGGTAATTAATAATATTTGCGCGTCGCGACCTCGTGAGATGCAGCATATGCGACATTTTACTTATAAAGAGCAAGTAAAGACCATCCACTTAATGGGTCACGATTTGTTTGTTATTTGATTAATCTTATAGGTACACATTAAGTTTTGATTCTATATCTTCTTCATTTAATTTTTAAGTCTAACGTAGTTAATGATTCACCTGAGATTTCAACTCATGAATTATAATTAATAAGTAAATAATTATGGTTTTAATTAATTATACCTTCTCTGCTTGTTTTATTTTTCTATCATGGTTTCATGTTTTGTCAGTCGATTTTAATGATCGTTTATTATATGTAAGTTTCTTCTATATATGATTTTTGATTTTATATTTTTATAGTTGGCTATACCTGAAGATAGAGTAATGTCTTTTGGAATGACTCTACCTGCATCTAACGTCACCGAACCTCAGGTTTGTAATTATACTTTGTTTGCTTGTACTATAAAAATCATTGTATATTCTCTATTTTTTAAATAAAAGTGATAAATACATTAAAACAATACTGAGTACAGATATAGATATGAAAATGTTTCTGTTATTTATTCGTATGTTATTGTGAATAATTTAAGATTTACTATATCAAATTCAATCATTGTAACTTGATCGAAGAAACTTATATTTTTTTTTTAATTTTTAGTTAAGTAATAATTAATTTGAATAAGAATATTAAAATTTTCTTCATAATATCCAGGCACTGTTAATAGAGGCATTGATCACGTTCGTACTAGTGATAGTGGTACAGGGAGTTTGTGACGCGCGTCGTAACGACATCAAGGGGTCCGCGCCGCTCGCCATCGGTCTCAGCATCACCGCTTGCCATGCTGCTTGCGTAAGTATTATTGTAATGTACCTATATACCAGAAAACAGCAAATATTTTTATATATGATCTTAAATTTATTTTTTAATAGATATAACTTATATGAAAAGATTATAGGTTGCAAATAGTTAGTAATTAATATCTTCGTAGATGACAGCCAGTATTATATATTAAAGTAAACAAAATTTTATAAAGAATTGGCAGATGTTATCAAGAATAAGTAAAAAAATAACACTCCGCCAAAATGAATCATTTTAATATAGACTATAATATACTATGCGTTACTTAAGACTACGATCACCAGAATTAGTTATAACGAAACCTTTCAGTCATATTACAACTTAACAATTACAATTATAAATATTACGTACCTCAATACTTATTACTTGTCCACAGATACCTTTCTCGGGCTCCAGCATGAACCCTGCACGTTCTTTCGGCCCCGCCCTCGTCATGGGCGTCTGGACCGCACACTGGGTAATACACTCTTATTACTTACATTATATTGTTAAACGGTGATAAAAGCGTGGCAAGTTGTCATACATGTAAAAAACGTAACGCTCTAAGAACCATACATTGTTCTGTTTTCAAATATTTACTTTCGTTGCTATTAAAATGTATTTTGGCTACAACTTACCATTACTATTTAGGTCGTGTTAGAATGTAAAACAAGGTTTTGTTAGCTCCACTTCTTCTACCTTCTACTACCTAGGGTGAAGGCACTATGTCATGGGTGTAGGAATAAAGGGGGCCGATCGTTCTATGCCAACGCCAGAATTGTCTAAAAATAAAAAAAATAAAACCTTTACACAAAATTATCGGTTCAAGGTAAAGTCAAACAAATTGTCAAATCTCTAGATACCTGATTAGATAGATGGTTGTGACGAAGTAGGTATAGTACGTGTAACAGAGGAAACGACGCAACTCAAAGACGCACTTTTACCTAAGTTAAAATGAAAATAATTCCCCCGATTAATTACACGATTAGTGTTTGAACCCACAATGTCAAAGATAGTTGATAAACTCTTGTTACCGTGGCTTAAAAGATTTGGTTATGGGTTATTGAACCCATAACCCAATCTTCTAAGCCACGGTACACTATTGACCCTCTGGAACAATGTTAAAATATTGAACTTAAAATATTTTCAAGGGTCGGTATTAGGTCTTGGACTACGCTTCTTATCTATCTGTTTTTACTGAAAAAATACTTTATTCGATACTTTGAGTAAACCAATGGGCTGTAAAATTACTTATTGCAACCGTACTTTATTACGCCTTTCTCTCGTTTCCGTCTCTAGGTATATAGGCGGAGTAGAAAGCGTAGTTCTTAGTTGGCTCTACGCCAATTAGAATTTCCTATCCTAGATTGCCAATGAACCATAAGATTACGGATCTAATATGTATATCGTCGTGCATGTTTAGATTGTTAAAAATAAATGTACAACTAATAAATAATTAATATTTAGTATTTACATTTTGTATGTCTTTCTTTAGAATTTAGAGACTATATTTGAATACTTTACGTTTAATGCAGAATGTACGAAATAAAATATCGATTTAACTAAAGTATTAAATATATAAAACTGTTTTACATTTATTGATATTTCTAAAGATTAATATGAAATCTATTTTTATAATGATAGTATCAATAAATACAGTAGGTAGCTGTATGCGTGGTTACGTGAGCTTGATGTACACCACAGATGTACTATAAAACAAATCTAGCTTATCTAATGCTTAGCCCGTTACTGACCATCACTTTCACCGCCTCACGTGATAAAATGAGCCGAATGTAAAGCTATTTGAACATATGTCTTTATAAGCCGGCTTCTAACGATTATAAGCTGTTATATAATTTAAACTCCTTACCTTTCACTGGTAAAGATCTACTTTGGAATGTAATATATCATTCAAAACACGTAAATATCCGGAAATGTACAATTCGTCTCACAGAATCTCAAGAATAGGAGTACAAAACACTTGTGACCTTTCTTGAAATTGGTTTTGAAACACAACCTAATATGGTCAATTATATAGTTTTAAAAAAGTTGTTTAATAATGATGTAACTACAGACATTTTTATATATTTGCCGATTAGTAATACAAGAGTTTAAACGTTTCAATATTTTTATTATATTTGTGTCAGTCTTTCTATTAAATAACGAATTACGTGGAACTTCACGTCCGATGTAACTTACAGTCACTTATTTCTTCAGCAAACATTATGTTAAGATTAAATAGTGTAAATTAGTGCGAGGACAAGATTTTTCTTCAGAACCAATATTTAACAACGTGTTAAATATTAGTTTATTCCATTACATTTAGTTTGTTCGCAAATAAGTTAGAAGGCCGTTTTTGTTAGCGTACTAAATATGTTACGAATTATAATATAACACGTTCCATGAAAAATATATATAGATTTTCGCCGAAAAATATTCCTTGGGCGTATAGTTTTGGTGGTAATATAGAATTAAATATTAAATTATAATTTTTATCTTAAAAAATACTTACAAATGGATTCGATCGTAAATATAAATTATGTGATAGTAATTTCTGTAATTACACATTAGTTTCTTGCATATGCAATTTTACAACACCAAGTTAATTAATTTATACAAATATCAAATTATAACTATTGTTAAGTTCTCATTTTGTTGTACATTTAGACTTGACATTGACTGTCATATGCGGTATAATATACTCGTATGTATCTCACTTCACTTATGGAATCTTCTTATTCGCGTGTCATGATTTAATCAATATTTTTTTATTACTTCACTTAAGGCCTTTATCTTTATATATATTCTATATCTTTTCAATTTTTTTGGCAGGGTACTTACACTTCGTTCACTACGGTTTAGTTATTCATTGACATTGTATACTAGATAATAAAACAACATACAGAGTTTAGTCCAAACAGACCGGATAAAATATTACCGGACCGGATTATCTAACATATAATAAAAATATAGCTCATCGCTGTCTGTTGGTACATGGAAGGTATATTAAAAAAGCAATTGATAGGGGCATTTATAAATGAAACAGAACTAAAAACAATGATTTTAAAACGTTATGTCTTTTTGTCTGAGATTTGTGCGCGCTAATCTCAGAAACGGCTTAACTTAATATTTAGAGTTTGCTTTAGTAGACACAATGTTGCGGGTGCAGCTAGTATTAAATAAATAAATAAATATGGACATTACTGGGAACCTTATTACTCATTAGTATTACCTATAAAGCGTGCGTATTTTATTGTTTGTTTTTTTCTTTAATCTAATAGAAAATATAATTTTCAGGTATACTGGGTTGGCCCGATCGTGGGCGGTGTGGTCGCCGGCCTCATCTACAAGTATGTACTGCGCATCGGCAAAAGCGGAGACAGCGGCTCCTACGATTTATAAGTCATTCGCACACTCACGTGTTTTAGCCGTCTCTTATGTAACAACGATCGTCCAATTATTATTTACATTCAAATTTGAAATATTACGAGTATTGCATGTTGTCTATGTAAGTATAATTGGCACAATTACATAAGAGATTGCTCTATAAGCTCATTGATTTAACCTTATTAAAACATTGTTATATATAATCCTAGTATCTTCTTATAAGATTTATTGATGGGCTTATTGTGCGTTTATATTTATTAAGCTTTTCTATATTAAAATATCCAAAGTCAAAACGATTGAATTACGATTCATTGAATATATCGTTCAATTATCTTATATTTATATCCTTACTGAATATTGTTATGTTAAAAGAAATACTTTTTCTATACATATGATGATGGGTTTTTTAACATTAATTTATTGATATTATAACGAAATACGAAATACCGCACAAAGAACACGACGGTCGCATGTAAGATAAATTATATTTAGAATATGTAAGATAGAAAACTACAAAAGTATTAAGTCTATTTATGCTGTATGAATAATGTATAAGTTAATTTGTAAGTTTAGTACAATAATTCATGTTTAACGGTCTGTGTAAACGTGATAATGTACGGATACAACTCACTAGATGTTTCTTCCGAAATATACGCTATTACTAAAATAAATAGATTATTTTTATTTTAACTAACCGTATAAGACTAATATGATAAATATACCTAGAGGTATTTTAGACGCCTTATACATTTGGTCCCAAACTAAGCTTAGCTTGTTATATAGGTAGATACTATGTGGATCAGGCAAAACCCAAACAAATATATATATTTGTACAACAACCCTACATATACATATATAATAACAGCGAACTATAAATATTATTAAAATAACATCAAAATACCTATGATAAATTATTTTATTTTTACCACTCTGATACCAAAACACAGCATGGCGTTGAATTCCCACTCAACAAGCCGTGTGTCCCGAATTGGGCGGAAAGCGAGGAACGGAGTGTCTTGACACTGCTACTAATTGCCAGCGAATGCTAAGTAAATATATAATTAAACATCAAGATATGCATTATGCAGCGCTAGCTGTCATAATCTACCCACATACTCAGCACTAACCTAGATGACTGGTAATAATTAATGCGAATGTCTCATTTACAAGTGTAATGTGTTTGATGCAACATACCTACATATGTGTACACTTTATATTGTGTTGACTGAACTGTCTCTGTTATTAAACTTATGGAGGTAGCGGCACACAATGGTATTAATCATTTTGCAATACGCACTGTAAATTGCAAAGACAACTCATATTGAGTAAACGTTAATGTTACGTTATGAAAATGCACTTATTATATTATATTAACTTAACATACGGATGGATTTTTTAATATAAGAGAAAGCTACATATATATGTTAAGGAAATTGAATTTCATTAACTTTCAATTCAATTCATAGTTTTGTTATACAATTTTCCATCATACGGAAAGTCTTTTCAAGTTGAGCAAGCACGTACATTCATTATATGAGTAGAACTCATAGTTTTCGCGTACCTGTTTTTGCGTTTTGCGTTTTAATGTTACCTACATTAGGAAAATTATTAAGCTTAATATTATGCTTGTGTCTATAGCAAATTTATAATTTCATTATTTATTTCATTTAACAGTGGTAGATAAATAAATAAAAGCTTTCATTGCAATAAGCTTTGATTAATTTCTGTTAGGACATAAACTAATATACCATAGGAAATATATGAAAGGTAGAGACGAACGAGTTATATAGGATATCTTTATAACTGACATAAATCTCTAAGCATCAAACAATAGAGCCCAGCGTGTTGCCACGAATATCTCATTCACTGCACGAGACAAACTGGCTCAGTCAGCATCACCTAGACCCAATTCATTATTTAATATGAGAATAGTTATCGAACATTATCTCTCATCACGACGGCTTACAATCTTCACAGCTTGCGCAAGAGTCGTGACTGCGGCGCTCTAATCATCCGTGACATATCTTGCGCTGCGCAACTCCGATCTTATTAAAAATGTGTCGCATGTGTCAAGGTCAGGTTCAGCATTGTTTATGATTTGCTTGTAGGCTGCTATGAAATATATAGGTAATGTTGACATAATAACATAAACATCCAATTGTGCTATGGTTGGTTCAATAGACATCTTCGGTAGGTACTTTCCTTTGTCATAAATGAGTTGAAATATTTCTATACGCATAAACAGATGTTTAACTTTTTTACTAGGTATATGTTTACATTTTTGTAACAAGTTTTGTGCTAAAAATATATCTTAAAAATTTCTGCTCTAGAATTATTTGAATAATAATACCTACTTATCTTCTAAAAACGTGGTATATAAATAATTAATTGTCCTGCCATTTATTTCATGTTTTATGCTACGCATTCCTACTACCTAGTGACGTATAGAAGCTATGTAGTAAAATTTGTAAGTATTAAATAAATTTATACTAAAAATAATAAAAAAATTAAAATATAACTTCACACTATATCGTATACAGCAGGGTAGGATACATAGTGTTATGAAACTCCGTCCACATTTTTGGTCAATTTTCGAAACGTTGCACTTTTTCTTATTATTATAGCAAAGAAATGAAAATAATTCATTTTCCCGATTGGTAATCGAACCCACGTCCGTTGCGTTTACTCAGACGATGTACCGCTAAGCTACGACGGCCGATACAGATAATACCTAAAGGTAAGATATCAATTTAATGTTTCAGAAATGTTTTAAGATCATTATAAATTTCAAGATTTACAAATGCGGAGATAGGATATGAAAGTAACAGATTTTTAGGTATTATGTATTAAACTAATATATATTTATTTTTAAAATTAGTCTTGATCAAATTAAACAAAAATATTTTTCTTATGTTCAATTATATCAGTATTAGAGATAGTTGGTGAAGCCTGCCCTATCTGTCGGCCAAGAGCGCTTACTATCCGGTTTTATGGCTTTTAGATAACTTCTGCTTTAATATTCAGTTTCTAAAATTACTTGAAAAGAAAAAATCGATAACGTAAGTAATTATTTTAATTCTTCGGAAAAAATGTAGTATTTCGTCTTTATCGATAGAGATACTCTTGAGACCATTTTCGCTTTATTAAATAATACAAATTACAAATGATCGGTTTGGCCGATTACGCGGCTTCTTTACAATCGACTAGTTGGCCAAAGTCATAGTCGGCACATCTCTAATCAGCATGTAATTAGTATACAAGCAAGTTTTGCTTTTAAAAAATAAGTAAGTAAATTTTATTAAACCATAAAAAAAATATATGATTACTAGAAATAATACCAAGCTGAAATATCAGGACATACTTCTAAAAAAAAAAAAATGATATTTTGTAATAAAAATTATTTCCAAAATTTTCTTAATAATAAAACCCCAAAATAGAAGCAATAGTTATTTATTGAAGCCAAACCGGATACATGAAGTGCGAGATACAGAAACAGAGATATGATTATAATAATATAGATAGAGAAAAACTAATAAATAAGTTGAAAATTGCATTAAATACATCAATTGAAAACCACTATTGAATTTGTTAACTGCACTATATCAACAGGCCATGCACCCGTTATAGCTGAGGCAATAGGGCGCAAAGGCCCTTCCTCACGGTTGCTCGTCGAGGAGTGCTTGCAGGAAGGCTTCCGGGTCTGGGATATCTTCGAGGAAGCCTGCAGCATCACAGAACTCGGTAAAAGAAGCGCAGGGAAGGAGTTCATCCGTAAGAGTGGTTACGATGCGCTCTGCTGCTTTGGCGTTGGACTCGTCGTTATGACGGATGTACTCGGCTAGTTTGATAGGCCACTGCTCGACTGTTGTCGCGTTAACGTTCTGTTGATATTTTAAATATTTTATTATTAAACTTATATATGTGTTTAAGTTTTATATGAATTAGATATTTTATATATTAAATATATTACTCAAGACAAAATTCAATATTGCAGTGGTAGAATATTAATTTAATTCAATTGATCAAACATAAATGGGTTCAAGATTGCTATGTTTAAAGTATTTAATATATAGATAAGGCCACAACACTCACCTTAAACATAACACTATACAGCTGCTGCACGAGCGCCACGAACATGGCGTACGGCTTGTAGTCGGGCCACGCGCGCGGCGTGCGCTGCTCCGCCGTTAGCGAGCGCAGCGCGGGCCCGCCCGGCGCCAAAGCGCGCGCGTGGCCCGCAACCAGCACGCGCTTCAGCATGTCCACGCGGAGTACGCGCCATCTGTCATATCATGACTTCGTTAGTGTTGCTCTCTTAATTGTAGATAATTATAAAAATGTATATCCAACATTCTACCGATAAAGATAAGACAAAATAATATAGTGTTACAATGTAACAGACGTTTAGCTGTATCTATGGATTTTTTTATTATTTTTATAATATAAATAATAATAATAACTAAATAAATGGAGTTATATAACAAAAGTAATATATAACATATGTCTAAAATGTTCGACTTCATACAAATAAACAGTAAAACAACTTACTTAGAATGTGGATAAAGCAAAAGCATCAGCGTGAGATAATACAAGGGTCCGTCGGCGTCGTGTGCGGACTCCAATACCTTCGCCGGCTGCCACGACAGGCTCGTCTCCAGCGCGGTCACCTCGCGTCCCGCCACTCGAGTGCTGCCAAACAAATTATATTATTTATTTTTTTATTTCTAAGACTTTTATAGAGTAATTTCGAAGGTTTTTATAGAGTAATTTTTATAGAGTAGACAATTATAATGTGAATAACACTTTAATTCGGTTTTACAAGATTATTCCAAATGAAATATTTCTTATAGCGTCACGCTCATCCCGCATACAAAGGTAGGCAAAGTAGGCGCATTATTTTTTAGGGATAAACTTAAAACTTTCACAGTTGAGTCAATAACATGATTAATAATAATAATAATAACTCTTTATTGCACACCCAGAAAACATACAAAAAATAAATATAAAAAATAAAAAAGTATATGTACAAAAGGCGGCCTTATTGCTCAAATAGCAATCTCTGCCAGGCAACCTTAGGGCAAAAGAAATAGGAAATAAGATAGGGTTAGGGTGCAATATCTAATAATTGATAGAATAATTAACACAACACATAAACAAATATACATACTTATATACATACATACATACATACATACATACACACATACATACATACATACATACATACATACATACATACATACATACAAACATACATACATACAAACATACATACATACATATATACAAATATAAGTGAATGAATAAAAACAACAGTAGAATGCAATGGCATGAAAAAATAAATAAATAACAAAAGGAGAAATTACAGTGCTAAAAAATGTTTTTTCAAGCGACGCTTAAAGGCACAAAAAGTTTTGCCATTTCTGATACCAAAAGGAAGGGAGTTCCACAAACGACACGCGGATATGGTAAATGAGCTACTATAAAAGGAAGAGGAATGTGAGATTATTATCAGAGCGAAGAGATCGGGAATGTGACCCGCCCAAGAACATAAAACGCTCTTTAAGATAGGGAGGAGAATTTGGATTAAACAGAATGCAGTAGAGAAGATGAAGTATATGAGTATCCCTGCGAAGACGGATTGGGAGCCACTTGAGTTTCTTACAGAAGTCAGAAATGTGATCAAATTTGCGTAAACCAAATATGAATCGGATACATAAGTTTTGAAGGCGCTCAAGTTTATTCAAGTTTATAAATAGCATACATCAGCATAATCAATAATCGGTAGAATACTCTCCGTATTTGCTAACAGAATTTTGGTTGGAATAGGAAGAAAATTACGCAGACGTTTAAGAGACCCTAATGATGCAAAAAGCTTTCTACTTACCTCACTAACCTGTGAATCCCACGACATATTATTATCCAGTGTAATCCCAAGGTCTTTTACAGTTTTACTATAAGGTATTATATCATTATTAAGGAGCACTGGAGGTAAAGCAGAAAAGTCTATCGTCGAAGTGAGTTTTCCACTACCAATTAAAATCAGTTGAGTTTTTTTGCATTAAGACGTAGACCAAACGCTTTAGTCCGTAAGGATATACTGTCCAAACTTATGTTAATATTTTCGATGGCACTGGGTAAATCAGATATTATGGCTTGGTTGTAGATTTGAAGATTGTCTGCATATAGATAGTAGAGAGAAGAAACAGCATCAGAAATTGTATTTATAAATACAGAGAAAAGCAATGGGGACAGCACGCCACCCTGCGGAACACCAGCAACAACCTGACACCAATCAGAGTACGAATCTTGTATCCGTAAACGTTGCCGATTGTACAAAAATATTCCATAATATCAACTTACGTATTAATAACATATAACGCCATATGTGCCAGCGCGGGCACGAGCTGCATGTTGGAGAGGGGTCCCCCGCCGCCAGTGTCGTCGTGGAACGTGCGGCCGCGAGCAAAGCGCACGAGTAGCAGCTTCAAATCATGGACGGTGCATGTGTGGCCAATATCACGGTGACCAGTGCATTCCTGGGAATTTTGTAGTTTTATATAATGTAATTAAAACAAAGTTTATAGTTTTCAGTTTCAATTTACTTGGCTAGAACACTTGGATAGTTCCGGAGAGATAAAAGGATATTCTAATCCCGAATTTTTATATTGTTATGTAAATAACACTACATTTTTTAAGAAAACATGTTTCTTCTAATCTATTTTCAAAGTTACTAGCTTATAATTTTATTCACCTGCAAATAAGTAGTATGTCGCGCTAGACAAGAAGCAAAGGCAGATTCAGGTACGTGTGGTCCCCACAACGGCAGAAGCCCGTTGCAGCGCGTCGATGCGTTCTGCAGTGCTGCACTTTCCCACTCATCTCTGATATACAATAAAAAAAAATTATAAACTAATTATTTCAACGGTAAACATAATATTATCCGATTTAGCCTGAAATAATAATTTTAATATTTTAATAATTAAACATTAGAATTATAATAAATTATAATATTGTATATATTTTACATTTAGCTTAATGACAGTAGCTTAGCTTACATAAGAATTGTATATAATTTTGAGTTAAATCATGTTTGTATGTATATATGTAACTAACCTAGCACGAGCAAGTCTAACAGCAGCCATATGACACTCGACATGCACAATGTTGTAGTGGGACACTGTAGTGTAGCCTAGCGTCTTGCGCGCGCGCACCTCGAACTCTTCTACGGGACAACGTTTGGTAAACGTATAAATGCCGAGTACCTGTATATAAAATGGTTATTTATTAATAAAAGTTACTAATATAATAAGATACGGTGCAGATGATGACTGACTTCAAAGTTATATTTTTTTGATTGATTTAAGGGTTTGTAGATTTGGATATTTGATATTAATTTCAGCATGATATGTCCACACAATTATTTATTATCCTATTTTTCCTTTTCAGTATGCAAAGAACCTCCATAGAAACTTACCTTAGTAGGTTGATACTTGTAGCCCTCCCTGCAAATACAGCACACCGCCCCCGCTTCCTCTGCGAGGTCAGCGACCTGCTGCGTGAGGCTGCACTGCGCAGTTACCTGGCCACGCTCGTTGCTACGCATGCCTAGTGCACCCAACTGACGCTCACGAACTGCCATTGCGAGACGTTTCTTTTCCTGTTTTTATAAGAATAATAATTATGATTACTATGAAGTAATTTATATTTGTATATAAGATTATATTAAAATTTAATTACCATTCCATTTACCACTCTGAGTAAAATAAGTTAAATGTTACTTTATTCTTAGTTTTCATAAATTCATGTGGTCTGTAAGAGGTAAATAAGAGACCACTTCATTTAATAAATTCGGAGTATTCAATGTTTTTTAAACGCTGTTTTCAAATAAAATTTAATAATAACTTAATACATTTTTAAATAATACGTATGTACCTTGCATAATAATATAAACAAATCCCACCTGTCGTGTAAAATCGCGCACTTGTTGCACCTTAGCGGCGCACTGTGGCTGGGTGCGCAACGCCTCTAACAAATTCTCCGCGAGCGAGCCGACGTGCTCACCTGACGACACTTGTTCCAAACGATGAACGATTGGTATTACTTTTTCGCATACTAGCATCTGTATGGAGAAGAAAAAATATATTATTATAATAACAAAAAATATTATTATAAAAACAAATAAAGATACACTAAAAAATGTAAAGAAGACACCACTAATATTATAAAACGGAATATTTGTTTACTTGAACGCACTAATTTCAAGAACTACTAGTTGGAATAGAACATTTTTGTTTGTGTTGGATAGTCGAGTTACCGACGAAAGCTATCCGCTTTCACATTAATTGTTTCGATGTAGCCTACGAACAATTTTCTTAGTTATTTCCATTTCACGCCTTTACCAGTGTAACCGCAGGTAAAGGCTATAAAATATATTGCAATAATTATACAATGTACAATACCTGTGTTGGCTCATGATCAGTAGCGAGTCCGGTAAGGAAGCGCAGAATATACTTGAGTGCAGGACGACTAATGAACTCCTTCAGCTCGTCAGAGTCCGTACATACTAGCGTTGGTTTCACGCATGGAGCGTTTTTCTAAACAGAAGTTAATACCATGAAAATATTTTAAGTATATGTCCATAATACCAGTAAATCATAAAATATTTTTAGTTCATTAATTGTAGAGAAACATCAAATAACAGTTTTAACTAGCAGCACTTACCACAATATAATCTAAAGCATCACGAACTACGCCTAAGGATATTAAATAATCCTTTAACGTTCCTCCAATCGAATTCCTTTCTATATTAGCACATAGCACACAGAACAGTTCCATACAAAATTCCTCTTCACCCCACTGTTCGGTATCGAGTAGGACGAAATCTAATACTGGTTTGAAATGGTCTACAAGCATCGCCATCTTTAAGTCATTGCCGTATACGAGAGCAGCTAGTACGCGTGTTAGGTGTCCAAGAGCCACAGAGTTATTACGGATTCCTGCAGAAAATAAAGTATAATATAGCCGTGATAGCTTCTGTAATAAGTGTACATAATATGATATCTTTACATGATTAAAAATTATAGTAATGAATAATATCATTAAACACCACTAGCAACACTCATTATCACCAACCTGGACATTCGGTGCAGTTAAGTAGCGCCTGTACGTGTTCTGGTCCACCAAAAGTCAAAGAGAATTGCAGGAACGACTCGAGACTTTCACTTGCAGCAACAGATAGGATACGTTCCATGATCTAAGAAAAAAATAACGAATATGAAAGCTTCAAGCTGCAATAGCATGGGACTAAAAATACAATTTCAAATATATTTTATATAATCTATTTTCCATTGTGTAAGTAGGAGGAAAGAGTGTATGAGGAATAGAATGTAGAGTTAAATTAATTTGCCATTATTTTCACTATACTTTTAAACATTAAATATAATTAAAAATCAACAATGAACAATCACAAACAAAATAACGAGACCTCTAACAACTGGTACACAAGTGGCGCCCTCTGCATTTCCTTCTCATCGGCCGCCGCCAGACTCAGCGCGTGCAGCAACACCGGCAGCGCGCGGGCCTCGGGGCGAGTGAGCACGCGCACGCAGCGACGCACGCGCGCGCACAGCGCCAGGAGGCGCAGGAGGGTGGCGACTAGTGAACGCGCACAGCCTACACGGCCGATTGCTGCCAGCCGTTGGAGCATTACTTCTAGACCACCTGTGTTTGAGATAAAATATATGCTTACCGCCTTGAATTTCTTTTATAATGATTAGGTCAACAAATGATAGTAGTCCATAAGTTAAAAAAAAATTAGTCGCAACACTTAAATAATTCTTACCACAGTCGGCCAGCACATTCGCCATGCGGTAAACTTGTTCGTCGTCTACGGTCTCCGCGTTGGTCTGGCTAAGGGTCTCTACAAACTCCTCGGTGGCGTCTCCCAGTAAGCCTCGCATACGGTATACCACTCTCATTGCATCAACTGCTTCGCCAGATGTACACCACACCTACATTTACGTTTCAATTAGACAACATTTTCATTTCAATTTTTTATGCAAATTATGATAATATCAGGAATATTATACGTTAAGATTACAAGTGTAATATAATTTAAAACGTATATATTAGCTATAAGATTGCTTAAAAATATTAACAATAGGTAGACGGATTATAATTTAATTTAAACATAAGGTCATAGAAATTCCAAAGAAACACTCACCTTTTTATAAACTTCCTTAACAGGCAAATCGAGTGACATGATCTTATTGCACACAAGCAGTTCCATTCCGTTGTCATCTTCAAGAAGTGCCACGAGTTCACAGTCGGTACAAATTTTGTTCTTCACATCTCGCATGAGCGGACCCATGCCTGGCTCTAAGGACGAGTATGGATTACCCAACATACGACCCTATAACAGTAAGGAGTGTAATAGATAACACATAAAATATGTATAATATTTAGTTGAAGCAACTGTCTTGTTATTGGATTATTTGGTATAATAGGTTTAATTAATCCACAATATTTAAAGCATATGTGTTTGTCGTTCTCTCAAGTATGGGCAAAGTACTAATTGGGCCAATAAAAACACATTTTTTTAGATCTCTGCGTACCAAAGAATATAGGATAAGAAACAATGGTAACATCACGAACAACGCAAATGTATTTTGAACATTCCAGAAAGAAAAAACAAACACGTACCTGTAAGAAGTCTTCCTGCTGTGGATCTTTCTCGAGTGTAAGGAAGAACTCGCCAATATCATTTTCTTCAGGGTATATAATAGAGCAAAGCCGTTCAAATATAAATACGGGCGTGCGATAATCTTGCAGCGGGTACTTTTGAACTGTTTCTATGCAAACTGCCATGAACTCCGCGGTTTCCCTTTCAGTGCCTATACATTTAATGTCACATTACATTTATTATGTAAATTATAAAGAAAATCTGACTATCCTGCTTTATGCGGCATATAGCGAGAAATCATTTATTTATTTGTAAATAAAATGGTTAACGTATAATAAAGAAAAGTAATAGACTTTATTTGGCTTTCCAAAAAACTTTTCAGTAAAATCATTTTTACTGTCACAGTTAAAATAAAACAACCAGTATAATCAATTACTGTACCTGTGGTCATCTCCTCCAGCAGTTCTAACAGTTTCTCTTGAGTATCATCAGTGAGGCGCGTGCGCTGCACGACCAGACGCCGCAGCGACAAGTACCCGCCGAGGACGGCGCCCACCAAGCGACCTTTGTACGTGCGCCGAGCGCCGGGCTCTTCCAGGAACATTGCTATCAGCTCCGTTAGACGTTTTAGTGCATAGCCTGTGAAATTAATTTGTTTATTATAATATGTTGTTTGGGTTCGATGCCCACTAAGTGGTGAGGTCTACTCTAGATGCAGTAAGTAGCCTGCATAATATTCTAGAATGAGAACGAATTTTTGAGATTGTAATTATATACAGAATTATATATATATCGAATTTTTGTTAATACCTTGAGCAAGATCTGAAGTCAGAGTAGTTTCTTCAAGACGGTGTAAATTATCAATTTCTTTTGTCATCAAATCTGCAATTTGCTGAAGTACACCACGTAGAGCTAGGAATTGTTTCCACGGAGCTTCAGATGCTAGCGCTAAAGCAAAAATTATAATAAATAATTAACTACATATAATTTAGTATAACAAATTATATGTCAACATATCAACATGTCAACATCCATAATTATATGTCAACATTAACTTACTTTGATACAATTGCAAGAATTGCTCACTTGCTTCTCCCGCGGATCCGACTTCTGGTAAGAAGCTGGTCAGTAAAATTAACACCTGTAAACCATATGAAATATTGCTTATTTATATTACGGCTCAATTACCTAATCGACGGTAAGAAATTTTCATATTTTTTTTCTATCGGAATTTTAGTGAATATTATTTTGAATTTACCGCTTTTGTCCTTTCATAGGAGTCGCACAAGGACTTCACCATCTGGCAGGCGGTGTCGCGCGCGATGCGCGAGCTCGGGTCGAACATGACGGGGCGGAGCCAGCCACCCTCGTCCAGGGCCAGCGGTCGCATGCCGTGGGAGAGAAGCATCTTCAAAAAATAGTTACATTTTATTATTACAATAACGTCAACTGATTTAATAGCAAACTACTCACCGATTCGGAAATATCTTTATTTTAGAAGTTGTATATAAATGTATATTATACAATTATAATTTCTATATAGCATCGCAACCACTCTCCATAACGACAACAACAAGCATATTTCTATACCTCATTTATATATTAGGCAAATATATTTTTAATTTATATAAAATACACATTCAAATTACTTTCTCCTTCCATTTGCCCAAATACTTATGAGCCAAATGCAGATCACGCGGGGGTAGAGTAGTATCGGAAGGCGGTACATCGTTAGTGACTACAAGTTTGCGCCATTGCTTGTGTGGGACGCGGCAATCGAGCCACGCTGATAGATCGACCACCATGTTGCCAGTCGTGGCGGGGAGCACGATAGTTGCTGGTTGTTGTGTGGTCTCCTAGTAACAATAACATACATTATAATATTAGCAATTAATTATAATATTAGCAATTATGTTTTCGGCGGTCGTGGACTCTGATATATTTTAGTAGAAAACAAACACATATAGAGTAAAGAAGTTAAGAAACAGACAAAAAAAGATAAAAATGTTATTCCATTCTCATTCGCAGTTTGAATTCTTTACTCATTTTATGTCTATAATTAAGATGTGTGAAATTATGTTTATTTTAAATGACTACTTTTCTTAATCTTATTTATTTTTAAATCTCGCATATATCAGTAGCAACTTCAAGTACCTTATTTTCTTTCCCCTGTTCGTCAGCCGGCGGAGGCGCGGGCGCGGCGGCTGGTGTGGCCGGCGACATTAGTTCTTGCATATAACGAAGACACGGCAAAGCTACTTGTTGTAGGGCGAACTGATGCGCTATTTTATATAATAATGTTAATAACAAATTCAGTTTATAAATCAAATTTTATTTCATTTATTTTACTTACAATTAGGCGATGACGTGTTTATTCCTGGTATTCCCGCCAATGCTTCAGGTTTTAAAATAACATTGGCAGCTGGTGGAATGCCAACCACTTCTGTTAGTTGTGGGCAGCACCTTTAAAAAAATGTTGAATTATATAGAAGTTTACTTTATTAATAAGCATAATTAATTAAAAATGTTGTACGTGAATAAATCTTCAAAATATTCTTCAAATGTACCTGTTTTACTACAATAAACAATAAAGTTAAATAGGACTTACCAAACCCATAATTTCACAATGCAACGAAGTCTTACTTCCCAGCAGTCAATTGAATCTTGAACTTTCACTAAAGATCCAAGCAACAAAACAAGAGGTCTTACCTAAAATTACAGAGAAATCAATATAATATGTATACAGAACAAAAATATATATTTATTTATATGTGTATTACTTACAGAATTATTGTGATCTTGAGAGGCTGCATGGCCCATCAGCGACAATGTAATTCTTTGCGATAGTAAATTGCATAGATGCTCCGTTTCCGGCAAATTATCACGCGTCACTAGGCAGATGAGAGCTCGTACTTCTTCTTGACACTAATATTAAAATATAAATTTATATATACAACATTTTATCATTATTTTAGTAGTAGCTATACACAATACAATATTATAAGTATAATCACCTGCGGTGTCCCACGATGCAGGCTGTGGTGCACCAGCTCGTGCACGAGACCAAATCGACACAGCCGTGAGCGATGTTCCGGCTGCGAGGCGAGCGCGCGTAGCAGCGTTAAGCACTGTTCGGCACACGCCAACGAACATCCGTAGCAACCACCGCCAGACTCTATACGAGTCAAAAAATATATGTGATTCTACCAAATGCATTTGTTTCTACCAGAATACAAATTGTTTCTAAATTAAGCGGAAGGCAGAAAATGTAGGGCCTTAATATTAACTAGTGTTTTATACACCTACGCAGAGTAGTAAATAATAAGAGGTAAAAACAATATCAAAATTGTTAAGTACCTTTAGTCACATCACCATCGTAATTTTGCAGTAGACCAGCATAAACTGGGAGTGTGTCTCCATTTTGTTGTTCGCTCTGTGATCTATCATAAGCCACTAGTTCTTTTCTGCAAATAACATTGATTCTCATATATTAATTTATACGCGAATTAAAAGTCAAACGTGTATAATTTTAGAATATAATTAAAACAGTTTATAACAAAATATATCTAGATTTAATCAATAAATTTTTAACTTGCCTGCAAGCAAGCACCTTCTGTATAATCTTGGACAGATCTTCAAAGTGTCCTTTACTTTCGACACAGTACTTGTGAGCGAGAGTTTGTATAACGCGGTTTATTTGCGCGCCTCCGAAAGCTCCGCCAGCGCCATTGCTGTTCTCGTCTGCGCGGCCCTCGACACGATGTTCACTGATTTTATGTACCAACGACTAAAATGAAAAAATAAAAAATGTCATAACTATATAATATATCATAACTACATAACTATATCGGCAAATTTTTATATTTTACAAATAATTGGTATATTTTCTAAATAAGCAAAACTGTCATGTTTCTCATTTAAAAATAAAATAAAAATATTTTCTATATTTTTGTATATTTTCTTTCTGTTCTTTAGTACAATGCGAGGTGCATTATACTGAAGAAAATAAGACATGTAACTACAGCCTACCTCCAAAATAGGTTTATTGGCAATGAGCTGACGGTAAACACGATCGGCCTTATCAAGTAGAATGCCAATCGTCTGCACCATTTTCTTGCGTTCCTCGTCGTTTTCAATAGTGTCGACGGCGCAGCACGGCCGCGCCGTCAGAGTGTAGTCGAACTTTGCGTACTTGCAGAAACCGCACGCGTGGCACAAGAAGGGGTCTTTTTCATCGTAGTTTATGGCGCTAAATGTACAATAAATACCAGTATAAAGTATAAGTTGTTCATAAAAATAATTAATTTCCCAACATTTCACGTCATAACACAATACTTTACTATAGGGATCAATAGAATATTTTCTTACTTATATATTTTTTTGCTAGAAGAAATAAAACTTAGACATGACAACCTCTACCTCTATTCTTTATAAAAACCAATTTTAGAGAATTCAAAATACTAACCGGCACTTGTGACACTGGAATACATTTTCACCGCAATTAGCGCATACACCGGGGTTAGCTGGTACAGATTGGGAGCAGCGCGGGCATTGCAGCGATTCGCCTATAATTCATTACTCCATTACGACATATTCTCATATAGAAAATCAAAAAAAAATTTTTAGTGAAATAAAAACCTGTAGCTTGTTGATTTTCATAGAAGTCAGCGTACTCCATCATGAGATTACAGGCGACGATCGGTAAGGGGAAATCAACGCGGACTTCTGATTGTCCCGACTGAAGCTGTACTCGTTTGGCTTTATGCCACATGCCTGCAATTATAAATGAGATTTTGTCCTTATTTAATATATGTAACTCTCCATTCGACATCCTTTTTCTCCGTTATTACTTTTTATTTTGTAAATGTTCTATTTTAAATATTTACTGCTTTCACTTAAAAATATGATATTTTTAACAATATAATTTTAATACAAATTGTATCTCCCAATGTTATTGAATAAAATGTCTATTTACTCCCTCGAAATTTTGCCTTTCTTAATTAAATGTAAAATACCAAAGAAATATTATATAGGTACTCACTCGGTTTATTCTTCAGCTCCTGCACAGCTTGGACTGTGCGATTGTTGTAATAGAAATTAATGGTGCGCACCATCTTGCTTCTTTTAATATCCCCAATGCGTAGACTGATGCGGCTGATCATGTGGCTGTTGACCAGCTTGACTATCTGCGTCGTGGTCGTGAACTTCGAGTCGATCTGCGACCGTTATACGCGATTAGCCCTTATTTGGTCGGAGCACGGCGCTACGTGCAGCGGTAGTGATGCACACTAGTGCGGACTACACATCTACATGCGGGCTAACTACACACATGACACGGCTAACTACGACGTTTTTATTTTGTATTACATTATTACAAGTGCTGTAACTTTTATTCTACATACTATATAATTTAATAATAAATATAAAGTGCATATTTTGCAAAATTTTGAATATGCGTAATTAAACACCACATCATTCTATTGTAAATTATTTATATTAAATTGTACCTGTTTTATTTAAAAATTGTTGACCCAATTTTTTTTTACATATTACTATATGATAATAAATAGTTTTTAATGCAAATTAATTGTTATCATTTTATCTACACCCAAACTAAAACGACGTAAAAGCCATTATCACAGCCAGTTCTCCTCCATGACTAATCCTAACTATTATAAATAGCAATCATATTCGTTTTCAAACCTTGATGGTGGGTAGTTTGATGGTCGCCATGGGCACTTCAGGGTTGTTACAGACGAGGCACGGTTCAGATTCGAGGTAGTATCCATCTAATTCAACGTAGGCACCAAGAGATGCATACAACGCTGCGTTGCCGTGAGATGATAACAGTTGATTTTGGTTGCGAAGCAGTTCCACTGCGCTGCTTATGTAATTCTGCGAAATTATTTTTTTAAATATATTGTAATTGAAATGTATATTTCATATTTTTCTTTAATTTAAATAAGTAAAAAAATGTAGTAGTAGTATAATAAATGTAATAAATAATATTAATTTTATTATTTAAACTATTATGAAAAATACAAGTTTACTAACCTCAGACTCAACATTGGGTGTTTTAAGAGTGAAATAGCCGAGAAGATCAACAAACTGAGCAGCTTTACGTCCGTACTGCGGCAATGTAGGCCACAGTCCCCATAGTAATGACACCAAAGATTCTTGCTCTGCTTGGGAGCAGTTCCTGAACATTTTTACGACAGTTAGAAATGTCTTGTTAAACATTGTAGTACTGCATTTTTTAATAATTAAAATACTGTTTGCTTACTTATAAATTGCTAGAAGTAACGCATGCGCTTGCCAACGCACGGCTGTTGAATTAGTTTCCAATAGGAAAGCTTTTACAAACAATTTAAGCTCTTCCTGAGGCACCTGAAAGAATTTATCTTTGTTATAAATTCTGACATAAACGGAGAATTTTTTTTTACAAAAGAGTATGATAAAATATAGAATACTGTTGTGAGTGTTACCTGTTTCCAGATTTGCTGTACTAGTTGTGGAACTCTCTGTTCTTGGAACTTAGATCCATCAGATACAAACGCGTCACTTTCAGCGCTTCTTTCTCGTTCAGGCCATTCGGCAGCAATCTTAAAATTAAAATAATTTGTACAATTCATTATAGCAAAGTCAATTTACATTAATAATTTATTCTCATTTAAATGGAACAAATGAATATATTTCACAAACCTTTTCCTGGGCCCGCAGTAAGCTGAGAGGCGGCGTGGTAGCCGGTGTAGCGGGCGTGGCGGGCGTGGCGGGCGCGGCGGCGGCGGAGGGGGCGGGCGAGGGCGTGGGCGCGGGCGCTGGCGGGGCGCACAGCGCCGCCTGCAGCAGCTGCAGCACGGTGGGCGCCACGTGCGGGTGCAGGTGCCGCGCCACGCGCACCAGCCAGCCGAGTGTCTCGCGGCGCTCCGTTGCGCACGTGTGCTGCCAATTGCCGGTACGAGCAGATACTATTTCTGCGCACGCCTGGTAAATAATGTTTCGTGTGCTAATTACATTATTTATCATTTTTTTTAAATGTTAATAGCATAAGAAGTAATTGAGCATTATCGTCAAATCATAATATTTTTATGATTCCTACTGAGGTACCGGCAACATACTTAAAAAAATAACATGACAATTTTATTTTATAGTCCAACTTACCATATTGAAACAATGTTTTAATGATTTTACAACCGAAAAATTGATATCGACAATATAATATATATATTTATTGTACGCCACTGATTTAACAAATAAAATTGAATAGTGGGAAAATCATGATATAGAGACCTTCAAGTGATCCATGAGCCGTACAAGCTTGTCATAGGCGGGGTCGGTGGCGAGCAGAGCGCGCGCGGCCGTGAGGTGCGTGTCCAGCGCGTGCACGTCGCGCAGCTGCCGGTAGCGCTCCCGAGTGCCGCACAGCAGCAGCAGCAGCTTGCGTACTTGTTTTCTGATTTGGAAAATTTTAACTGATTCATTAAGAGCAACAATAACTAAAATTAATTTAACGTACAATAACTTTTCGATTCATATTTTATATCTTATACTAAACTACGTACTGGAAGAACATATGAATAAATTTTATCAGGTGTTGCTAAGCTGCGCGTACCTTATAAAAATCCCTTTTTACCGGGACTATACTTCTGAATGAAGCAAATTCTTCAGCTTTATAATATATGTATAGAATATAGATAGTAAAGGTTGGTAAAAGCTTAAAAGCTTGCATATTTGTCCCATACCTGAGTGGTGTTTGTTGATTCATCATGTACTCGCAGAGCAAAGTACGCCAGCGTGCATCAAAATGCTTATTATCGCAGTGCTTGTGAATCTGACATGGCAGTCGAAGAGCCATCTCCATAACTAGCTGCGGATAGTTGTCAAATACATCGAGGGCGTGACCTAAAACAATATGTGATTATAAATTATATTCAAACTAATCGACGTTTAATAATATACATTTTGTAAGATACAATAATGTTACTTACTCTTGACATATTCTTTGACAAAGAATGGTTGCATATCTGGTAGTGGCTGCGGTGGCTGCGGCTTTAACAGCTGTTGACCAGTAGTTGTAGAACTCGTGTCTGCAAGAAATTAAATAATATTACGATAAATCCAACCACATCATTACACATGACGACTCATAAATTCACTTTGTTGACTTTTTACAGAGTACTATATCAATATTAATTTAAAAAAAAAGCAAATCAATAAGGAAAACCCAAACTCACTACTGTTCTTCTCCCTCCAATACGGCAGCAGGGAAGCTAACACATTATAACAATGCTTAGGAGCACCAGCTCGCACCAGCGCGGCGGCGGCCAGCCTCGACACGTGGGCCGCGCACGCCGCGCCCGACACTTCGCCGCGGGACACCGTGCTACTCGTACCGGATGCGCCGCAGGTCTTCCACCGTGCCATTAGTACGCCTGAAATATATTATATTCTAATAAAAATGTTGAAACTTAACAATAATAATGCGAAAAGTTATGTATCAATAGGATCTGTCTACTTAAAACTCTCTTAGTAGGTCTGGCTTAACAACATGAAAAAAGAAACTCAATAATATTTCGGAATGAATACTTACTAAGTAATCTCATAATAACAAGTTGTAATTCGCGTCTATTAGTGCGTACGTGCACCGGTGGGTCATGCTGTTCCGCTTGCGTGTCCAGCTCAGATACAAGTAGCTCCAGCCTCAATATGGCGAGTTGTAATTCACGTTTCTCATTACGATCTTCTCCATTCGTAGATTCTTCGGGTTGTATGTCCAGTTCATAGACTAACACTTCAAGTAATCGTTCAAGCACCACACGATCGCCTTCAACACTGGAGTCTAAATCTCCGGCGAGCATGAGAATAACCTTAAACAATATTAGTATTATTACAGAAACTACTAAATTAAACTTATAATCATCTTTATTTATATCTTTTAATTTTAAGATAGCCCATAACTCGTTAAGGAAAATTATGTGGGATTGGCGGAAACCAGCATCAAGCTTTTGGAAAAAAAGTTATAATAATTCAATAATATTTGAGTTAGGACACATCCCAATTTCAAAGTGGTAACAATAGACAATCCATCTATCAAAAAAATAACTTATCAATAAACTAATAATCTATACCTAATTTTTACATAAATATAAAATAATACCTGCACAAAGGGTATAGCTCGAACACCGGGCAAAGTCCTGAGCGAGGGTAGAGCATTCAAAGCAGCAGACAATAAAGACAGCCGTAAGGCGTGTAATTTGCGCGTCTCATTCTCCACTTCAACCGCACGAGACGTTGATGCTAATGGTTGGGAGGAGCTAGAAGGACCTGTTGAGATTATAATTTATAGTCTCTTTTAATATTTTACTAGTTGTATATATTACAACAAAACATTCCAAAGAAATAGTCACTCTTGTTATTTATAGAAGTTAGGCCATATTTATGTAACGCAACGAATAATCAATAAAAATACTGACCTGCCACAGTAGCTGGTGCCTCCGCGGCAGTAGATGGTTGCACTGGGGCAGACATCTCACCTAATAAAAAATATTTAGCTATTTATTATCACATTTTTTATACATCTTGCTTATTCAGTAGCTTTAGCAGAATGAACCTATTCTATAATTTCTAATCATTTTGGGAACATTTTATGTAGTAAAACCTACGCCCGTATCATGTTGTAGCAGAAATTGTCGTAACAAAAAATTGTTGAAAATGTAAAGCGATAAAAATCATTTCAATATAAGCATTTCATGTTTAATATTCTTATATGGCCTACAATGTTTAATATAAACATTAAACATGTCATTTTTAATTTGTTACCATAAGCGCTACTTCGTCCGGACACCCCTCCGATGCTATCAGCGGCCGAGCCGCCGCTGTCAGACGCCGCGGAGCCGCCGGCCTCGGCCGGGGACGTGCGCAGTGTGCTACCGTCAGTGGCTGCTGTGCTGCCTTCGTCGTCAGATCTGCGCAGGATATTAGCGTGTTAGTAGTTGATTTAAAAACTTTCATCCATAGTCGAATTTAATAATAACACTAAAATAAAATCAATGAATGTTTAAATTCCATAAATATGAAGATTGTAATATTTTAGTTTGTTCGATAATTAAAATACCTACTTAATAATAATTTACTTTTACTATGGCATATGCAAGAATAGCTGTAGAATATTAATGATTAAAGTAAGTCTAATTAAAAAATACAAGTGTAGTCTCACGCCGTAACTTATACTATAATAAAACAGTAAAGAAATTGTTTTCGTACAAAGACTATTTTTTCGAAAAAATGATGTAGGACTATGTTAAACTAATAATAGATTTATGATTATGATATACGACTTTGAATGAATTAGATATATGATTTTGTCTGTCTGTCACGATTTCAATCTTTTTTTTATTGTGTAACTGTAAGGCTCTGACTATAATTTATTTTGAAGAATTTTACACCTGATGCAGAATCAAAGAAGTCCAGCTGAATTATAAAAAATATTAATTAGTGCTATAACAAAAATAATCAAAAATGAAAGCACTTTCCATTGACATATAAAAATCCAGGCTTTGGAGCACCTGATGTAGAACTACAGTAGATTAGCTAAGCTATAATAAAACGGCTCTTTAGTGAAGTAGTTGGGCGTGACGAGTATTATTTGTTGGCATATGAAAATTCAAGGTCTAGAACATCTTATGAACCATAATGACCAGCTAAACTATATGAAATATGAAAATGGCGCCTTCTTGTTGTTCAGCATGATAGATATTTTTCATTCATATGTTGATATACAAAAATCACAGATCTGGGGATCTGGGATCAACACCTAATGTAAAATTACAATAGATAAACTACAGTATAAAAAATAAGAAAATCCCCCATTACTAAACATAAAATAGAATAAAAATCTTCCACCCCTTACCCATTAGGCGACGCAGTAGCGTCACTATAGGCGGGTGCGTGGGCCGCGGGCTGCGCGGGAGGCGCTGCCGGCTGCGAGGGCGCGGGGGGCTGCGCGCGTCGGCCTTGTTCCTGGAGCGAGAGAGCGATGGCGAGCTCCACCATCGTCTCGTCGTCTGCGTCAGCTGGTATGTCGAGTAGCGCTTCGAGACCTTTTGTAATTTGTTTTTCAGTTAATAATTAACTAAGTTACTATAATATTTCGGTGTCTTCGCTGCATTATAATTTAAGTGACTATGATTTTTTTACTCTCTAAGATAATTTTGTTGCTTAATTTACCCCACACATGTTGTGTTTAATACAACCATGAAAACTTACGGTGACCTCATAGTTTATTTAAAAATAGGGACATAAAATAAATTACTAAAATATTTTATCCAGATATAGACTAGAAATATTCAGGAAAAACTCGTACATCAAATATAACTTATAATCTATACAAATAATATTAATTACCACCATCTGGAGCAAGCAGCACCATGGGTTCTAAAGAATCATCTACGTCCATATACTGGCTCTCTTGTTGCTCGTCGCGATTAGCGTTTAATTCCGACTCGGACACCGCTGCCTCTGTGATTGAGCTTGTGGGTTGCGCAGTTGTTGTCGATGATACAGCACCTGTTATGATATTACAATTTTATAAATATTTTCAGTATTTTTCTTTCATATTTACATACTTATTGTATTAGCAGAGTAGGCAAAGACATCCGAGCATAGAAATAGGTCATTTAATTGAAACTATTAAATCATAACACCGAAAATAAAAACACCGAATTCAGATTTGATACATTATTTATAAGTTAAAGCAAATTATTGATTTAAATAATTTGCTCTTTTCCAATCATTATTATAATAATTAACCTTTTCGCTACCATTTATATTTTTATTATGATACTTAATCCTACCTGGGGTATTAGGGGGGGAGGGTATGTAGACTCGACGTCTCTTGACTCGTGGTCTTAGCACGCGCATTAGTGCTGCTTTTGCCCCAAAACTTATACTTTGGTCTTCAGCCAGTAGTAGAGCCAAGTATATTTGATTACCAAGATCAATCTGGAAAAATGTAGCAATTGTTAGAGTACAATTATCTTAAAGTTTGAATACTAAAAAATATGTTCACCTATGGAGAAACATTATTTTTTGAAACTTGCATAGTGGCGTTCAAGCTCCTCTCTCTCTACCTAACCAAATGACACTAGTACATTGTCAAATTAAAGCAGGTGTATAGATTTTTTTTTAATATTGCTGAAATATATACCACAATTGTTTTTATCAATTAATCATTTTAGTAATATTTCCTTTTTATAGATTTTTAACCTAGAAAATATTTATAAAAACATAAATATTTTGACAATAACTCCACAAAACACTTACACAATCAGCATCACCATGCAACTGGAATGCATGTATAGTATCAGCTAACGCATGCAACGTGTGCTCCGAATGACGAAGCCCATATGTCAGTATGCCAGGAGGTCCAACAGTTTGATTGCGACATGCAGCTAATTTCCATAGAACACTGCTTAATAAGGTGCAGAGATGGGGCTCTCGGTCATCATCTTCTTTGTAATCACTCTTCCATAGTGTTGACCAGTTGCCTATACAAAAAAAAAAATATATTAAATATTTGTCAAAATTAATAGTTTTATTAAGTATAAGTATTAAAATATTCAAGATGTAAAAGATAAAAATTAATTAAAGCTGCGAGCGACTATAGTATTGAGTATCTTGCAGACTGATGACTTAGTCCTGTCGTACTTGTGTCATAGATCTCCAATACTAGATAATAATCCTCACCATCAGTCGGTCTAGGCGGAGTGGGTGCACTAAACTTGACGAGGTGGTGCGGCCGCGCGACCGCCACGCCGCGCGCGAGCAGCACGAGCCGGAAGTACGCCTCGGGGTCGATGTTGCGAGCGTCGGTCGTGTCGCGCAACTCGCACAGTGAAGTCGACACGTACTTTAGGATAGCTTGGTCCTGTTACACAAAGTCTGATTTAGTAATACTAGATCATAGGAGACATACCAAATTTGTGTGTAATTTGATGTTTTTTCTTAAATATTCTTTCTAACCAAGTAAATAAAAAGAGAGCTCTAGTTAAATTACAATAATTAAACTATATAACAAACACGTTTTTTCAATGATATTAATGTTTTGCAGAACATTTTTAATGTATTTTTTCCATGAAAATATTATCACTACGTACAGATCAATATTAACCAACCTTAAACTGATGGTACTGTCCTTGGTAGACAGATCTCAAGAGGCATTGCGCGCGCGCGTGCAGGTGCGCGGAGGCGGGCGCACAGAGCAGCCGGCGCGCCGCCTCCGCGCCCGCCTCCGCTCCCGCCGCCGCGCCCGTGCCGGAGGGCGCGCTCGCCCCGAGCTCCAGCGCCTCGAGTGCCGCGCACGCGAGCCGCTCTAGGGAACTTGGCTTCCAAGCGCCATTGCTGTTATCGGATTCCTGTATGATATATTCATTGGCATTATATATATATATATATATATATATATATATATATATATATATATATATATATATATATATATATATATATATATATATATATATATATATATATCTATATATATATATATATATATATATATATATATATATATATATCTATATATATATATCTATATAATGGATATTCATTTTTATTGCATACTAATACTAGTATCTTATATATATCATAATATCTAATTATATAATGATATACATAAATATTATGAAAGTATACAGTATATATATATAAATATAAATATATTAATATATTATATATATATTATATTTATGTATATATTATTTACTTATAATATCTATCATAGTCAGCCATATCTATAACAATTAATAATAATGACTATTTATCTGATATATGACTTTAGGTAATATATATTCAACCATATACGTATCTATACAATATATCGGGATAATACTATATAAACTATAAAAGAATTTATATGTAATATATGTAAAGTAGTATTTCATTTATTGGATAATATTTATATTTGTAACATAAATAATATAACAAGTATCGATTATCTGATTCCAATGATAAATATATTCAAATACATGTATTAGTAATATATTATTCCATGGAAATTTCCATGGCTCGGGTTTTGTAGAGCCTGAATAAAACTCTCACTGAACAAAGTTTAATAAATGGGCAATTAAAACTTAACATAAAATTATCAATAGATAGTAACTAAAAGTCATTAATATATATTTAATTTAAATAATTTATGTATGATTTTTTACATGATCTACCAAGTCACGCCTCTGACTTAACAAATAGAATACCAGTTGTTTGAGACATGTTCTTCCTGGTCCAGTATTGTCGAACCAATCATTCCCTAACAAATTCAATAGATCAATTCATAAACTACAAATGCTTTCAATAATAGTATCGGAATAGTGTTCATTAGAGTTTTGATTTTGTAACACTAAATAATACTGTTATGTTCACATAACTTAAAAAATACTTATTAGAATTTATGCCATGTCTGGGGTCAGAATAGTAACATAACCAATGCGAAAATCCATATTTTCTAGAATGAGCTACTACCTGCATAAAAGTTTAATAAATAATCAATTACCTGTAAATAAAGCTTTACCATACAAATGAGATAGTAGTATAAGTCATAATAATCGCTCACCTGTTAGTTTACTTGCGATGAGGAAACCAATACCCGGTGGCGTGCCCGGTTGTATGGGGACATCCTCGTGGCTGGCCGCGTACATGCGCAAGCTTCCGTCCTCGCAGAGCAGTATGAGAGTGCTCTTCTGTTCCCCGCCGCCGCCGCACCAGTGGCGGACCGCTACCATGTCCGTTATCTTTGCTTTAGCCGGTACAACCTGAGGCAAAAGGTAATGAATAGATTGATTAGAATTAGTTATTTGATTTGTAAAACAAAAAACAAAAAAAGCAATAAATAATATTTAATATCTTTTTATAATCATCATTATCATTTGTAAAATAAAATATATATTTACCTTAATCTCTTGCACAAATATGTTATTAGGTGTTAGCATCAACACTACAGGGTTGTTAGAAGCCTGCATGACGGCGGTGACGAGGCCGGGGTGTCCGGGCACCTCGGCCCACTGGCACAGCGACTGCACGCCGCCTTGCTTGCCGCGCCCGCCTTCTTTTTGTATCGCCGCTGACGAAAGTGTTATCATAGCGGTTCCTGGATGTTTTTAAATAAATTATTTTTTATTATAGAATAGATATATAAAGATAAGAGTAAACTATCCAGTTATTTTTCCTTTTCATGCGAAATATTTAAACACATATTCTTTACAAATTGAATATATACTTATCCGTAATTATGCAACTTTTAAATCTATTTGTATAATACTTTACCTTTAACACTATCTTCAACTGCATTCAGAGGAGCAAGGAAGCTCTTTCCTTGAGCATACGAAAAGAAGAGCATTCTAAGCGTATGTGAATAGTATATCGATACTCCTCCGCCGCCAACTAATCCAGCCACATCCTACAAAATGTAATATTTAAATATTGAAAATATGCAAAGTTTAAAATTTAAATATTACCACCACTTATCACTTAAGTTAAAACATATAAGTTCTAATTAATCCTTTTCCAAATTATTTCAAAGAATACACTAATATAAGAAATATAAGACTATCTTTAAATAAATTTAAGCCCCCATACAACAAATACATCTCATATCAATAACATTACAAATGATAAAAAAATATGTTAAATTCATAATTCAGATTTCAAATTAAATAAATAAGTTAACAATGTTAAAATAAATGAACCTACCTGAATCTCTGGGTGCAGTACTTCAAGTGTATTGGTGACATAGAATGTGCCTAATATAGCCCGCGATTCTTCACTCATCGGCTGCCAGTAAATGTGTCCAGCAGAACTCATGCACAACATGTGCATTACATCCTCTTGGTTAACAAATGTTACATCTCGGACCTATGAACAATATCATTTAATCTCATGATTAAAAATAGTACAACCAAATCCCTAAAATGTTTCTATATTTGTATAACACTTATATTTTATATGTATAATATAATTTATGGTAATATATAAGAAAAAAGCAGATTTTAAATACCTTTCCACTTGGCACAAGGAAGTGGTGCATAGGATTGTTCAGGTCTTTACTAAGATCAAATATCTTGACAAAGTCAGAAGTTACTAGAGCTAGTTGTGTCTGTGAGCCTGGCAACCATATAGCCTTGATTACATAGTTGTTAGCTTCTAGACCTGTGTTTAGTACTAGGTGGTCTGCTACAGCACCTGGAAAGAAAATAAAAGATTAATAGTGTGATAAAATAATTAACAATAATTACCATTTAATTAACAGTTATCTTTATTTATTACTAGCATAGTACCAAATGAAAAGTAACTAATTGTATTCTATACCCATTACTCTCTTAGTGGCAAAATCTAATGCCAAGCCTATCATCATATTAGGCAAAATTGTTGTCATTACTTACCACCACTGTTAAAAGTAAGAACGTGGCATTCCTTTAAGCCACATACAGCTAATAGATCTTCATTCCAAGGGTTTCCACTTAAGCTGAGCACAGTGAATGGAATAGGCGCAGATGAAAGCCTTGTCAGGGTCAACTTATGTTTTGAAGAATCTGCTTGTTTGAGTAGCGCTGATAATTGTAGAACGGTAATTTTTCCTATGGACATTAATATAAAGATATTTTTTTTTGTATAAAACTAAAAAATGATGGTGATGCTTCGCTGCATGTTAGAAAATATTTTATTGTTACCGACAGTAAATAATCATAATCTATATGTATAAATAAGATTAAAGTAGATATTTGTGATTTTAAAATAACTGAGTGTTTTCAAGAAAAGCCTTTATCTATCTAAGAAGAAGTTGTGGAGCAATGTATAAGCAATGGGGGTCGAGATTTACACGAAACACGACATTTATTGTGCGCTCGTATTTTCTGCCCAGGTAAAATATTACTATTACGTATAAAATGATAATTTTAATTTATTTACATTATAAACTTATTTTAGTCGCTACTTCATAATATTTTTAATTAATATTGTCTAAGTAGTTTAAATACAAAAACATGATGAAAACCAAACAAACCTTTCTCATGTGATACAGCAAGATGTTGCCGACGTCCATGCGGGGAGGCGAGGCAGCACATTGCCACGCGACGTAGTTTATGTGCCGACATGAGTTGACGGATAGTCTGTCCGTTTTCACCAGTGTACGACATACGCACGTTCTCGAATGCACCTTCTTGGGAACCTGTCATATATTTAAATATTACAGACAATTTGTAATGAATTTGATAATTGGAATATTCATGAACAAAATTATAATCATAATAAATATTTAAATTTAATTACGATGTGATATATATGTATGATATATAAACTAATTTAAAATACTATTTTGTTAAACTTAGGCGCATTAAAATATTTAACTGTAAACACGACGAATATGAGTCTGATCCCTACTCAGGGGAACCTTTCCATTTAAATTATTTTTATTTCCCTGCTCTGGTTTAAAACTAAGATCTCTCTGCCTACTCGATTTAAAACAAACGTGAAGCTACTTTTTATAAATTGAATGACCACAAATATATAAGAATCTCACCAAGTGTAGGCATCATAAGTGTATCAGTATGTGTAAACCGTTTCTCTCCCAAGTGTAGTTGGGCAAGCGCACGCTGGGCTCGGCCGTGCGCTCCGACAGCGGCGCCGCGCTCGCACGCCGCGCGCACTGGTCCCGCAAGAGCGCCTAGCAAGCGGCGCACGCGCTCTAGACAGCTGGACCAACCACTGTATGACAGTAGGAAGGAACGGCAACCTGCAGGCAATATTGAGTAATGTACAGTAATAGAAACAGAAACAACTATTGTATTTTTTAAAAATAAAAAAAATTGATTTAAATTGAAATACTTGGCTGTTCAAAGAAATTGGTTAAGCAGCCATGGTATTAAAAAAAAAGGTCTTTCTACGATTTTCTGTGGCAGCAATTATACCAAGCTTTTAAAAATTTAGGGTGAAAATAATAACTCTTCAAAAATTATTATATTATAAATAATAAATACACATTTACCTTGTATATTATGAGCAAGTACTGGTCTACGTGGTGGAGCATAAATAGCCGGAGGCGTGGGACTCGACGGGCGACGTCTAATGGAAGGTGCGGGAGGTGTCTCCTCATTTCCACCGCTAGCACCGCGGGCACCGCCCAGAGTTACAGATCTTTTGACGAGAGCTTGGCAACTATAAATATCACATACTTTATTATTATTATCCCCTAAAATGTTAGTAATCCAAAAGTAGTTTTATAAAGTACAGATTACATATGCGTAGTTATTAAGAAACATTTTAAAGCATAAAAAGTCCACACTAAAATAATGACATTGGGCAATAGTTAAACACATGAACGTAAACAATTATTTATATAAGTTTTTTTCGAAGGTCAATATACTTTTTATAAAAGTGACAGTATTAATTAACGATCTTATCATATTTACTCTACATAGAAATGTATTTTAATTGTTTTATCAAATACTGTACCTGGAATCAGGTTTAGCTCCACAATCACAAAAGAAGTTGCCAAATTTAGCATAAGACACGTCATGGCCCCGGTGGCAGACGCGTGCGCACACCGTACACACGCCCACGCCGTCCACCATCTTGCAAGTGTGGCAGTGGTACCAGTGCTGGTTCATGAATTCTCGTTGAGTTACCGTGTATGTGCACAGCTTGTATTGCAACATTGCATCTTCATCCTATAAGGAAATTGTCTTAGTAATATAATATAAAAAATATGTTTAAAATTAAATATCATGGAAAATCCATCAAAAGGATGTCTGGGGACTGTAAATTCGATTGGTTTGATCCTGACATCGGAGCAATAAATAATTTTCATTTTTGCGCCTTAGCCACTCAACAAGCAATATCTCAATCAGGGCGTAAAGCAGAGAACGGAGTGTCTTGAAAATAGGCTCTGTAGGTCCTGCTAGGTTTTGTATGTCGCATTCAAGTTAAAAACCTTTTCAAAATATATTTTTTCCTGGAATAACGTTACTTACGGAATCATCTGCACTGGTATCGTCGTCATCCTGTTGTTCGTCAGTGTAATCCAAGTCAAATCCAAGATCTGATGGAGATTCCCAGGTTGGACTGACTGATCGCCATGCTGTTATCACAAATTAATATTACATTTAAATCGAATATGATCTCTATTTATTCAATTTAGTTTTATTTTTATAGTTATCAACTTACCATGTAAGTAACTTGAGATAATAATTATATAGATTGAATTGAATAATTATATAGAAGAATGTTGTGTATGCATGCAGTTGAACAGTATTTTTCAATATTTTAATTTATTGTATGTTTTCTTTTGTTAAACCATAAAAAAATATTCTCACTGTGCGGCTGTGCAGTTCCAATTGCGTGCAATGCATCTGCTAGATATGAAAGCAGGACACACGCAGACTCAATTTGCGAGGTAAGAGTTGCATCTAATTGACCTTCTTCTAATTTTTCTAATACATCTGGACTGCTGAGATTGTCAACACTAGAAAACATGTCAAATAATATTTTACAATATAATTAACAAAATAAGAGATTAATAATGAAAAGATAATGTATATCGTAAAAAGTATTACTTTTCTTACCACCTTCTAGCGGCAGCTTCGCCCGAGTTCCATTTGAACAATGGTAATAACTAAAGTTGTCTATGACACATAAGACATTCTGACTACATGTACATCAGGATTTGGGTTTCATCAAAATGTATAACGTGATGTATTATTTGTAACAACACGTAAATGTATTATTTGTAACGTCACTATAAGGATGATGTATAAATTTTAAAGATTATAATGTTCCAAAAAACAAACTCTTCAACTTTATAATATTGGTACAGATTAACATTTAATCGTACTTACCAGGCAGACAGCCAGGACAGAGCAGCTGGGAAGAGATGGCGGTGGTCGGCGCCGGCATGCGCGTCTGCGAGGCGGCACAGCTCCCGCAGCAGCAGCGGCGTGCAGGTGCTTCCGCTCACGCTGATCAGCGCGCCTACAATGCGCTCGCTTACTTTTTCACCGCTGCGAAATATGTTCACAATAAATAAGCATGGAACAAAATATTGTATACAAATGAAATCATTATAAATACATAGTATAAATTCTATGAACCTTTTATACATATGTTTTGTATGGTATAGTTGAATTAAAATGAAAAATCAGTTATATAGTCCTTAATAAATTACTTTTACTCCATTTAGCTTCACGCTTTATCTTTTCATACATGCCCATGCCCAAGTTTATAATCAATATCTAAAGATCATACCCATGATGCACAATATGTTTGCAAAGCAAAGACAGCAGCGTCGCATTATCGTTAGAGGAGCTCGACAGGAGCATGACCACGTCTGGAGCGGCGACAGCCGTAACATTTTCTTTGCCATCGGACCAGCTACCGCTTTCTGTTTATATATTAGGTACAAAATAAAATAATAAATACGTATTAATAATAAATACTTATAATAATAAATAGTTAATTAAAGAGCAATATAAACTTGATACTTTAAAAATCTTAAATATTCAACTACATTAATAGTAATTATATAAAATCAGTGTTTGTCTCACCTGAATTAGCAGACTGTTGAGCTGTTTCTGACTGAGCTCTAGGAGCTGGAGATCTAAAAATAAAGAAGTGTACATATTACCACACACAATAATACCACAAAAATGAAATCAAAGTTAACACTAAGTCTTAATAACAATCTCTCTTATTGAGGTTTAAATATAACCATAGAATGTGATAATATTTAACAACATAAAATAATATAATAAATATTATAATTTCAAATATCATAATCTACAATGGTAATTAATAAATAAATTTATTTAAACTTCTTATTACTACTATTGACATATCTACTCAACACTCACGGAGTATCAAAAACTGGTAAATCCTGATCGTTTCTATTGCCATTGTCATTCCTCGCCGCGTCTTCTGTACGGAAGACGGAACGTAAGGCATTGCGTAGAGCCAAAGACGCCGGGTTGCCTTCAGGCGCGGAGGAAGTAGGCGTTGGCAATTCAGCCTCTGTTGGAGAACCGGCGGCTGAGCCTACATTACCATTTGTTGAGGTGGCTGTAATAAAATATATTTCAAATATAACGAACGAACGAACAAAATATGAATTTTCATAAACGAAATTTTAAGTCTTGTTAAAATACTAATAAAATTAAAGTACTAATTACCTGGTGGAGACAGGCAGATGTGAGAAAGAAGGTTGAGAAGATTTTGTTGGTCTGCAACTCCAATGAACTTACAAACTGATACACAAAGAGCACTGTTCAGCTCTGAATTTTCGCAACCATTGAATATCTTGATAAAGAGCCTGTAAGTAATAAAATAAATTGGTGCATCATATTAAGAAGTGTTATTTGAAAGTTTGAAAATAAATGTTCTTCCAAAGAACATAATATTGTAAAAAAATTGCTTACTTTATCACTCCTTCAGTATAAACACTACGGGCGTTCGGCGCCGATAGAAGAATTTTGCCAAGAATATATTCTGAGTTGTCAGCAAATACATTTTCATAGGCTACACGCCCTGCTGGTCTGTTAAGAATGATCTCCCAGTATATAACCTGCAAGCATGTTAAATTACACTTAAGTATACAACATTCTACTTTAAACCATCTCAGTTATTTACTGAGTTTAATTGTAGATCATATGCAGCGTACATAACTGTATTAAGTTTTATTGTTTTAATAATAGGATTATAAAACAAGAAACATTTTTTTTATTAATATTCAAATAATATTATTTATTATTTCCTTCTACTATTAGTTTTACGAGAAAGTTAAAAGTCTTAGTTGTCATATAAAAAATGTTATAAATACGCTGATAAGAATAAATTACAAATTTTCGAAATATTTTATAATATCTTATCTTACCATAAGTCCTAATGTCTTTTCTGTAGACAGTTGTAAGTGATCCACTAATACAGTATAAGTAGTTTTCAACATATGTTCCAGTAGAAGCTGTTCTGCCTTATTAGTTTGTGGGACTAGTGCATTCAATGTCGCCGCTAGAGGATCCAATAGAAATTGGAGTCGTGCGTCCGTCTGCGTAATATTTAGTGATAGTCAGAAAAAAACAATACAACACCATTAAGATTATATTAAACGGATTACTAACTGTTTGTAAATTGCTATGTAAAGTTTAAGCTCAGACTTTTTGTCATTGTTTTATGATCAATAAGAAAAGGAGAATATTACAGATTGTTATATTATTTATAAGATATATAGATAGAAAAAATATTTATAGATAGAAAAGTAGCATAAATAATAATAAATATTACTATGAAGAGTTTTGAAGAGTTATAATAACTTACCAAAGCTGGTACAATAAGGTCCAACGTTTTTTTCGTCAACACTGGATTATCAGCAAGTTTGCTGGAGCCTATTTCTAGAAGTTGCGCCGCAGAGTACGCTAGTGCAGTAAGCGACGCTCTGATGGAATACTTCTCTCTGTCGTTGTAGTCCCTGTCGCTCATGAGCATAGTGTGGTAAGACACTAGCTTTATAACTGCGGTCTCGGATGGGATCACGTGAGATTCGTAGGCAGACTGTAATCATTTTTTTTTGTTTAATATACTTATTTACCTACCTATCTATCAAGTATATTCTGGAGTACTAAACGCAATACTTTAATAATTAATTTACTTATAATTATTACAGATTATTGTAAAAGTTGACTTTTAAATAAAAAAAAAAGAAACTTAGCCTTTAATACTTACCGACAATTTATTTATATAATTATTAATCACTTATCTGAAAAATTATCTATTATAAAACGTATCTGCATTGTTACATGTACGTTTTTGCTAAGTTTTCTAATAAAGAGTCAGCAAACATTTAACTGGTTTGAGTGTTAAAATGACCACTAGTAATCCAATAAATTTTTTGAAAAGGAGCAATTTGCAGAAAATTGAAAAGTAGCAATTTAATGCCATTGTAGCATATTTGTGAAATGAGTGTCGACTCTCCAGTGCCTGAATATAAATAAAAAACATGTTTATCCGTAGTACACAACATACCGCATCGACAGTCACAGACGGCGGCGCGGCGCAAGCGTCCAGCGCGGTCGCCACGTTGTGCGCGAGCTGCACCTTGAGCCAGGTACCGAGCGCGGGCGCGCTGGCGCCGGCCACGCGCTCCACCCCCGCCACGCCGCTCACGCGCATGCGCGCCGCCCACACCGCGTCGTCCGCGGCGCACGCATTGGGAGACTCGGTACCTTCGTTTTCTCGCAACACGTCTATCTCCATGCTGGCGCTTAAGCTGTTATTTCAGTATACATTCAATTATAATATTGCGTTATTTGTGCAATAAATTATATTTATACTGTTTTAAAACTAATAACATAAACAATATTTAAAGCAACATCATTGGTTTTTGAACATGATTTGCTTACCGGCAACATTCTAATATTGTTTCTAATAGATCCAATAAATCAGGCATAAACTGGTGTGCTTCAGATGAAGAAGCTGAGTCTACAAGACACACCTTTAATCTCATTAGAGCTGCATCGCATGATATTACATCGAGAAGACTCGGTAGACCATTAGCTTAAAACAAAAGAAAACAGAATTGTAAAAAAAATTAAATACAATTATACATTCTCATAAATAGTAAAAATTAATAATATTAAGTAAAATATATTTCTTCATGCATATATATATACATATATATATATATATATATATATATATATATATATATATATATATATATATATATATATATATATATATATATACATATATATATACTATATATACATATATACATATATACGTATATACATATATACATATATACATATATACATATATACATATATACATATATACATATATACATATATACATATATACATATATACATATATACATATATACATATATACATATATACATATATACATATATACATATACATATACATATATACATATATACATATATACATATATACATATATACATATACACATATACATATATACATATATACATATACATATATACATATACACATATACATATATACATATATACATATATATAAATGCAATTCCGTTAATATTTTATAACAAAAGCATAAAAGGGCATTCATTCACAAAATAAAATTATGTCCATTAACTTACATCCCATATTCTGCTTAAGATGTTTAATAGTTTCAGATGCGAGCCAAGCTGTATATTTGATATTATCGCAGGATGCACTCACGCCAGCCAGCAAATTTTCCGCATACTGTGTACAATAATAATTAATTAATAATATTATTAAAGTAAAAAATATAAATATTAAAACAAGTACACTGTAACAATTATAGGGAAACTTAAACATAACATCTAAGAGCTGTGAACATACAACTAGATGCACATATATTGCTATTTAAGCTTTTCATAAACAATTTAACTCGTCATTGTATTTTTTTTGCTTCACACATATAAGATGGTAAGCAGAGGGAGACACTGATTGTTAAGTGACAGAACTAAGTCACGTTTTGTTACTAGAGCGAGAAAAATGAAACTAATTTATTTATTCTTCCTAAGTGAGAGTCAAACCAGCAATCATCGCATTTACAGTCAGACGCTAGGCCGCTGCAACACAGCAGCGCCTAACTAATTTAATATAAAAATAACATAATAATAAAGTAAATTTATTTAAGATATAAAACCCACCTGAGTATACATTCCTTGTTTAACAAGTGCGTCTTTTAGCCAAGAATTGAATAACTTTTTGCCATCGGCTCTCGGCGCCCACACAATGGCGTGGAGAGGCAGCGGTGACGGCAAGTCGGCTGATGTACCCGCTTGTAACTTGTCCATGTGTGGTGTTGCTGGTGGCATGCTTATTACTAATCTGGAAATAAAGATTCAATTAAATATTGTGTACTATTATTCTCCACTGTATTTTATCATTATTAAACTTAAATGTTTTTTATTGAAATGTAAAATTATTAATACTAATTAATTAAAAACATTGCTTAAATTTACTCATATAGTATGTATTTATTTTGATTTATATTTAAAAGCTAGGAAGTGTAAAGTAAGTAAAATAGCTGCAATTGCAATCAAGTTTAAATATATAAATATTTTTACTAATTATTTATACAGAATATTAAAAAAATGTACCTCCAAGCAGTCTGGAAACAATAATTAGCCGCAGCCAATGCTGGTAGGGAGTTGTAATATAGTGGATTATCACACAAGCATGCTGAGTTCAATAGTGAGAGCAATGCATCCAGCAATAACGGGTATTTCAGTTTATGTGGTGTTCCTAACACAAAGTTGCAGGCTAGTCCGTCAAGTTTCGGATTTTCCTGTAAATATGAAATATGTAATGTACTTTTAATAGTAAATATATTTTAAAATATATATGTAGACGAAGGATAAAGAAAAGCTATAATATTTACTTAATCTGAAAAGTAAAATTTGACTATGCAAATAATAATTAAAAAGATATGTACGTATTTGTGTTTGTCTATAATTACTCTATAATAAATTAAATGTTTACTTAATTGTACATACTTGATTATTAATCTCAGCATTAGTTAGTGCATAGAACTTAGGTCGCATCGACGATTCTTCTTGTGACGATCTGTGCGAAGGCTTAGACGTTTCTATGAGTGGCACTTGGCAGTAAATACGGGACTTCAGTAGACCGTCATCGGTCGTGGTCTTCATGCCTGTGTTATTCGCCTCTGATGACGGTTGCGCCAAACCAGGCGATGTTACAAGGTTCCATTCGATCTGAGGATACAGATATAAGATCCAATATAAATATTGATCTAGCTTACGCTTGCTAAGCTTAAAAAAAGTAAACATGAGTGTGAAATATAATTATTTACCTGTTGTAACAAGCACTGTGGAGCGTCATATAAGTGTTTCATTAGATACTCTAGCAACAACATGAGTCTGGTAGTCAACATAAGCTGATGTGGCGCCAAGTTCATAGCACGCTTTCTATCACTTATTCCAAGTGTTTCAACTACCTGCAAGACAATAAATAAATTAACTATTAATATAAAATAAAGGTACAATAAGAAGTACAGAAAAGAAATGGAAGAATACTTTAATTTTTTTTATCAAATTAAATAAAATTATCAGGCAAATCAAATATATAATTTTGCAACATTATCATGTGTGTACTTAATTTAATACAAAAGAATTCCTAGGGAATTAAAATATATATCTCATAGGTAACTATTGTGATCAAACCTGTATAAAATATAAATTTCTGTATAAATAAATATTCTTTTAAACTTCATTTATATTGCAATTTGTACTCAACACTTACTTTAATAATTGCATTAGATGTGGTAAGCAGAACAGACTTCTTTTGCATCAGTGTCAAGGAGTGAAATAAATACACCAAAAGTTGGGCATGTTCAACATTTAAATCTGTAATAAAAAATCATTTGTAATCATAAAACTTAATTACCGATTATAACATAGTTTAATCTATGAATATATATGGAAATTGGACAAGTTTTATAGGAATATCGATAACAATATTTATGTTTTATATAAAAAATTACCTTCATAATCGTGGTCCTGGCTAGGTTGGCTTTGCAAGGCACACTCCTGCAGTGTATTAACGATTTTGTGCCACATAACGAGAATGCTGTTTTCGCGGTCAGCCGCCGCTTTGCTGAGGACCATACCACCAACGAGTTTAGCTACACGAGGTCCAACCTAGAATAATATTACAAATTATATAGTAATAAAATAAAATTTGAATTTTTATAGATTTTCGTCAACAAATATATACTTCTCATATAAATTCTAGTATATAGAAAACATGTCAATTCGAGGTTTTTAAAGTGCGAGATTTTTTTATTATACCTAGACCAGTGCAATCTACGTAATAAAAATCTTACGTGTAATGGCGTCATATTATTCCTATCAGATCCAGTGGTCACAAGTTGTTGCTGCAGCACAGGCTGTAAGTTGTGTAAGTACCGCACTAGCGCTGAACTGAACGCTGCATATAAGGAACCAAGACGGGCTCCAAAACACGGTGATATGGTGCCTGAAATTAAATTTACTTATAATTTTCTTTGTTATGTATCACATATTTATTAATTAATCTACATGAAAATTATTTAATATTATGAACTCAAATTTAAGCTTCTTTTCTTATATATTTTTGTATTAATTATCAAAATAATGAATGTCATAAATCATAGTAAATATCATAAAGCAGGTAGAAACGCGCAGTCATATTTCTACTTGGAGGAAATAAAGTACACTTTAAACTACATTCTCTCTGCCTCTCTCTCTCTCTAAAAATAAGCTGAAATCACTCAATACATACCAGTATCAGTCCTAGCTGTCTCTCTGTCCAGATCCTTAGCGAGGGCGACCAGCAATGCTTGGTGCGCTTCGTGTAACTGAAGCGCGTTGGGTCCCAACCTTTCCACACCTTCACCGAGAATTTCTTCCGTCAATAGGTTAAATACTTCTGTTGCTAATGTTATGTACTGAAAACAATAAAAAAATATATTTGTTAATAGTAATTTAGGCCACCAACACCTAAAATTGCAATTGTTTAAACTAATTTACTCTTCACTACTTAGAGATATCTAAATCAAATGAATAAACAGAAAGCTCAAAGACTGAATATCATGCTTCAATTTTTGTTTGGTTATGTTCAAAACAAGCAATACCGTCACTCTTCTAAACTATATTGATTGTACATCTATATATAATTTACTAATTATGCACATATATATATATATATATATATATATATATATATATATATATATATATATATATATATATCTATATATAATTTACTAATTATGCATATATATATAATTTACTAATTATACTACTTAATGCAGTTATCAAGCAAGACAAAATATTTATTATACTTCCATAAATAAGTGTTTTAATAGAAAAATGCTATGTGCTCTTTGATAAATCTGACATGGTAAATGAACTTTAGAAATATAATAAGCAACAAAATAAACGTTACATATTCTCGAGAACCCTGTTTAAGATTATACGTGGAATTACAAAAAAATATCTGTCTACTGTAACAAGTTATTAGGTGTTTTGTGCATACGTCCCTTTGGCTTGAAGCCCGCCATTAACTCACCGAGTAAGGTTCGGCCTTGTCAGGCACAATGGCTTGTTGCGGACGGGCATTGGTTTCATTGGAGTTGTCGTTGTCGTTGGCGCCGGCGCGAGTGAGGCCGCTGTCCAGCGCGTCGGGGGCCACGAGCGTCGATTCGAACCAGAGACCAAAGAGAGGTTCGCTATCTTCTATGTAATGAATACAATTTATATCAGAAAAAATACATATATTGTATGACATCGTGGCTGAATAAAAATGGTGAATATTAAATGAAGCTCTTTTAATTATTGGATTATATGGAAAACCCAAGCATAACGACACCTGGTTTTCTAAAACATATTTTCAAATACCAAAACATATGGTAGCGATTAAAAAAGTTTAATTATAAATGTGTTTGAATTGCAAACTCGAAGATCATACAAAGTTACGACTGTTGATTTATATACAATGAATATATTTAGCAAATATTTCGATTACTTCAATATGCTTTGAAAGGCTCTGCAATACTATCTTATCTTGAGAGCTATCAATATAGACTGTGAATATTGTACAAATTATCAAACAGAGTATTCCATATTCTTTTAGTAATTTCCTTAAATATAAAAGTGGGTCATAAGCAAAATATAAATCAAGACAATCACTCACCATCATCAGTCTCAGAATCCTCCGAGCACAGTATCATGTCCTGGAAGTAAACAGTGGAATCGGACCTGTCCGCGTCGGCGTCCTGGTGCTGCTTCTGCACGACCGCGCGCTTCAGGTTGGTTGCTTTGCGGTAGCACACCACGCCCAGTGATACTAATAGCTGGTAGTGAAAGATAATTATTATTCAATTTCCAAATTAGAGTACATTGCTCTAAATAATTATTTGAAAAAATAGACGCAAACAAAACAAAACTCAACTTAAATGTCCATAAGACTGAATTGAATGAATTGTAAATCAAAAATACATGTGAACCATAATTGAACACAAGCAATTTTAAGATAATATACAAAACACATATAGAGTACTCAATATATCTTTTTATTTATTAAACTTGTATTTATTACAACTGGCATAAGCTAGCAAAAAATAAATGAAAATAAATAACCTGGTGTAACGGCGCAGCGGACACAAGCCGCAGCTCCCTCTGGTGGGCGGTGTGGTGCGCCAGGATGTGCAGCGGCGCCGGCGTCTCCGACGTGGCGCTCGGGCTCGCCGCGCTCAGCGCCTCCAGCCGTGCGTCCGACAGCAGCGCACCCGTCCACGCCAGGCAGCGCCCGCCCAGCGCTACCCACACTGCGGTGAGTCCTTGTTGCCTGGAATGTTATGTTGGCTTAAAATAATGCATTCCTCCGACTGACAGTCAAACCCTGGTCCGCTACGCCAAGACGCTCTCTTTGAAATTGACTATATTATACATTTGACTTAAGATAGAATATTATAAGTATAATAAAATATAATAATAAAATAATAATGTTGAATTATACCAACTATAGACTAAACATTAAATTGAACATATACTAACATCTTAGTAAGGTTATATGGGCGAGAAGGTACTTTAGCGGGGCTCTTAGAAGCAGTGGGTCCGGGCGCGCCCGCGAGCGCGTGGTGCAAGCCGCAGAGCAGCACCCACGCACCGATCATGAGGTGGTTTTGATATACCTATGAAATGTATGTGTAGGAGACAATTATATACATAAAAGAGGAAACTTAACTGTAAAAAACAATCATTCTTACTTTTTATTTTATTTGAGTAGATAATAAGAAATTTGTGTTATGATAGTCTATTTGTAACAAATTTTATGCAACATTTAGTAAATATCAGTGTAGACAGAGAGAACCTTGTGTTAAGACTCTCGGTTTAGAGTAACAGGTTTTGATTCTATACTTTCTCCTTATAAAGTTTGGAAATAAAATAATTAGTTTACAGTCAGACAGAAGACAGCTCTGCGAAGACTTTGTTAGTCAAAGCCAATGTTAGCAAATGTTAGTCAAGTAAAGTCAAAAATATTTAACAATAATAATATTACATATCAAGTCTTCAATCCTCATTTCAGTATAGTAAGATTTTTAAATGTCACGGCAATATTTGTTTTGTTACGAAAATTTACTAGAAAAATTCATCTTATTCACAAGTTAACTTACGTAACCACCAGCGCGCGTAGATTGTTTGAATGTTTCTCCGACAGTATTGTATAGGCTGAGAGCACTTTCCACAAGTGCTGCAGTCTGTTGTTCGCTCTCTTCATCTTTTGGATGTAGTGAAGCCTTTAAAAAATAAAACATGTTTTTTTGAAAAATGTATAAAAAATTTATTTCTCTTTTTGTTTTTTGAAAAGATTTATTTATCATATGCTTCATTAAGGGTATGATGAAATTTTTAAATGCTTAATACAATTTATTTATTTTGTTAGCATCTATGTTCATGATCAGTAGTACTTTTTTACCTGAGCAGTAGCACAGCACAGTAACCACGCTGTGGCGACGTCACTGAGTGCAGCGATACGTTCCGGAGTGAAGGGCTCCAAGCACGGCAGAGACAGCGCTAGCCGACACACGTGCACTTCATTTACCAGGAAATGTAGCCTACAAGGGAAATTAATAATACGAGAATAAATTGACGAAAGAATTGTATGAGTTGCATATAATAAATTTCTATTTAAAAATAAACAGCTTATTTAAAAAATATATACTATTTTATGTATAATAAGATGTGCCAATGTTTTAATGTAGTAAAAATATTTAACTAGTAGTAAAACTAAACGAAAATGACTGACCTAAACCGAAATTTTTCTTAAATACTATTTAAAATGAGATTAGAAGATCAGTGTTCATCAAATCTAAAAAAATCTTACAATGAAACATCAGCATTAAACTGTGGTGCCAGCACACTCTCCTTGGCATTATCCCAGCGGTTAAGGTACCGTTGCAGGCAAGGCAATGAAGAGCACACCTTCAGTACCACAGAGCCTGCCCTTAACTCCATTAGTAATGATGCACATGTAGAAGCTACCCATTTCTGTAAAAAATATTGAATAAATTGATCATTATCGCACAATAATAATACAGCAATTGATTAAAATGTATCATCACAATATAAGTGTTTAAAGGTGGGGTAAAATACTTCAACAAATATCCAATGGAGTCAACAAGGTGGCAATGATTACGACAGATATAACATAAAGCTTCTTTTTAAAAGTTAAAATATATAAATTCACATTTTCAACCCAAACTTTTAAACACTAATAATATTTTAATATTCAACAAACTTTAACATCTACAGTAGGCTGTTGGGTAGCATTCCCATCTTTAGCATTGTCAAAACTATCTTTGCTTCCAGGAGATAGGACTACAGCTGGTTGGCTCTGAGTCACAGTAGTTCCTGTATTCTTTAAAGGCATAGTAAGTTGTTCCAATAAAACATCTGATCTTCTTTGAGCATTAGATGGTGGCTGTTTCTCTGTAGTTGAAGTTTGTGATGCAAGAGATGTTATTGGGCTTGGAATAACAGAAGATTTGGTATTTTGTTGGTCTGAAAAATAGTTTTATATTCAAATGAAGAAATTATTTAAATTATTCAAAAACATTAAAATCAAAACTAAATATATTTATAAGTATATATTTGTATAAGTATAAGTTGTTTGATTCTTTACCTGGTGCATTAACATGAGCAGGAAGCTTAGCGCTTTTCAATAATGATGTCAGTATAACAAGATCTGATTGTGGGAGACCCCCTCCATCAATGCCACATAATCCAACAATAGGTAAAAGAAGCTGAAAGTAGGTAAGTTTAAGTCAATACAAATTTAAAAATATATGTTTTAAAGTAATGTATGCTATATATTATATAATAAAAATATTTTTTAAATATGTTTTATAAATAGGTGATAAGTCAAGTATTTGCTTTTGCTTAAAGTCATTAAAGTAATTTTCTCTTCAATAAATACCAACAAATTACCTGTTTTACTGATATATTAGGAGCGGAAGCATTTGTGTTTTCATCATAGCTCAATCCGGCTTCAGAGAGCTTCTTAAGTATTTGTCGCAGGATGATCTTAAATGCATCTCGAGCAGTGTTGAGCTGTTCAACTGGCACTATAATAATAATAGATTTGTACAATACAAATAATTTTAAGATGTGTCAAATATATGAAGCATGATATAGAATAATTTTATCCTTCAAATTTAGTACTAAGAAAAGTAATTATTTACAAATAATTATTAATACAAAGACAAATATCTGTATTAGTAAATTAACATTTAAATGTCCAGTGCACAAATGTGTTTTTTTTCCCCATCGAATAATTGGAATATTAGAAAAAAAAATATTTCCATGAATCCAATTAACAATCCGATATAAGTATATGAGTACAAAGTATAAATAAATTAAATATTTTACTATTTAATAGTTGTCCAAGTGACCAAACACCTGTTTTAATGTATTTTTATTTTTTATATTCCTCAGCAGCCAAAGACAATTAAATGTTAGTTCACATGAAACATCACAATTTTTATATCACATAACTATCATTAATTTCAATTTTTATTGAAAGTATGTTGACTGTGATACTTACAGCTGTACTGACTGACTTATACTGTCCAAGGGACAATATTATTGAAAATGTTTTATAAATTATTAGATACATTGTTTGTATAAAAAATCTTTTTTTTTGCTACAGGCAAAAAATGTTGCTGTTTTTAAATTATTCTATATTCATAATGAGAAAGTGACGGTATACAAATTAACTCAAGTATGTTACTTAATGGCTTATTAAATTATGTCTATCTTTCACTTGGATTTTTGAATATTCAATTCCTTTATTTTCGAATAACATACTTTACTTTGTACTACAAATATTAAATGGATTAAAATCTTGTACATATATAAGTACTAATTGTTAAAAAGAAACATCTGTTTAATGACTATGGATAGAGTAAAATTTCGCAATAAAAATAGTTTAGATGAAATATCTCAAAAATGTAGGTAACTTGAATATTTATTTTCCAAGCATAATTACAGATATCTACTTACGATTATTTGCATTAACGCTGATAAAATGTGCCGAAAGACAGGCAAAGCAGGAATAAAATAAGTCATAAGCATAGTCGTGGTTTTGAAACTCATTTTCGCTGTGAAAAATTTAAAAAAAATTAGTTTCTTAAATTTTAGCTTAAGTTGTTATAAAGGACAAGATTGTTTTATTATAAAGGAAGAGATTGTTTCAATAACAAGTACTTCTAACATGATTTATAATTGAATTACAAGAGTTGGGTATTAAAATTAAAAAGTATTAAATTATGAATGTATTAAAAATATAGATGAGTAATAAATCATTCTTTTTCATAATAAGCATATACGTAAATTGACCCACTTAAAAGGAAAAAATATTTTGACTAGTTTATAAATAAATAAAAGATGAATAATCAAAGGATGACTAGAGTACTCTAGACATAGAACTACGTTATGTTAGGAATACAAACCTTTTAATTATGGCTTGTATGATTTCTACGGCGTCATTTTTGTCAAAAAATGGACCGTAGAGCGCAGTTAAAATTGGTTTAACAGTCGTAGACCACTCAATATTTCCTCCCGAAGCGGCCATTTTCGGGAATGACCTCTCGTGAATTGCAGGTTGTCAAATTTTAATTACCATAGAGAAGGTCGGGATTTTAAAAATATTTTTTGCCATTGATTCGTACAATTTATATTCAATTTCCAATACCATCCATAAAACATTAGCATTATGAATGTCTAAATAAAATGTATACAGAGACATTCTTTGATATTTATGTAAATATATAATCTACCAAGATATTATTTTTACAATTTTACAAAATATTTTAGTAATACTGTTTGAATAAATAATACACATTGAAATATTACTCTAGAATGTTTTATTCACGCTTGTGTGTCCACGTCTGTTCTGATGTTTTTGTACTGGGGTACACGGCACTAGAAAAAGAACTTTACAAAAACAATCAAGTATACTAAGTATCCCAGGACAACAGCGTTATCCGATTCGAATATGATGAGTAATGATCATATTCGAATTGGTTGTTGCTGATGCTGACGCTGTTGTCCTGGATTGTCTCTCGCTAGGCTTGTTTGGAATGGGCTACATTCCAAGCAAGACTAGCAAGAGAAAATTTTGTAAGTTAAGTTATGTTAAAAAGGCGACAATATCCACATTTTACTATTCTACCTAATTGATTTCGTTTTACGTTTTTTTTTAAATCTAATGGCAGCACTGTACTTTGTCCAAAGGGAAGGCCACAGACAAATGTTTTAATTTACAAATAAAAATCTAATCTAATTGCCGCCGATTTCGTTTATTTCACAATTTATACATAATATATTGCTTTCTTTTACAATAAACCAGGATTCATAATGAGTGTTAAAGTGAATAGAAAACGCAAAATTAGTGAAGATAATGAAAATGATTTTTCAAGTAAGCATAATAACCTATATCTTTTTATAATCTTCATGTTAAAGACCAAAGTAATGATTTATTTTATTTTCAGGACCTCCAGCCAAAACTCTCATTCAGTGTCCGTACTTGGATACTATAAACCGTCATGTTCTGGATTTTGATTTTGAAAAACTTTGTTCAGTTTCTTTGACAAGAATTAATGTATATGCATGTTTAGTGTGTGGCAAATACTTTCAGGTAAATATAACTGATCTACCATTATTAGATATTAGTATCTTATTTACATTGTCAAATTACAATGCATTCATATTTTGTTATAGGGTCGGGGCACTAACACACATGCTTACACACATTCAGTGGCCGAAGGACATCATGTATTTCTTAATTTACACACACTGAAATTTTACTGTTTACCAGACAACTATGAAGTTATTGGTATGTTTTTAACACCATACAATTATTAACCAATTTGCAAAAATAATTTAATTTATAATAATTGAAATTTTATATATTTGTACTAACATTATTAATTACTATTACAGACTCTTCCTTAAATGACATAAAATATGTTTTGAATCCAATTTTTACTCCAGAACAAATAAAGCAATTAGATGAGAATACTAAAATGTCAAGAGCCATTGATGGTACTATGTACATGCCAGGTATTGTTGGACTTAACAACATTAAAGCTAATGATTATTGCAATGTTATATTACAAGTAAGTAAAATTATTGTTCTAACAAACACACAATACAAGTTTTAGAAATGACTGTTAAATTGACTTAGTAAATTAATTTTAGTGCTTGTCACAAGTAAGGCCTCTTCGTAATTACTTCTTGAGAGAAGAAAACTATGCAGATGTAAAGAGACCTCCGGGAGATTCATCATTTTTATTAGTTCAGAGATTTGGCGAGTTGATAAGAAAATTGTGGAACCCTAGAGCTTTTAAAGCTCATGTTTCTCCTCATGAAATGCTTCAAGCTGTTGTGTTGTGGTCAAAGAAAAGATTTCAATTTATCAAGCAAAGTAAGTTAAAAAATTGTTCAAGTTTTATAATAAAATTTAATGTTATTGTTTCTATTTATTCTCTATATTTTTCAGGTGATCCAATCGATTTTCTTTCATGGTTCTTAAATTCATTGCACATAGCACTCAATGGCACTAAAAAGCCAAATAGTTCTATAATATACAAATCCTTCTTGGGTCATATGAGGATATATACTAGGTAAGATAAATTTAAATTAAAAAAAATCTAGATTCTTACTTTTTACAAACAAAAGCCATATTACTTGAAGTAAACATAAAAAATTGAATGCAGCAGACTTAAGCAAATCAATTTTTTGTTTTTTTTAAGTACTTATCTATCCATAGGGTGAAGGTAACACTAAAGCTTTATTTTTGAATCATTTGTGTATTTTGAATTTAACATTTTATTTTGTAGAAAATTACCACCCCCAGATGCAGATGATGCAGCAAAAGTGGATTTAAGTAGTGAAGAGTACAGTGAAATGATAACTGAATCCCCATTCCTTTACTTGACTTGTGATCTACCACCAACTCCACTATTTACAGATGAATTCCGAGAAAACATTATTCCTCAGGTAATTATTCCTTAGTACACTTTGTGTACATCATGTAATAACTCTGAAAACTTTGTTTGGTTTAATATATTAATGGTATTGAATTGAAAAATTATTTTGGTGTAAGGAATTTCATTACTGTATGAGTTTGGCTATAAAAAGCCTTGTGTAAACCATTGTATTTGAGATCAGAGTTATCTTTGGCACTTAGGTTCTGTCATAACATATACAACTTAGATATTCTCATTTACCATGCGAGGGAAGCCCCAGGCAAAAACTAGTATAGATGTTACCTTTTTAGGCTAAATATGCCTTTTTCTAAGATTTTCAAAGATTTCACTTATTATTTTCAGGTTAATTTATATCAACTCTTATCAAAGTTCAATGGCCAAAGTTCCAAAGAATACAAAACTTACAAGGAGAATTTCATGAAAAGATTTGAGATTACTCAGTTACCACCTTATTTAATACTGTATATCAAACGTTTTACAAAGAACACATTCTTTGTAGAAAAAAATCCAACCGTTGTCAATTTTCCAGTAAAGTAAGTATTAAATTAATTAATTAATAACATATTCCATAATCCTATCATGTTAAAACACAAATTTGCTTTTGGGGAAAATTTATGGACAAGAACACTATTTTCTACTAGATTTCATTATTTCAAGATTATTTTTCTTATTGTTATTTGTAATATTCATCAGTACAGCATTTTTACTTTTATTAATATGTTCTATCTATCTTTAATTGCTCGACTTTAATTTATTGCAAATGTATTGCAGACATGGATATTGTGACAAGACACTGCATTATCCAACTCCTGGAGCACTTAAAGTTCTAACATTTTAAGACAATTACCTGGTCTAGTTTGTGGATATAGCTTAGGGATTTCTTATCTTATTGTGTTATTTAAATTGGCCAAAAGTTAATTTAAGAGAAATAATAGACTTTATTTGTTAGATCCATGGGTATAATCTGTGATATCCGTCTTTATAATTTTGCAGAAACGTTGATTTTGGTGATATTTTAACACCAGAGGTGAAGGCAAAACATAATGGTAAAACAACATATGAGTTAGTTGGAAATATTGTACATGATGGTACACCAGAGAAGGGGACATATAGAGCTCATGTTTTGCATACACCTACACAACAATGGTAAACTATAGAAAAATTAATGCTTTCTATAATGATTACTGCTTTGTTAAATTTTGTAATAGTGCACATTGTAGTATTTTTTCTATTTTTTAGGTATGAAATGCAAGATCTTCATGTAACAAGCATTTTGCCTCAAATGATCACTCTCACAGAAGCTTATATTCAAATATATGAATTGAAGCAGGACTGATATAATAAATAAATTATTTAAGACACTACATATCGTATTTATTGAATATACAAATTTTTAATTAGTTATGTATGCTATATACTAAACACCATTATTACACAATTTCAAATACATGCAGACAAATGTGACACAATATATCAAGGATAGCTAGGTTTCATACAATAATATTGTTATATTACAGGATACGTTTATAACTAAACATGAACTTAATTTCACTTAAACCACCACTTTAATAGTAGTCTCTTACTTTTTTTGCAGTAAATTGTCATCTGTGATTCTGAAGCAACTTTATAAAGTAAACAAATAAAGAAATTTCATTTCTCTAAATAAAATCAACTTATTTGCTTCAAAATCAAGAATTTATTGACAACACTGCAAAAGTCTGGGCTAGTGACTTTCACCTTTTTTACCAGCAACCCTTTTGAATTCACCCATATTAGTAGTAGAAATTGGTGAGCCATAGAAAGCAAGATGGTCAATCTGAGTCACCTCACCACCAGATTGATTATCCTTAATGAATAATTGAATGTTTTGAACACTCTGGAATTTCACAAATTTTAGAGGAATTGGATTCCCTTCTAAGTCACTCAAAGACAATCTGAAAATATAAATTCATTTAATATTTTCTTGTTCTTATATATAATTTAAGCTATTAAAATAAGGGTACATATTGGCAATGACAACAATAAAAATATAAAAATTTAACCAAGCATGTGGAAAAAAAGTATAGTTTTAAACTTACTCCAATTCTTGTACTGGAGCATAACCAGCTGCTTGGTCAAAGTCAAGTGTTCTTGGTTGATTTATAAAAATCTTTACTATTTTAGGACCCATATCATTTGGTGCTTTTATTTTCAGAGAATGTATTTTGACGCTCTGTAATGTTTAATAAAGTGATTATTAATTTTAATAATTAATATTACTAGACAGACCACTTTCTTTACTTATAATAAATTAAAAACTTCTATTGTCATTATTATGTCTCAAACTAGGCTGTCAATCATTAATGGAAGTGGGCACAAATTTTGCATTCAAGGCTGTGTACCAAACACATCAGAATCTTTAATAACATAATAATACATAAAATAAAAAATTATATTTTATGCTCTATTTGTAAGTTATGATCTTGGACACAGGAATTGATTGAATTGCTGTTAATATTGGTGACATCTCTGTTGAAGTTATTGAGAGATATTTTTTTTGTAGTTTGGCAAATCTAAAGTAGAAAGTAAAATTAAATTTGAAATATGTTTTGGGGTCAAAGAAGTATAGTATCTGTTTATTACATATAGATATTACAAAAATATTATAATTAACCCAAATTTACTAAAAATCTTTGTTCTTAAAAAATAAATAATGACAACAACAACAGATCCACTGGTCAATTTCTATTCCTTGGACAACCAATTGTAAGGCAATCACTCAGGTGATTATTAACTACAAGAAAGGAAACTGTTGGGCCAATTCAAATGCCTTGGCAGGCTACACTGTGCCTAATGTTGGACAGCCTTGGTCTATGGTCTACATACTTACTTGATTAAAAGATATATTGATGATAAGCTGTTCATCACAGCTACTAGCAAGGTGTCCTCCTCCACTTGCGAGAGCATGAGCCAGTGGATGATCATCTGCTTCATTTAGGCATTCACATTCATGTTTAACAATAAATGTAGCCAAGTCAATCTAGAAAATAGACAAAGGTAATAAAATTCCATGAAAATGCAAGAAAAAATGGAAATTGTCACTTGACTATGTCAAGTATGATGTGTATTGTAACAGAGTAGAACTAACATGTCCAGCAACAGTATTGTCTTCTTCACAGGATTCATCACTTCTATAATAATGTCTCACTTTATTTTCAAGTGATGTAGGGTCTGCACCCTGTAGTCTGTCAATCCTAGTCTGTAAAAATATAAATACAAAATGCCGTATTAAATATAAATTTTTAAAAAGTAAATGGTTAATTGAAAGTATAAAATATATCGACAGATGTTTATTTATTACTTACTCGATTCTTGTAAAATATAAACGTAGGCATTGCAGTTATTCCTTGTGCGGCTGCTGTTTCGGCGCATCTGTCTACATCCACTTTAAGAAAAACCGCCCTAGGAAACTTAGCCGGTAGTTGTTCAAAGATCGGAGATATTCTTTGGCATGGAGGACACCTTTAACATATCGAGGTGTTTTACATTTTCTTATTCATCTATAATGACTATCAAATTTGAACCACGTCAGGTTATACTCACCAAGTAGCTGTAAAATCCGCAACAACTAGTTTTGTTCCTGCATTAGCCATTTCAGATTGAAAATGGGCTTCATTTTCTATTACTGTAGCTAAACCCATTATTATTTTTACAACTTTCAACACAAATTATAACGACAACAATCAGACAATTCACAATGATACTTCAAAATGGTTGTCACCACGATTTATTAAGACAGAGTTGCCACAATAAAAAATGGGATGAGAATACAAGAAATGATTAGTCATACTCATTCCGATTACCCGCTATTCGGATTCGCTAGGTGCACGATGGTAGCGCCAACTAGCGGTTACAATTATGTCGGACATTGAAATGTCAAATGGTTGGCATTTAGTACGAATAGTAATTAACAAACAATAATTTTATTGAAATAGCGTAATTTACTGAGATTTTATTCGATTATGTAAACATAAGGTGTCGTTAATACTGTTGATCTTTTTTATTTTCAGTCTAAAATGCCACAATCAGTAAATTTCAGGTAATATACACGAGGTTTTTTTTATGGCTGACTTTACGGAAAATAAATAGACAAATATAATAGAAGACCTCATTTCATACATATTGCAGATGATCTTTTATAACTGTGATGACATTAATAACGCAGAGATTTTGTGTATGTATTAAGTAAAAAGTGACATTTCGCCCTACGGAGTTTCCGTTTTAGCCACGGTGCGCGCTGTGATCGATTCGTGTTTTCCCACCTTCTACTTTGCAGCCAGCGAATACGTAGCTAATACGATATTTATTTTTAATATCCACTTAAAAAAATACATATAAAAGTAGTAAATCTGAATTTATAATATGAAAACATTTTATATATCAATCGGTGTAACAAATAGGACCCTATAATAATTATATGCAAGGCTATTGGTAATTCCTTACTCTTGCTTGTATGTAATAAGGTGATTACAAAGTAAAATAAAGATAAAGAAATTAGCCGAGACGCGTAAGTCAAATATCAAATGGTGGTTGCTGAAAGGACCGATGCGGACCGACTTTCTGGCAGAGAATAGTCAAAATTTATCAAGTAATACTGAAACTGCTTAGGATGCTTGGGATCGAGCTCAGTCAGCAAACATTACGGCTGGTAAACATGTTCTTGGCGTTTCTAGGGGAGGAAGTATTATCGACAGGACAGGAGACATGTTGGTGGAATGACAAGGTACATGGGGTGATTCATGATAAGAAGACTGCATTTAAGGAGTGGCAGCGTAACAACTCTCCTGAAGACAGACTGTGACTGACGAAACGAGCCAACAAAAGAGCTGTAGCCAGAGCCCGCAGCGAAAGTTTATTACCTCTATATGGTAAACTTGAAACTGTGGAGGGGCAGAAACTCATCTACAAATTGGCAAGTGCTCGGGATAAAGCGACGCAAGATATCACAAAATGTCTGCGTCAGAGATTCCCAGGGCAAGCTGCTTTGTAGTCATGCTTCTGTGAAGGAGAGGTGGAAAAGTTACTTCATGGAGTTGCTGAATACTCAGCATCCGTGTAGTTTTCTGTCTGAACCACTGAGGTTAAGCTCGGACTTATTGCTCCAATAACCCTTAATGAAACTCGAACCTCTTGACGATGTTCCGATCGAAGCGTGGAAACCGTTGGGCTCTCATGGTGATCAGTGGTGGCGCAGTTTTTTATTCCTATTTACAAAGGAAGTGGCAGTGTTCACTTCGCAACCCGAAGTTGCGAAGTGTAGGTTATATCTATATTTTTAATTGACTCCAAAAACGTGGGATGTTCTATTTTTGACATGTAGGTATAACATTTTTAATGCATTTCCCTCGATTTCTTAATCACTTGGCCGATTTCAAGTTGGTTCTCGATTTACACAATTATTTTTTTGTTTGAAAGAGCGATCTTATTAAGTTGTCCCATTGTCATCATGTCAGGATTTGATGATGAAATCCCAGGAAAGTCGAGAGAAACCTTCACATTTTATAGATGTCTCGTAAAATGTCTTATAAAAACATATATTTCCTTCTTTTGGTCATACTTCCTCAATAATTAAGGTGTTACGGAAAAAAAAATCTTCAAATATTATATGGAGACGTATAGAAATCTAGTTACGTATTTTTGGATTATTCACGTAAGGCGATGATAAAAGGTACAATTACTCAACTTCAAACTTTTGCTTATTCATATTAAATTGTATACCAAAAATTAATAAAAAAAACCAAATGAAGTATTATAAAATCATTACAACGGGGTGCTATTGATGTTAAAAATAAGATCAAAAAGTTTAATTTATTTTCGACTTCAAAAAGAGGAGGTTTTAAGTGGATTGTATGCATGTATGGATGTATGTATTTATGTATGTATGTATATATGTTTGTTTTGTTACTTCCTCTGCATTAAGGTTGCCTGGCAGAGGTGGTGAGAAGTCCAACACGTAGTGGCCCTTTATATAGGCTTACCATACGTCGCGGTTTGACCGGGATAGTCCCGGTTTGAGATTCCTGTCCCGGCGTCCCGGTCGGTCTGCATTAGCGTCCCGGTCAAACTTGAACAGCACCGACACTCCAACCAATCGTTGCCTCGCGCCCCGCCGCGTCGTGAATTTTTTCACATGTGGACAAATGTGGTCTGACGATCGGTGGAGGATGAAAGAATGCGTAGTGGAAGCCTTGTTTACGTGCAAACTCAACTTGAACATGTCATGCAGTGAATTTTATGACAAAATTAAGCACGACAAAACGATTCTGAAGAAAGTGCACTCTAGTGAAAAATATAAAGCAAGCGTGGGTGAATAATAAGACCGGGCAAATTTTTAGTGTTCTTTGTATTAATTGTACTTTGTCTCTTTTTCTTTTTAATACAAAATATATTCACATTTATTAATATGTTTTCAATTCATAATAATTTTGATTGCATTTCAAATAAGAAAAACACAAATTAAGCCAAAAACAAAATGAAAATGAGCCTCTTTCTCTTCTGCGTCCCGGTTTGGCTCTTCGTAATTATGGTAAGCCTACCCTTAGAGAATATATAATATTTCACTGTGACGCATAACGTGGAATTCATCTCTGAGTAACCAAAGGTAATTGCCCGGAGATGGACGCCGGATGGTGCGTAGGAACTATGGAAAATATGAAAAATTAAACTTGGAATATGGAATACATATGGAATTGGATGAACTCGTAACTGGGCTATTGGATGACACTCACAGACGTCACCTTTTCAACAGCCTCAAATTGAAAGGTCGACGGACGGTTACTCGCCTACATGGGCCCTCACAAAACGGCGTAATTTCTCGGGCGAAACATCAGTGTGGTTGGCTTAGGGTGCCAAGAGGTGTGCACCGGCTTCATCACCACGAGGAGCTCGTCAGCGGGTTTCCCCACTATTACGCAGATTAAGCACTTCGACACCATCATGCATATAGCTCTTGCACTCCACTCTGCCGGCCAATCAAGGTAAGCCAGAGGCAGGGGATAAAGTAGAATTCCCCACTGGAGGTCTCAGGTCTGTGGGGTCGCCACTTCTCAACAACTTGCCACAAGATGTTATTGCCTGCGGGCTTATTATTATTATGTTTTTTTGTACGTATAATACTAGATTACTCCCCAAATTACGAATGGATTTTAATAACACTTGTATATATATTTGATGTTTTAGTTTGATCAGGTTATAAAGGCTTGAATTTCTGTTAAAACAAAAGAAAACAATAAAACAAGGCACGATGTTGAGTTTCGCAACTTAACACGCAATAACTCGAACGGCGGAAGCGGCGGAAGCGTGTAAAGGAGTATTTTAAGATAAGGTTACCTTGCTGTATGTGGTAGAAAGCGCGAAGTTAAAAAAAATATAGGAGAAAGCAGCATTAATTTCTTTCTCTAATATATAGGTCTTCTCTCAATGTCTGTTGCATTGGCATTCTGACTCCAGCTGCTCTACTAAACACGATCTTCAATGTCCTCGGTGGAGTAGATAGATGTTTAGTACTATGTGTTTATTCGACCAGGGACGCTCGACAGTGGTGAAGGAAAAGAAGCAAATTAATTTACTTTCTAAAAGTAATTTTTTGGAGGCTCTATAAACAGTAAGAAATATTGTAATTAATTTGTTTTTGTGCACAGCAATGTTAATAGAGAAATGTCACGTTATAGTAAGTACTAAGTAGAGTTAAAAAAATGAATATCTACTTTTAAGTAGATAATAAAAATAAATGTGATGTAGACATTATATTTTTTTTAAATTATCTATATCCTAATTTAAATCTGTATATTACAGATTACTGTATATATTATATTTTTTATTTTAAAAGCTTTTAAATAGACTGAAAATGTAACATTTTAAATCAGTGATAACATTAGATCATCTTAAAATAAATACAAAATAATATTTATGAATAAATTACTATTTTAAGATACTAATGCGATGGAAGAAAATACAAAAAAAGATGTGACTTAGATCACAATAAGAATCGCTTGCGGCGTAGCTTAAGTACGCAATTATTTACGCAAAGCCTTGCAAATTACATCTATTTTTCTATATAAGCTTTATCCGACAAAATTTGCTATTCTTATTCAATGCCTTGAATTTTTATTACAATATACTTGACTGGGATTTAGTGGTATATTTTCTTTTGTATTAATATTATACAATATTTTTTCTGTTATTGCATAGACTGTACTTAGTTGCCTGTTTAAATATTTATATTATTTAAAAAATTGTTCATTTCTCTTATAAAGAAAGTGTACGTAGACGTGAAGCATTGTCACTATTAAATACGCAATGCAATTTTTAACAGGAATTGTACTTACATTGTTGAGTGGTACTGTACGTGGTATGTTTTCCTTTATTCAGACAAGAACCTACAGCTATAGTTCGCTTTTATATATATTTAATTATAATATAAACAAGCCACTGGTCTGCAGCTTCACCTGCTGATACTCGAATATGTATCTAGTAATCTGTAAAAATATATATATATTGCTCCACAACCTCCTATATCTGCCACTAAGTCTCATAAAAATCTGTTCAGCTGTTCCGGAGGTTAGGCTGGACAAATATAGAGAAAGACAGCCAAAATAAATTAAACCGATGATTTGTGTTTTAGTATATAACTGCATATATTCATTTAAATTAGGGTAGAAGGCAAAATCTATTCGTCATAAGATTCTCATATGATGAATAGTTTTTTTTAAATCCTGGAACTCCCGCGAGTTCGGGACTTATGCGATAAAAACGTGCTTACCGCAAGCACAGTAGATACGCATAGAAAAAATATTGCATGTAAAATTACGAGATATATATATATATATATATATATATATATATATATATATATATATATATATATATATATATATATATATATATATATATATATATATATATATATATATATATATATATATATACATATATATATATATACATATATATACATATATATATATATATATATATATATATATATATATATATATATATATATATATATATATATATATATATATATATATATATATATATGTTCGACATAGTGATTACAAAGGCTGGTTTACAAGGCTGGTTGGTATGTACAATATATGCATATTATATGTGAGTACCTAAATCTGAGTACATACCTGACTTTAGATGTCACCCTAAAAAAAATGCAAGTCAGCTTACTAGGTAGATAATTCGTATAGTTCAAGCGCGCGATACCACTGGCGGAAGTATGAAAATAATTCATGACCTGAGTGGAAATCGAATCCAGAACCATGTTTACAATCGGATAATGTCCTACTACGCCCCGATGGGCACAAATACCCTTTTTTTAATTTGATTGGTATTACTTACAATATTTTTTTTAGAATTTAAACTATACAATTCTATTGTACCTATTTCCTGATTTATAGCCCTCTTCAATCTTCATATTCGCAAGTCTCATGAAGAGCGTCAGTATTATTTTCCCGTGTTGTATAAAAACCACCGCGGTTTAAAGAAACTTCTCAGTGCTGACTTGTAACTTGCCGCAAACGTTTTGCCGTAATTTCTAATCTATATGAGAATATTAAATAATTATGACACGGTTAAATTACATTATAAGTTTAATTTTTTTATTTATGTGTCAACAAGATAATGTTTACATAAGTGCAAAATCTTATTCTCCATACCGCAAAGACCTTCCTTCAGAAAGTGATTTAGAAAATTATTTAAAAATAATTGCTAGAGTGTCACAGTATTCTTCTAAACAAAAGGATAATATCGATGTTCATTTAGCTTTCGGGATATTTATAACTATTGGTAAGATTTTCGTTTAAGGTTTTGATCTAAAACACAAAAACAAAAGAAACATATTATATGAAAGTATTTTTTTTTAATTTACAGTGAATATCAAATATGCATTAAAAATAAAGGAAACTAATATTCCCGCCACCATAAGAACCACAATGAAAAATATTATTTTACAAAACGAACAATTATTACAGCATTTTGATACACTTAATGCAGATGACATTAATAAGGAGACCGTTCAAAGTAAATAAATTAATATTAATTACCTGCTGATATATTAAAAAAATATAATAATAAAAATCTATGAGATATAAATTTCGACACTAGTATTTTTTATATTATTTACATATAGAACGTGAATTATTTTGTGGTTAATTATGCTGTTTTTAGTTACTTATCTCTTTACGAATCCTGCAATCTGGATGAAGCACCTAAAAAAATTCACTTATACACATAGAAAAAAAACGTCCCTAGATGATTTGAAGAAAACATATTTGCCATGGGAACAATATGTGCATTTTGTAAATAAAATTGAAGAATGGAAGCCAAGCCCCAATCAGTCTGGTACGTATAGGTGGTATAAGTCACCTTATCTAAATAGTATGAAGAGATTTAAAGATTTTAACGATCATTGCGCCGCGTTTGTGAAACAAAAGTTAGTTATGAATAAATTTTTCAATTAAGTTTTTTCATAATGCATGCAAAAATATCAAAATTAATTAATACATTTTTAAAGAAACTGTTTTGTATAATTTTGTTTAATGGTAATATATGTAAATAGATAACTAGGATTCATGGGAAAAAGGAAAAGACTTATAATTTTCTCGCCACCAGACGTTTTTGGGGTGGGCACGGCCGACCTGGCCCTATTCCTACGCCCATGTAATTAGATTACAAATATACATTGATCCAATTTTATGTTCATTATTTTCAATTTTATTTTAATTAGCAGTACGTTACCGACTTACAATTTAGCTTGCTCTATCTAGCGTACAGAGTATTGTCTCCACAAAATATATTATATAAATATTCATATATATTATAAATAATCATATTTTAAAATTATAGATGTTTGTTTGGCCGCTCTGTCTGTAAATCCTGTAAATAAGAAAGAATCTATGATTTTGTGTCCCCTCACGGCCGTCTGTCAAATTGCTTGGAAGGACGATATATCTAATTTTCCATATATATCATGGTGTCCGTTGTTTAAATCGTGCTCTAGTATGCTGAAAGAGGGAAGTAATTTTGGCTACGCATTAACTCATCGGTAAGTATTCTAATTATAATATTTGTTTCTTAGTAACTATCAACATATTTTTTTGTGATGGTGAGCAGTTTTATTATAAATTTAAGCCATTGTGGTGCAGTGGGACAGAGCATGACTGTAAGCGATGGGTCTAGGGTCGATTTCCACTTATATTTAAATTGTTTTATTTCCCTGTTGCAAAAAGACAAATGACATGGTGCTTAATTTCGTCTCTTAAAGAAAGCTAACTAACTAAATTACTAAATTGAAGCAGAAAGCCTGAGGTGAACGTAATCGAAGTTGCTAGTGGTAACTGGTTTTTAAATAAACGTTTTAAGTTAGTTGCTGTAACTCCTTGATTTCATTTTTAAATACCCATTGTAAATTTACTACTACAGTTTACTAATTTTATGGAATCAATCAATCTATGTTTTAGGCTTCTATTTTTAGTAATGGCTCGTCATTCTCGCGGTTGTACCGTGTTTTTTGAGACGAAAGAGGAAGATCTGTCAAAGAAATTGTGTTCAATGGCTTATGATGAAGCGCAGTATATTTCACTTAATAATTATCGACACGCTGACCTTATGTTAGAAATAAGTGAGTATTTCTTAAGACACATTAAGAATTTTGAAATACGTTGGCAAAAAAAATGTAATTTGCTCCTTCGTTCCCTTTTTATAGGGAGGGCTTCTTAAGTTATTTCTGCAATAAAATAGAGTCCCTGCCACATCTCTTGCTTGTGTAAATTAATTATCGTTTATTATCAATAAAGAGTGGTGTAATGAGTAGGTTTAATTTTCTAAACAATGTTTATGATTACGCTAATATCAGTTGATCTATATTACATATGCAGCCAAATACTCTATTAGCTCAGCAGCTCTAATATTTAACGTTTAGAAAATTGAGATCTGCTTGAAGTGGACTTTGTCATATTTCTACAATATATTAAAATGTACTCAGTGTGTGGATAGTTGTCTTGTGTGTTCAATAAACACAAAATGGTATTTTATACCAAATTAATAACGTATATCTACCGTTTTTATAAACAGATGCTAAAATTTATTTAATAATATTAAAAAAAGCTTTCCTAACATTACTTATTATAAAAACAAAAATATCATAAAATGCTTTTTAGCCATATTTCGTATTAAAACGGTGAAACAATTCTCTTAGATAAAAATATTATTTCTATTATAGTGCTGCTGTGTTCCTTCGATGGTAATTCTGAATTCCTGCATCGCAGCTGGCTTAGAAATCTTCAAAAATTCCAACATGGTGGCTGCTTCTCTTTGGAAGCTTCTTTAAGCAAACAAAAGGAAAAAAGAATTAAATCGGACGAAACTTGTAACAAACACATAACAGCTCTGGCTACTGGTACTTATTCTTTAGCTGTAAGATATATTATACAAGAATATTATTAAAATATAGGTACTTAACCGGACTTAACGTTTTAAAATTTCGTAATGTCGTTTATATCGTAATTGTTTATTATTTGTAAAAGCATATGTTTTCCATTATATATGCCGACTGTCAACAAAACCTGATGATTATTATTTGCAATTTAACACATAGTGATACTTGCGATTTGTAATTGAAAAACTAGCTTCACACGTTCTTTAATATGTGTACATTTAATTTAAATCTATTAGAAAACAAGTTTGCCTACACAAAACATGTGTACATACTTATATAAAACTAAGATTACATATTATTAATTATAATATAAAAATACTTAATATTTATCGGTATTTCTTTAAGACAACACGTTATGTTCCAAGATATAGATCACATAAGTATACTTCTTTCGCTGTCTACTTTTATATTGGTAGATATAGGTATATATTTAAAAAAGAACTGAATATATAACTTGATTTGAACTGTGTACCAATTGCAATGTGTGTATTATCTTGCGCCTAGACGTTAAAAGGAGCAATTGATAAGTTAGCATTATTCTTCATATATTCTGTAAGGTTTTACACTGAACTAATAACATATCCTGTAATGTTGACCTGTATTATGTTAATGTGTATCTACACTAAACATATTTTTATAATCTTTGTGATTAAGATATTAGGCAACTACTGTGTCATATTATATATTTATTTTATTTTATACCCTTGACTGCAACGGAGACGGTATACCTGTAGGTATACGGTGTTTGGGGTGAGAGGTGGTTTGTTTGGAATGAAGATGATGACAATATTTACTCAATATATGTTACATAAAAGACAGTATTTCAATTGTATTCAGATTTTTTGTGTAACTAATCGGGAATATGAATTCAAAATATACTGGCGCAATATATATAAAAAGATTTAACATGAAGTAGTCTCGTTGTAGTTTTGTTTTAGTGCTAACTTAATAAGTAAATCTTACCAAATAACTTAATTGTACTTAGAATATGCTACAAAATTATAAATGTAAACAATGTATGTTTACCGTTTAATAAAATATATTTTTAGCTTGGAAAAATGTACATAATAAAGTCGTTATTGTGTCTTATTTCAAGAAATCTTTCGATCTTACTTTTAGTTCTAGACTAAACTTAGCTTTGATTAGACTTTGTAAATTGACCACTTAAGTTATTAATTAAGATAAAACAATTGACCTATTTACAAAACAAAAAAACTAAAAAAGAATCCATGTGTCCTAATCAAAATTTTGACTAATATTTCTTAATATATGAGGAATCAGAGTGGTTTATTTTGATTACCGGTCTAATATGCCAAAATTACAAATAAAGTATATATTAGTTTGATTTTGGAATCTATCATTTTTGTATGATTTAATGGTGTTTTCTTATTTAATATGTGTTAATGTTGTAAAATATTTTGTGGAATTATAATGGAGTAGGATCATAAAGAGAAGCGAATCGATGATTTACATTGCATAAAGTGGGTACATGCCAAATACCATTTTCAAAATCTTCCATTCGCTTGGTATTCGTCCGAAAGCAAAACATTTTATCTCAGGAAATTCTCCCCAATTAGTCAACAGAGTACAAAGTGGGCTATATCCGACTTCAGTGATGGTTTGGTGGGGTGTTATTCACGAAGGAGTGGCAGCCATATTTTTGTGAAAAAGTGTCACATCATCGGCACAAGTGTATCAAGACACCATTCTTGAAGGTAAGTTAAGCCTCTTAACGATACCATATTCTACTAAATATATACAAATTCCGTATTCAGAGCCTTTCAATTTACATCAGGTCACCAGTCTATCAGATTAATAACATATACTCTATGAGTCACGATCTCCATAGTCATCAACAAACAAGCATTTAACTATTTCTGATTACTGTACATATTTCTGATAAAATATGACAAGGAGTTAGGACTGTTAAAGGATACAAATATATATACATTTAAATAATTAGCATTTTGTTTACCCCAATTACAAATGTTCAGGGATTAGGCTTTATCTTTCTATGGACTTGCAAGGGCAGATTAACAAATTGCTTAAAGGCCAACAATGTATTCATGGTTCCTATGGTTTTATATTCAGCTTCACGCTGAATACCTCATATAACACGGACGTAGGATGCGAGTTTTCTCTTCAATATTTGCAAAATAGCTTTAAATTGGATAATAATTGATAGGTATATCATTATGTTCCATTTGCTTATATTCACATGATGCAAAATATGTCTGATCATCTGAAGAAATATGAAAAAAAGTTAAAGTATAAGAAAGTTTCGTAACAAGACAATAATTGCAGATTATTAGTCACAGTTCGCCACTTACAACCATAAAACCAGTCATTTGCAATTAAGAATTTGTTGGAACTAGAGGGAAAGTAAATTTACTATGTTTATGCTTTCGGACATGTTTTTGTGATTTATATTATTTTAAAGTGCCATATTTTACCTGTGAAGTACTGTGAATATATTATGTACTGTAAACACAATAACTATTGTTTATTTAGTAATTAATCATTTACGTAGAGTTGCAATGTTATAAAATTAAATTTGCCCAAAGACAAATTAATTTTTAAGAAATAAAGTAACTATATGTATATATAATATATTACGATGACCACCACATGGGAGACATTAATGAAACGCTATAATTAAAATTAGAAAGTTGAATGCGAGTGACATTTTCTATACAAATAAATCATAACTAGTGAAACTAAATGTTAAATCAAAATCTTTTGATTTGTATTTAAGTGTAAGATTAAACTTGAAAACAGCTTCAATGTATCTATTTTACTCATAATGGACTTTAACTTTTTTTCTGCAACCGTAGAATATAATATATGCTTAGAATTTAGTTATTTTTTATGCAGATTGAATTATTAGATCAGAGGTTATTAAGTTAAAACCATATTATGTACTTCAGTGACAAACATCACGTTAGTTCCTCATGCAAGACCTGCTTCAGGGTAAGTCGAAAGTGACAACACGTCTTGTCGACCTCGCTACAAATGAGTAAATTCAATGCCGGGCGGAAGTTTCTGGTTGTGCTTCCGGTGCTTGAGGGTCTTTCAATTAACTGCTGAAGTAGGGATACCACAGTACATCATGATATGCTTGTAAACTGCCATTATTATTAATCTTTTTAATCATACTATAAAATTAATATACTGTTTTTAATTTTTTATATGCTTACAAATATACATGTGTGGCTTTGGATTCAATCAACGAACACGCAATATCTTTAGAGTTATTGGAACAAAAGCAAGTGTTGAATGGGTAGTATTTCATCCGACTATTGGCCAAAATCAATTATCGTCATTACATAAAAATACATTTGTATGTACTTTCAAATTGAAGAACTTATTATGTTCATATAAATCGGAAAATATATAAAAAATTAGAGAGAAATAAGAAGAAAATATATAAGTAATATAAAAGAATTTTTTTTTTTATAAAAAATAGGATGCTTAGTTAACAAATTGATGAATAACGTTGCCCACTCACGTAGAGTTTATGAAGCGTTTTAAATCAAATTTTATTATGGAGTAGAATGATAGGCTTCCGTTACAAGCGGGAAGCTTCGCCATATTTAACTGCTAATAACAAACACTTCGCGAAAGTTGTGATGTGTAACGAATCTTAAATTATTTTACTTTACGCATGTCTAATTTACAAATATGATGGAGCCATTTTATTTTATTTATAACTTAACGATTTGGCCCGTATATACGAGGGATTTCGTTTTCCTTAAGAAGTACAGAAACCTAAAACTTAACACAAAGTAAAGAAACTAAGCTTGCCTATACCTTCTGTATATTTGAACTTATTTTCCGTTCTCATATACTACGAGAATACGTAATTGAAACACAATAGCTTTGTTTGTGTCGATTTCGATCGCAGAATTTTAAAATTAAGTCTTTTGTTAGAGTTTTGTTTAAAACTTTTATCGCTCGTGTCTATTCTGCGTGAATTTTAATTTGTATAAGTAAGGTAATGTGAAAAACAAGAAAAATCTTGCAACCTTCAACGTTTTTCACGAAGAATAATCGTGCTTTAAAAGTATAGTTTACTGTAAAATTAATATCCGTTTTACCTAAAAACTTCTCTAAATATTGGGCTAAGTGTGGATAAATCGATCAAATAAAATGGTGTATTTAAAATATATAAAAATTATAATCATTGAACATATATATTATTGACTTTGGCCAACGTTCATAATACAAACGTTTAGTATATTCTACAATTTTCAATGCGGGAGTGTTCCAATGTCTATGCAAAAATAAGTGTAGTACTTACTAATAATATACTTAATAAAAAAATTGTAATAAAAATACATATATACAGCTGTCTTGGCAGAATTCGTACGTACCTGATATATAATGTAAATGATACACTAGTTATAATTTTAAATCCCATTCTACGGAATGTTTGCTTTTCTGATGTGGTTCAACATAGTGTCGCGTTATTAATTAGTCAATAGTTCTGTATGAGCACAAACTGAAGATATATTTGTATACATATTAAAAGATTGGATATTTCTGTTTACATTTAAAAATGAAAAAAAAAACGAAAATAAACAAAGCTTTAATTGAATACATTTAATGAATGTTTTAAAATATATAATACAATTTTATAAAAAAATATTATAGGTACTTTGATTCAATAAGTAAACAAGTAGATTATATTTTTATTCATTTTATAATTTAATATATAAGTTGAAATTACATTTATAATATTTGTGCAGTAATTGAACATCTTTGGTATAAAATAATAACATTAGTCAATTTTTTTCCCCATTGATTATGAGACCGATAGCGGCACATAAAAAATTGGTTATGGTTTAGAAGAACTCCAGCCATAGATGTGTAGAAAAATAAAGAGGATATTTGATTGCATGATTTGATGCTATTTTACAAAATAATAATTTTAAAGAGTGGGGAAACGTTAATGGCCGGTTAGAGAGCGGCGCTAGAGCTGTATAAAAAAAAGGAAACGTGCTACAACAACATATTAATATGCTGTATAAATGCAAAATTTGCGCGGGTGACAGCTATTTTTTTATTCTTCAAGTATTATCACGTATTGAGAATAATTCATACCAAGTAGAAAAAAATAAGTTCAAACAGATAAAAATGTAATTTACTCTTTAATAAACATTTTGCCCGGCTTTCGATCACGTACACTCCAATTTGTCAGTCGAATTAAAATTCGGGCTGAGTCCCACGGGACCCTCATTGTCCTACAGCTAACGGTATAGAAGTCACTCACGACTGTGCATTATAATATTCCCATTACAATGACTCCGTGACCTGAACATTCCCAATTTCGTTGTAGCACTTCTTATAGAAAATGCTAATTAAGCTACAAGCAACGCTTTAATATGTATTTCTGAGTATTAATACAGTAAACTGAAGTTCGAACCCAGTAGTTGAATTCCATAAGTCAATGCTCAATACTGATACAAAATGAGAGCTCGAGTGTCAAAGCTATAAAGGACGGAATTAACATGATAATAGTTTAGTCTTGTCAGTCTCAAAATATACGTTGTAACTAACTTGCAAAAAGGAGGAGGTTCTATGTTCGACATGTATATATATTTTTTAATGTATGTCATTCGATATCTCAGTTATTTGTGAACCAATTATCAATAATTTTTTTGTTGCGGTGTGAAAGAGGGTACTGATGTGGTCCCATTGTCACCACCATGTCAGGATCTGATGATGGAATCTCGGGAAAATTGAGAAAGATTGAGAAAGACACAACTCTTCAATAATTAGGATTTATAAGAGAAATTCTTTAAATATTAAAAGGAAGTATAATTGTGTTCTATTGAATTATATTCGCTTATGATATGGAAGGTATAATTCTTCAACTGCAAATTAAAAACAAATAAATCGTTACTTGCAGTGAGTACATATTGATATTAAAACTAAGATTAATAAGTCCATTTTTTAACCGATTCCAAATTGGAGAAGATATTTATGTTGATTGTATGCTTATTACATTAATACTACCAGCTAAGAATGGATTATAACTACACCTTTTTTGTATGGTACGTCAAGTTTTCAAGTGTATGGGATTTAAATTTTATACATATGTTTGCTCAAGTGTATGGGATTTAAATTTTTGTTTTATATAAGATTGTACGTAGTTGTAAGAGTAGATAGAGCTAGCATCTATTCGAGAATATTGTAACCTACATTCAATAGTTCCAAGAACACACTTAAACAAAAAACTAGAAAGTAGAAAATAAAAAAATATTTTTGACAAAATAATTTAACTATAGCATAAATAAAATTAAAAATAAATAAACGACATTACTGATACGTACGTACATAACGAAATTACTGATGTATACCTATTTACCATTTAAAATTCTATATTTTTGGACTCCGTGCCAGCCAAAGCAAAAAATAAAGTCAATAGATAACTACTAAGTACATCGAATAAAAGATAATAAAATTAATTTAATAAATAACAAAATTCTTCCGGTACGATCCCCAGTATCCACAACTAGCGCATACACAGTCACATGCTGTGCCACGATGTTCTCACCTATTGTAGAGCAAAATAAATTAGTTTGTAACGCATTCATCCAACGTCTGTTTCCTTATTTGAAGGTCAATGAATTACTTTATAAATATGTTGTATGTTTATATGGTACTAGATGATTCTTGACGGATTAGATATTATTCAAGAATATTTCGCGATAAAATACTATACTTTGCTAATACTACACTTTGTCTATATAAACTTATACTAGCGATCTGCTTCTAATATGTAAATTTTCAATACCTTGTATTGCTTTATCGTAATATCCATTAAGATTTTTATTGTTTTAAAATTATAAAATACTATTTATGTTACTATATGAAATCTAATTTTAAGTATTAGGTACTATGTAAGATTTATTCAGTAGTTTTTGTTTTTTTTTTATCTATCTAACCTATACCTGTGTTTTTCTATACAGCATTTTACAAGATTGCTGACGTCTTTTCGTTCGTCGTCGTTAAAATTTTTAAATAAAACGCATGTAACGATTTGCAAAATTAAAGTACGTAAATCGTTATTATAAGAATTTTATGTTATTTTTGCACTCATCTTCAAGTTGATTCATTTGAAAAGGATTCATTTTTGTTCGACATTAAAGTTATACCTATATTTTATTGTTGCTTTCGTCGTAAGTCGTTGTGAGTTTAATCTTAATTGTTTATAAGTAATTTATTTTTAGTAAGTATTATTGAGAAAATATCAAGAACTTCTACCGGAATGTGTAATATTATAAGAGCCGGTATTATGATGGACTCCTGAAAAAATCTATTTGTTTTAAATCGATTAATGAACTAACTGACGTCAAAATCGTAGAGCTCGTTTGTTTATCTAATTTATAATTTGTAGGTAGCAAGGACTTTTAGGACTACATATTGCCATATGCTACTTTTTCGTATTCGGAAAAAAGTGGGATTCATTTTTTAAATTTTAATAGTAAGACTGTATTTTTCACACAGTAAAGTTATAAGTCATCTCTCATTATTTGTTTTTTATTAATATATAATCAGGGCCACAGAAACACCCAATGGCAATACAAAAGTAAGTAAACAATACTTGCGTTGACGAGTGTAATTAATATTCAATTAATTATTAATTAATAGAATAATTCTTATAAATTAAAATAATATTGATTGGTTTATTGTATTTACTGAATATTGAATGAATTCAAAACATTTTCGAATAATAATTACTAGCATACTATCAACTATTAGTAACTAATCTTCTTCTAAAATTACCTTCACAGATCCTGGATGGTTAAGAATTATGTATGGATAATGATAAGTCACGACAGCACACGCGCAGGCGCCTTTGACCGGTCGACCTTTTATTGAGAACCCGATGCGAAGTATTAAGTTGCAAGCTTGTATTTCATCGCAGTAACGAGGGGGTCCTTTATAGGTTATTGTATTTTTGTCTCCAATAAGATTGGTTTGACCTTGGCTGCTGTATATCTGATTAAATTTCATTTTTTACCCAACAAAAAAGAAGTAAGATTCCATAATAAATATAGTTTTATATGACTACAGTTGATTGAAATATTATAAAAATATTTATAGACTAGCGACTCGCTCGCGGCTTCGCTTCGCTTATGTTAGCTAGATCGCGTTCGTTTTAAAATTTTATACAAACATCACAATGCAATTCTTCGATTTTCACACTGTCTTTTTCGAATCACTCTTATCTATTATTAAAAATCAACGTACCTGTATATTTCCGTACCTCAAAAGAAAAAAAAACGAAGCCATTTCCTCCAAATTATGTGGAAGAATCAAGCTGAAATTGATATCAAATATCCAAATCGATATCCTCTTGAGGCGTAAATATCAAACTTCTAAGTAAACGCAATCAAAAGATATGAACGTTTTTGCCTATTTTTTTGCATTTTGTATGAAAATCGTCGCGTGATGTATACCTGCAGGGTAAGTCCCGTTCCGTTAGAGCTTATAGTACAACCAAAGGAAAAAGACCAACAAATTAAATTTATTGATATATCCCAGAATAAGACCATTGCAAATTTATATTTGTAGTTAATTTCATACAAAATGAGTGGATACGACTGCAAATTTAAGTTTATCAATTTCTATAGGCAGTGTTTTCCTCATCAGAATACCTACAATTTTGAAATAGGTACGGAACCCTCGGTGCTCGAGTACTACTTGCACTTGACCGATATTTTTTATTTTTAAATACACCCTTGGCGTTCTTTATTCTAGTCCTGACAAATGTACCACTAGTATATTTTATTTTTAATATTGTCAATGTTTAAAAAGTATTAATATTATATTAAAAAAGGTACGTGAACTTCAATAATGCTCATATCACAAAAAAGTAGTTTATTTGACAAAATTTATTATATAATTTACCTTCACTTGCTAGTAATCGACGTAATTAAAATATGTTTTTTTTCTATGTTTTTTCTTCGGAACCCTTGTTGAACTCCAGGAACTATTCTATATGTTGATTTAAGTTTTAAGACATTATAGCGTCAAAATTTTATCATTCTTTAGTAGATACCAGTAAACAAAGTAATTTGACTTTAATGGTCTTTAATATTTTTCAAGATTTAGAATATTTTACAGACAAAAAAGCAACTGTGTAGTTTTTTTTGGTTTATTTTTACAATAACGATAGCTTCACTATATATACACCAACTCATTAATACATTTTTAAATCTTTCATGAACATAATTGACTTTTCTATACATTATTACTACAACAATTTAATCTATCTGTAGTCGGTAGATTAAAAAATCCCGCCAGCGCGATGCAAAAATTTTAATACGAATATCGATATCTGTTGACACATATAATAAAATATTTCTATACATTTTTAAGACATAATATTGATTTTCGAAAATGATTTCAAGTTACCTACCAATTGATGGCATTCTATCAAAAACTACTAAATTACCTTCTGATCGCTGAATGTCACTATAGTAAGTATAAATCAAATGATTTGTCTCTCTAATGGTGACATCTAGCTAGACTGTGGAAATAATTTACAAATGCTTTTATATTTTAAAATAAAAAATCTTTACCATTTACCTCGGTTACTAAGTGAGAATGGAATAAATATATATATATATATATATATATATATATATATATATATATATATATATATATATATATATATATATATATATATATATATAATATATATATATATATATATATATATATATATATATATATATATATATATATATATTATATATATATATATATATATATTTAAATTCTTTAAACATGAAATGATTCAAATGCTGTCCACACATTTTATTATAATAGTCCCTATTAAAAGACTAATTATTAAGTTTATTTCATCATTTTAGTTGCGGTAGCGTTAAAGCACTCCATGCTCCGTCGTAGACTTAACATGTTAATGTATATTCAAAGACAAAGTCAAACAATTTTATTTAAAATAAGAAGATTCAAGCTTCATTTTTTTAACGTCAAATAGATTACCACCGGTTCACTAAAGTTAATGCCTCAGGTCTTAGAAGAACCGGCGCAAGAAACTCACCGGAAGCATTTTTGCTTTTTCTTTTTTTTTCCAAATTGGTAATTTACAATGTTCAATTAGTCATTAGTGACAATGATACATTTACAAGTCTGGAGCATTTCATTCCCAAGGCTAGGTATAAAAGCTTTAAAATAAACAGATGTATTGAGATTGTTTACCTACATCCGTGATTGTATATTTTTTGTGATTATTTCCATGCAATGATGTTGCAGTAATTTTATGCTAAAAATTAAAAATACAATTATACAATATAAGTATCATAAAAATATACATATGATAGTATGCATTTTTATAATTTGTTTTACTTAATATAAAATAGTAAAAATATAATGTCTCAAAATAATTAAAAAAAATAATTTAAATTAATTTATTTAGTTTTAAAACACGAAAACATGAATCTATGATGAAGAATCAAAAAAGATCAGCTAAGAAATATGAAACTGGCTATTTAGTAGAAGTTGTTGAGTGTGGTGTCCATTTTTCTATTTTATATAAAAATCCGAGACCTGGAACATTTTATGAAGAACCATAATGTCCAGCTAAACCTTATGGAACAAGGAAATGACACCTTTGCAATAAATTTTACAGTAAAGTAGAATCGTAATAGATAAGCTTAACTACAAAAAATAATAAACAAGATCCTTAGTAAAAATTTTATCAGATTCTATTCTATCAGGTCTAATCAGAATTTTTCGTAGAACGTTTCATATGAAACTAAGAACCTCTACTAACGAATGTAGGATAAAATCTCATGACTCTCCTATATAACAAAAATAATTAGCAAAAATAATTAAAACAAGAATGAAAAAAATTAGGATGATATAAATGTGAATGAAATATTAACCAACATAGTATTTAAGATCGACGATCAACATATTATTTCTTCTTCCACTTAGCATTATCCCGGCCTATTGCCAGGGTCTGCTTTCCTACTTAATCTACTCCACTTTGCACGGTCTTGAGCATCCTCAGTGGTTAGTCCATTGGCTCTCATGTCGTGCGTCACGACGTCCAGCCATCGCTCCCTTGGGCGTCCGGGGGGTCTTACTCCAGGGACAGACATATCAAGGCATTTTCTTCCGACGTAGTTCTTAGGCCGGCGCAAAACGTGGCCATACCATCTCAGACGACGCTCTTGGAGCTTATCCGCTACGTCACGGACCCCAAGACTACCTCGAATGAATGTGTTGCGTATGCGGTCAGCCCGAGTAACGCCACACATCCACCTCAGCATCTTCATCTCCGTTACGTGAAGCTCCTGAGTGTGCCGAGATAATGCTGGCCAACATTCGCTGCCGTATTAAAGAACTGGTCGGATCATGCTCATGCTCTTGTATATCAGCCCCTTGAGTTTTGGCGGTATTCTGCGATCGCAGACCACACCAGTGACCTCCCGCCATTTGGCCCAAGCAGCGCTAACCCGGGCGTGGACATCGTAGTCGATGCCTCCAGACTCGTGCATAATGGATCCAAGGTACATGAACTTCTCTGACTTAACGGCTGGCTCAGGCCCGATGTGGATGGTGCTCGAGTCTGGGCTCCCGCAAGCCATGTAGTCGGTCTTTGACACATTCAGTTTAAGACCACCGTTCTCAAGCGCACCCTTCCAGGCATTCACTTTACGCTCCAGCATCAGTCGGTTCTCGTCAATGAGTACTATGTCATCGGCATACATTGTCAGCCATGGAGGCTGGTCCTGGATGTGAGCCGTGACAGTATCTAGCACTACATTAAACAAAAGTGGACTAAGAGCTGAGCCTTGGTGAACCCCTACTGTAATTGGGAAGGGTTTGGTATCGCCAACAGCGGTCCTAACTGTAGAAACAGAGTCGTTGTACATGTCTCTGATAATACCAACATAGGATTCAGGGACCCCTTTAGATCGCAGTGCCCACCAGATACACTGACGTGGCACACAGTCAAAGGCCTTCTGCAGGTCTAAGAATGCCACATGCAGAGCTCTCCTCTTTTCCCTGTGTGCCTCCATCAAAATTCTGAGGGCAAAAATGGCGTCCGTAGTGCCTGATCCTGGCTGAAATCCATATTGACACTCAGAGACAGTACACTCTCGGCGGAGCCTGAGGACAATCACGCGCTCGAAGAGCTTCATGGTGTGACTCATAATCTTAATGCCCCTATAACTACCGCAATCTTGAACACTGCCCCTTCCTTTGTAAATGGGGGTAATAAAACTGTGCCGCCATTGATGTGGCATCGTCCCAGTGTTCAAAATGCGGTTAAAAAGATCAGTAAGCATGAGCACACCACGAGAGCCTAACGATTTCCACGCTTCGATCGGAATATCGTCAGGTCCCACCGCCCTGCCGTTCTTCATGCGTCGAAGACAATTCCGAGTTTCATCAAGGGTTATTGAAGCAATAAGTCCCAGGTTAGGAGGTGGTTCAGACGGAATACTACCCGGGTGCTGAGTATTCAGCAGCTCCAAGAAGTAACTTCTCCACCTCTCCTTCACAGAAGCATGACTACAAAACAGCTTGCCCAACCAACAGGAATTTCTGACGCAAAGACATTTTGTGATATCTTGCGTCGCTTTATCCCGAGCACGTGCCAATTTGTAGATGAGCTTCTGCCCCTCCACAGTTTCAAGTTTATCATATAGAGGTAATAAACCTTCACTGCGGGCTCTGGCTACAGCTCTTTTGCTGGCACGTTTCGCTGCTATGTACTCCAGTCTGTCTTCAGGAGAGTTGGAACGCTGCCACTCCTTAAATGCAGTCAACATATTATTTAAAGAGTATATCTAAAATTAAAATTAAAATTAAAACTAAGATTTCCAAGAACGAAATCAGAATAAAATGTAAACACTAAAAGATAGTATAGAATTATTCATACATACATTCCAGATATACATACATTTTAATGATGTTCATACTATAACTATATTTTGATTGATAATAACACATTAAATATATATACTTGTTTTATTTATTACATTTGATATATTATTTATATAACAAAAACAGATTGTATATGTGATGGTTGTGGGTTCAATTCCCATTCGGAAATGATTATCTTTATTTTCTCGCTTGACACGCAATGTTTCGAATTCAGTAAGAAAATGGAGAACGGAGCATCTTGACTTGCTCCTTCCTCCCTTTTCCTCCCCTTTTATATGCACGATGCATCGTACTACTTATGTACTTGTAATATTTTTTGATTATAAACTATTTATTCTACAAAAGCTTTGCAATAATTATCTATTATTTACACGATGTTAGGTACATTGTACACAAATTAATTTAATTAAGTCCATTATTTTTTAATGAAAATCGATAAACACAATATACTTGTAATATAATTTATATGTATTAAGTTTGTATTCTTTTAATTGTTTTTTAATTTATTTGATGTTTCATGTATATATGGAAACTTTATTGACTAATGTAATATATGTAGTATATATATGTGACATCTTTACGTATTGAAAACGCAGTTTTTTTCTGAATATGAAAAAATAAACATATGTATAATTTTGTGGGTACGCTGGATAATGCTGTTTTTCCCTTCCCATCGAATAATGTGATGTTATTTCAGTCATAGTTTATTCATAAAAATATCTGTACTCAGATTAATGATACAAATAGAGATACTATGTTAATATAATTTGTGAAAATAGGCAAGAGCCTTGTCAGTATTCCAACAGTGTTCAGGTGCAATGACTCCACAATGACACAGATTCAGAGCGATGTCTAGACGTGCCCGTTCGAGCCAAATTATTTACGACTATCTTTGCCGATAAAACACTTAGTGTCACTAATCGATAACTATCTTTTAAATATACTTGTCGCGTGTATAAATCTGTGTCGAAATATTTATATGTATATATATATATATATATATATATATATATATATATATATATATATATATATATATATATATATATATATATAATAATAATAAGCTTAATTTCCGTCGAATAATATTATAAAACAATTATTACCAACTTATATTTTATTTAACTTACTTAACTTATTTAACTTATTATTTATTATTCTATTATTTTATTTAACTTATTTACTTATTTTGTTAATATAAAACGATATATGGAATGTAGAATGTTTCAAATCATAACTAAGCATGGTCTGTTATGACATTGTCTACCATATATATTTATCATAGCAGTCTTGATAAAGACATAAGTTTGTCAAAAGTGCCAAATTTCAAATGTCTTGAAAGTTTTTGCTTTACGTATTAATATATAGATCATATTTTATCCATTACATTTTTTTAAGCTTTTCGCTTTATTTTTTATAACAGTTTCGACAGCAATATCCTAATGCCACATTTTATTTTGCCAGTAAATAGAAATGAAATAATTAAATCAACTCGGGTGTTAATAATCAAACTTCAGTTGTAAATTCACAGTCCAACGTAAGCACAACTAACTTAAACTTTAAATAGTTTATATATATATATTATAATAGTTTATACGTATTATGAAAATAATAATATTTATTAAACCATTCTTCTTGGCTAAGCCAATTTTTTTAGCAAATCAAAGCAAAGTTGAAACATATTTTCAAAAATAATTTTTTGCTCAAGTCAATTACAAAAGTAATGGGCTAATGGTTGTCATCTGTATACATTATAAATTCAAAAAACGTCTTGAAGTAAAATACCTTGTAAGCTCAAAAAATTCTTAAATAAAAGTTTTGATTGGTTCATTTTAAAGATAAAACTTTTTTCCAAAATTATTATTCTTTGGCTTAAGCCCATTTTATACTGGTAGTAATTTACCATATCTTGTTTCAACTGTAACAAGTCAAGGACCATGAAATATGCCACTTATAGAAAACGTAAATTTATGACTATATTTAATACTAAAGAAAATAGCATATTAGAGAATATTATCACATTTTCTCCGTGAAAGTTTTTTTGTCATTGGAACATAAATACGTAAATATTTTTTCTAGATGTTTTATTGATACATTTGTACATTTTGGCAATCACTTTTTCACCCATAGATATTATCAGTTATTAATAAAATTAAAACTTATAGGCACGTCATAGATTTTAATACCCAATTTTTTTAATCAAAAATATATTTTCTTTATTAATAGATATCATTATATCTTGAGTTTCACCATTCAACATGTCCCTGACATGGAAAGAGAACTTAGGCATAAATATTACGTATAAAGAAAGAGAACTTGTGCATAAACTTGGAAGAAATTGGGTACGTATTTCAATACGGAATCACTCAGTGGGGGGAAATAAGAATATCAAGAATTTTGTGAAAATAGCAAATATATATACATCAGCCATCACGACATCGCGTAGAGGTTCACAAGGGCACAGCAATCGTTTAACTTTCAGAGTTCGTCCGTGGGTGTCCAAATGCATTGTTTGAAACAACAATGGTGCCATCTATGCAATATCATAATTGAACACAAGTTTGCTCAAATAAAACGATCACTGCGTGCTAAAAAGATCTTTAGTTCTATATTTATAAGACCTATTATGCTATTACGAATAAGTATAAAACTATATGTTCTGTTGTTGAAGGTTCTAATGTATGCGAGGCTTGCATCCGATCCAAGGATTCTTTAGTCATCTGTTTAGGCGGTGACAGCATAACTATTGGGTTAGAGATTAGCCCACATCTAATGAGAATATTCGAGTTAGGCAAATGTAATAAATTAAGCATCAAAATGGGTCATTAAATGAAATTAATAGAGTTGTAAATTAGTGGTTATTATAATATTTCGTGTATATTGCAAAATTGAACTAGTTATTGAGCGCTTCAACATTTTATATAAGTGTTATGTTTTACTTAATTTTATCAGTGGAATTTTAATAAGCAATTCTTATTCATTATATAAAAACGTGACAAGTACTTTTACTGTCGATCTGAATGTTCATAAAGTTCCTGATTAGTATGTTATGGTCATTTTTGCAAGTGAAATTTGAATGCAAATAAAATTCTACTTACATTCTGCGTTATGATAAAAACATTATTAATTTTTAAAATCTAAGAATTAAAATATGAAATTATACCAAGTGATTGACGAAATTATGTTGCTGTACCGAGATGATGAGTTCGGTTGAGGTATAATTACATATTCACTGTTTCATTTGAGATGTCATGATGCACCTAAATACCAGGAATCAGAGCCGTCATCTATTGCCAACATGGATAGGAAGATTGCCAAACACTTAGTTAATAGAACTATTCACGACTTGACAGACTTGTGAGATGGGAATATTTTAAATATATTATGTTGAAGAATTGCTTGTAGAATGTCTTGATACGTTGAAGAATTTCTTAGAATCATTTACATGTTTTACAGTTTATATTATATTTATATACTATTACCTTAATATACAAAGTTATAAATAAAATAATATTTTAAAATTATTTTGTAGCGCATGTTATATGTGAATTTGAATTATAAAATCACGATCAATCATTCATAAAAATATGTAACAATCCTTTTTGCCATTACTTCTTTGCGTTTAAAAATAAAATATAGCGAAACACATTAGTTTAGTTCAACAAATAGATGATAAAATAAAATAATCTGCGTCTGAGCCGTATGTTTAAGCTGACGCAATGCGATGTTGCGTAAAGATATTTTAGCATGCAGCCAAAGCTTTCTCGCTCATCGTATTCGGAAAAGCACCCGCACATTTGTCTTGCAAGAGGAGGCCGTGAAATGGCTCTGTTTGTCACACTAGCGTAACGTGGGTGACGAATCGAGAAAGACGTAACCGAGTTTTGATACCGTTCTCGTTTGTTTCGTCAGCTTGTAACGGTTTATTTTCGAATATAGCTTATGATTTAGAATGAAATAACAGCTAATATACTTTGCTTGACTAGGTTTTCCAAATAAAACAAAAAAAGACGTTTACAAAATATATTTAAATAGTATACCGTTAGAATAAAAATGTAACCTGTTTGTGATACTAAACTCTAGAAGTAATTATTCAGGCTAAGGATTCTCTTTATAGCATTATTTTTGTACGAATATTCAAATTTCTAGTATATAAATGCGTTGTATAGCATTTTACAAAAGTATGTTTTGCTTGATTTGGTAAAATAAATTGTATCATTAGGTTTCAGTATCCGATTGGCCTTTTCTAAGCGGGCGAAAAGTGAGAGACTACTAGTACTTAGAATTATTTCTACTTAATAACAAGTCAAAGTAAAGTTCTGCATTTGGACATATATTGATAGTACTTGTATGTAAAATACATTATGCGAAATAACAGATGCACAATATTACAATATTTACACATAAGAATCTATTGAAAGTAAGTATTACATTAATTATAAAATATAGGTAGATAGAATCTATTGAACTAATGCATTTAAAACAAGTTTAATATGAGTTTTTCTCTTTTGTGTTTATTTATTGATTCTTACTGAGAAGTAAAATTGTTTACAGTGTATAACGTATGTAGGTCAATGTGTTATTCATTATTTATTAAGTCTTTAAATTACACTGATTATGTTAAGTTGCCTTTTCGTCCGGAAGTTGTAATTGGTGTTGCGTAAAAAATTCTACAAGATTTTGTCCATTTCCTAAGGCATTATTGATTATAGAAATTTAATTATATAATAATAATCTTAGCCCCGGTTTTACGATTTTATTCAGCCTATTCATTAGCAGCCAGCATTCTCTATGTATTTTTTTCAGAATATGAAGAGTGCAATCGGTGTGGAGACACTCTGTTCTCTGGTAGGTAAATAAGTGCCAAACTATGGTTTAAATGTATTCTCATAAATTTTATAATAAGTGTACAAAATAAATTTAAGCAATTTGTTTATTTATTAAATTTAAGATTTATTAAATATATATAGATGGTTTTTTATTTCACACAGAGAGATTAGTATAGGTTGTAGTACCGCGGCTTTTCTAGTCATCTAAAGAATATCAACACAATTTCGTCGTTTTTCCATTAACAGCCAGATGAAACAAAATGTCGCATATTTCACTCTGTACATACAATTTTGTGTCACATCTACTATAATAATAAAAATTGAAAGAACACAAAATGTGCTCTTTAGAAAGTGTTACTTACGTTTAAAAAAATTCAATTGTTATAAACACAAGTCATATTATGAAAATTCACATCAACTCAACTAATGACATGATATACGCCAAAGTATATTATATAAGCAGTAAGCTAATGTGGTTACGGGGATAGTTTGAGCGGTCGGTGACCTCCTTCATTTTGGCAATTTTATGCTCTCTTTAGTTATTACGACTTTTTATAAATGTAAGTAAATACTTTCATTAATTGTGCAGAAAGTGAGAAACACTGTCTTTACACTAGATTCCCTCTGTCGATCCTGCTATGTGCTGGAATTATATTATCACATATAGGAATTATATTATCACCTGTGCTTACTTTAATTGATTAGAAAGACTCAATGAATAATGTCATAATAGCATGTAATTTTTTTTACATTCTGCAGCAACTAAAATAAATCCATATTTTATATATCTTGAATTAGGCTTTATTTGTAATACACGATGTTGCAACAATGTTGTAATGTAATATTTAGATTATAATCTTAATCTATTCGAACATGTAGCGATATACTTAGTTTTGCCATAAATACATTCTTATTTGAAGTAAAAAATAAATCAATAATTTAAATCTCAAAAATACATACATTTTTACACGTTACACGTTACATAGATGTTTTTTTAAATGTAATCAATCGTGAGAAAATACATCGTATCGGATGGTGTTATAAGATTTTCTCGAACACTTTCATACAATCCGTAGGCGAGATGTTATCAACCGATAAGCACATTGGTTATGTTGGATGCGACGTCAATCGCGTCTCCCCTGAATCTCAATGTGACCCCATTGCGTAACCGATGCCTCTTCGAATTGTGGAATCCGAAGCAGGTAAATAGTTATATAATTTTGCATGTGCCAATTGGTATGGCCGGTAATCGAACGATATGCAATAAACAGTTTTTATATTCTCATCAAATTGTAAAATTATAATGATGAGATCTAAAGTCAAGCAACATTGTTTTACAAACTTTATTGTAAGATAACTTATTCATATAGGCTTATATATGTATTTGTTTCTTAAAGAATGTAAGAAAGACGACTACTGTGCATCATTTTAAAAATACGTCGCGTTACTAAGAACCAGATATTTGTAACAGAATTCGTGTTCATGACTAAAAAAAATATTGTTCTGGATAGGTCAATCATCCAAATTTCTAAATTGCTTACGAAATGGAAATGCATCTATATTGAATATGTAGCAAGTATATACGAACAGAAAAAAAAATCGCATTAGAGTGCCTAAAGAATTGTTACGAGATTTTTATTTAAATTATTAAGACATGTGAAAGTGAAATTTATCTTGTAATATCCGCTTCCAAATACGAATATACGAACTTACATACATACATATATACACATATATACATATCTATAAACATTGTATGTTACTATTAGTTAAAATAACTTACATTCGTTTAGAATTTAAACCCAATATACAATTATTATTTGAATTTAAGCGTTATAATATTAAAATAATTAGACTCATACGTACATTTTTTTTTGTTAAAAGATAACATAATCGATTTTTTCTAATTTATATAATTTACGAGAGAATTAGAAACGCTACTTTAAACGTATTGTATAGATATTAAGGAAATTATGTTTAATTCCACCGTGTATTAAGTTTATGTAATTATTAAAATATATGAATAGCAATTATTATAATTAATGTGGGAAAAAGTAATTAATATAATGACCACGTCTTTGCTTATAATATGCACCGTATTAAAACTAATTAGGTACTTAGTATTTACATATAACGTATTTTAGAAATAATTGTAAGGAAAGTACCTAAAACATATATCTATTTATTATATACAGAAAACTATGTACATTTCTTTACATAATAAATTTACTATGTATGTGATAGTGGTATGTGGTTCACGATATATTGTTAGTTATTATTCACAAAACGTCTTTCACATATTATGATACAAGTGATGATAACGTTTCTCGGTATAGTTGTACTGTAATGGATTAACAGTAACAATCTATTGACATATGTAAGGTTATGAATAGATATGTATGTAGTACTAGCGACCCGCTTGCAGGCTTCGTCCTCTTGATCGGTGTTCTCGGATTAACAATGCATATAACGGATACACTATGCATATACTTTATATATTTATATATATATATATATATATATATATATATATATATATATATATATATATATATATATATATATATATATATATATATATATATATATATATATATATATATATATATATATATCTATTTTCACTATTGTATTATATAATAGTGAAAGCTGCATTTGAATCGGTTAAGCCGTTCCTGAGATTAGCTTGCACAAACACACAGACAAGCAGACAAATATTTTTAAAATAATTGTTTTGGGTTTTATTATGTTTTCAAATGCCCTCAATAATCGTTTTTTTTAATATATATTCTATGTACAACCAACTTTTTTTTAACGTATTCTATGTATCAGTAAAGGTTTTATTATAAGTACTTTATATACTGAGAACCGTCGTGGCGCAGAAGCACAGCCTCTGTCTATAAGCGCGACGGTTTGTGGGTTCGAAATCATTCCTTCCTTGTTGAATGATATAAATGATTTTCATTTTCTTCGCACAAGGCAAAGCGCGGCGTTGAGTTCCACCACTGAACACGCAATGCCTCGAAAGGCGGGAAGCAGGAAACGGATTCCTACGGTTCTTACGTTTCAAAATCAAAATCAAAATATCCTTTATTCAAATAGCAATAGCTGCAAGCACTTTCGTTCCCTCTGCTTATCCTGCCATGTGCGGGTTATAGTGTGAAGCTACTTTAGTTTAATAAAATTTTTATATATACCATATCCAAGTGTATTAAAATATTAACCATATATTATACCACTATATCAAAAATATATTATATGTGTACTTTACTTAATAATATTTGTTCCAAAACTATTCTTCAGATTGCTGTTAAAAACTAATATAAGATGCTCATAACAAATCAATCAAAAATGTTATGCTTGGTTTTTATGAATCACACAATTATGGTACGTGAGCTGGTGTATATTTTACAGTAACCAATGGCAACCTCCATGGTTCCGTAATAAGCATAGATTAGCGTGATCCATTGAACCAAAATACCGTTATAATTTTTCACTCGCAAAATATTACTTTGTTTTTCACAGTATTTGTATAAATGACAGAGCTGTAGTTTTTGAAAAAATATTGTCTATAACTTGTTCAAACCAATCTTCGTTGAAAGTATTCATTGAGATTTACAGCATGTATTTTTATGTTATTTATCTACTTTCTTTGTTTAAAAGTTAGATGAGAAGGGGGGGTCGTGCACTTTTTTAATATGGTAGTGTCTATTTTTAAAATATTGAATTGATATAATGATAATTAAAAATAATGTAGTTTTAGTTTCATGCATGGATTTTGGACGATTTTATTTTTTATTTACAGAATAATAAGACGAATTTATAAGAGATTCTCTATTCAATTGTGCAGCTGCGGAACCCCACAAACATTAAAGGTAGAGAAAATTATGATCTGATTATTAACATGAAGTTTTATTATTAACCTCAAATTTATTAACTTACCCCTTTTAAATATAAATTATATAAATATAATAGAAATAATTAATAGTGCGTCATCAATAATAAGCTTCACTGAGGTTCCTCAGTATTGGCTGACGGTACTTGTAATTAGGGTAGCGGCGCACGTGCCGACTTCCGTTATAGTTGGCGGTATGACATTTTTATCCATAGGGATATTCAGTGGGGCATTTAATACGGTTACTTTAAATATGGATAAACAATGGGCGACATAAGTAATATAAAATAGTGTCAAATATTTGAAGGTCGCCTTTTGAACAGCCGTGATCACCACTTACCGCAAAATGCGTAATAATGCGTATATGCGACAAAGCCTATCGCTGCACTTTATCATTAGTGTACAATTAGTACCCCCCAAGTGGGATTTGAACTCACTATCATCGTTGTTTTATTTACAATTAGTGTCCTCCACTACATCCTCGCGACGGCATTATGTTATTTGTGACTTAATATTAAGTGTTTATAAATCAGTAGGTCATGCCGTTAGTTCACCTGTTTCGAAACGAGGTTAATTATAAACCAACTAGTACGAGAATATAAAATTTGATAAGTGATATCGAGAAAACAAACATTTAACATAATAAATTTATTTTAATATACAATCTATCTTATATATCTCTAATATTTACAAATACTTAAATTTCAGTATTTGTAAATATTATAAATATATTGAGAGAGAGAGAGATAGAGATATATTATCATGTAATATAATAAAATAGTAAAAATTTAATGTTTATACAAGCACATCTTGGAAACTAATATACAGATTTTAATGGAACTTTTTATTTTATAATAATGATGCGTGGGAAGAACAAGGTTTAATTGATATTAAATCTTGTTATTGAATTATAAGAAATAAAAAATAACGTGAATATTTCTCAACAGGATGAGTTTATTCCGACGACATATAAAAATCAAAGGCCCGGACATGTATGTGGAACTAAACACTTTTGAGATAAGATCTTTAATGAGAAAGCCTCGTCAGTCGTCGAAGATGCGGGCACCAACTAGTTCCCAATAAATATATTATTTTGTGACGATGAATTTGTATAAAATATACAAATGTTTCAACAATATGATTTTATTGGGTTTTGTTGTATTGGGTTCTACGAATCTAACAATAAACACCTTCAAACACTAGAACCGTACCTAGTCCTAGTAATTTATAAGAATTTCCTTGCTTGTAGCGAGAGAAACATTTCATTGTTATTTAAATATATAATATGCCTGTAACTATAGTTTTATATAGTATAAATATGTGTTTACTTATTGGAACTATTATTAAGGCAGATTTTTTTTCACGTTTCAATTATATTTAGCTATTAAGGTTGGTACACGTTAAATTAAAAAAAAATCGTTATACGCTCGTCGAACTCGCGAACTAGAGGGTACCATACATATTTCATAGCTGTTTTCATGAAATTAACTAAGTACAGCTATAAGTTTGTAATAGTTTTTATCTGTAATATATCAATAACTGTCTCAATTATTTAAAGTAATTTAACAAATTATTTAAAAAAAACTAATTTTAGCTAGAAACGTGATTTTGAGAAAAATAGTTTTGATTGAAAACAAACGGGAAACAAAGCGGTTCTATAAGGATTTTGTTATTTTCCTTTTGAGGTACGGAACTCTAAAAATGGCGGTACCATCAAATAAATCCACTTCCATATAAAAATCTTCAATGTAGGATGAATTTATGGGACCTTGAATGGTGCATAAATATTTAAGAACTCGTTCTGAATTTCACAAAGGTGCGACGGTAATTTGATTTAATATGTGCCGCCAGACGCCGTTAGCGAATCGAAATTATTCTGATGGCATTTAACGAGTTGCGAAGTCGATTTTGGTTTGTAAATGAGAAATTTATGAACGCGGCTGTTATATTATGTTCTTCTTAGAATAAAGCAAAATTTAACAATTATATTATACACCATATAGTACTAAATATATATATATATATATATATATATATATATATATATATATATATATATATATATATATATATATATATATATATATATATATATATATAGATATATATATTCATTTCATTTATTAATGCATAAAAGCTTTACAATTTGACCTATTTATTATAAGAAATACAATCAAATTATAAATAAATGGATATACCAATCAGGTTAGTCATGGTCATATATAATCAATATTGACTTTTGACACACACATAACAAATGTATATTATAATAAAACAGTAATAAAATTGTGTTTGTGCATTAAATATTGTTACAAAAAAATTATACAGAGCGATGTAAAACTCTAGTCTATTTACATGAGAGATAAAAAAAATCTTTTTAAATATCGATAACGAAAGTTAAAAACTCACTCAGCACAATTTTTGTCTTTCTGTGGCCAACAATCTAGCAAAAACTACTGGGCAGAAATTAATGAACTTTGGTATAGCAAAGTCACGACCAACATATTTTTTTAGGGTTTTTAGGTTTTTACTTCTATACTCTATGCAGTTCCCGTAAACTAAGTTCAAATTTTGTTTATGCTTAAACATTAAATAGGATTATTTTTATCCTGGTGTGCAATGTAGACCCCGTAGAAAAAATATTACAAATCGGTCAAGTTCGAATAGTACTCGCGCATCGATTGTTTCCTGCATTTCATGGTTGTAGGTCAACGGGAAGTACAACTTATAAAAAAATACAAATTTAAATTTGCGGTCGTATCCACTCATTTCGTATGAAATGATCTACAATTATAAGTTTGTAAAGATTTTTCCTTTATATATACTATAAGTTCTCAGTTCTCGTCAAAATTTTATAACTCTAGGTCCAGACTAGGTCGGTAGGTTTTATACGAAGTACACCTAATATGAGGGGACAAACTAAAACTAATTTGCGGCAGTATGTATGTCGTATATGTGTCGTAAATGAACTACAGTATAATTTTGTAATTGTATAACACACAATATTATTAATCACATAAATTATTCCGGTGAAGGTCGCGTCTCTCTGTGGATCTAATATTGTGGTTATTCCGGACTGACCACAACCTAGAGACCGATATTACTCCTCTTGATTTAAGAATCGAACATTAAATATTATTTATTTAATTAGGCCAACATGACGTAGTAAGCAGTGTCTGTCTTTATGAGGAATGATTATGAGTTTATTCTCATATATATATATATATATATATATATATATATATATATATATATATATATATATATATATATATATATATATATATATATATATATATATATATATATATATATATATATATATATATATATATATATATATATATATATATATATATATATATATATATATATTCCAATTTTACTTATTAAAGTATATAGATATGTGCAGTGCAAACCTTGCAGTGTTTATAAAGGATCATTTCGTTAAAATTTTATATTTACTGGTATGATATTTTTTGATATTCTAATTTGTAATTGATATACATATATATAACGCAGGCATGTTTTGTCAGTTCGGCCATAACTGCTAAGTCGTAGGATAGTAGGCGGGTCGCTAGTGTGAAATAAAATTAGATATTTAATATTAAATATTAAGTACACAATTTTATTACACACTAGCGACAATTGTAATTTTTGTAATGAAATTTCTCATAACGTATCGCAAAATAACTTAGTTACTTTGTTAGCAAATAACAAGTATGGCAACCGCACCAGGGTACATAATTAAAATAGTAATAAAATAGAAAAAAATAGTAATATATACATTATTTTATTTCCTTAGCCCGGTAAGACATTACACGATATTGAATTACGAGGCACAGAATGCTATTTCTTGGGAACTGAGTGTCTTAATATTAGGTTTCCCTGTCTCCCTGTCTGCAGAAGTTGTGCTAAGCACAGAATTTTAAATCTATTACCAATCAAGATCAAAATAATATAGAGTAAATAACTTGTTTTTGAATTATTTAAAAATCAAATTTGAACCTTGACATGGTAAGCTTAAGCATTTATTTTTAACATTCACTTTTGTTTTTTTTGGAGTTTTTCATTTGGAATCAAATAAATAATAAAATTTTGACTTTCTGTAGCTTTGATATTTAATTTAAATTATAGATCAAAATTACGAGAAATCGAAGGGCAACATTGATAATAATAATAACACTGTTTGTTAATATTGATTGATAATAATACATAACAAATTTGAAATTCAAACAGCGATCTCTTTCAGGCCACCTTAAGGCAAAGGACGTAAAGGGGAGGAAAAAGATTGAGGGTGTTAACAATAAATATAATTGTGTATCAGAATTAAATATCTACATATATATAATAATAAATAAAATTTCAGTGTCTGTTTGTAATATTAAAATAAAACCGCTTATTACTATATGCATGCATGCATATGAATATGTACATATTACTTTACAGTTTTTATCAGTCTGTCTGTTCCGGCTAATCTCTGAAACGGCTGAACCGATTTTGAGGGGACTTTCACTGACAGTAGCTGATAAGGAGTAACTTAGGCTATTGTTATTTTAAAAAAATCAAATTAGAATAAATACGTGTATATTGAACATGTACATTGTGATTTCGTATAACATATTGAAACAAGCGCAATTTGGGTTACTTAAGCGGCGAATCCGTGAACGGGTCGCTAGTATATATAATACATAATACTCAAATAATAATACATTCAGAAGTTCAGAGGTAAAATAGGTTCAGAGGTAAAATGTAATTTTAAGAGTCTCTTAAAAATAGGTAATAAGTTTGCCCTTCTGATATTTAGAGGTAAGGCATTCCAGAGTGCAGTGAGATATGAAGGAATTTCTATAGGTAAATTATGATTGTAGCGCAGAGTTCGTGGATGGGAATGCCTCAAAAATTCAAAACACTCTTTTAGATAAGACGGATTGAGCTTCTTACGAAATTCGGAGACGTGGTATACTTTATTAATCCAAAAACGAACAGAATGGCAAGATTTTGTAGGCCCTCAAGTTTGCTTCATTGTTCTTCTTTTAAATCAACATAACAATAGTTAGTGTAATCAAGAATTAGTAATAGGAGATTGTGCTAATGCAATTTTAGTAGTAATAGGTAGGAAATTACGTAGCCTTCGAAGATATTCTACTGAAGCAAACATCTTCCTGCTTATCATGGTCGATAATTATTCCAAGATTTTCAACTGTTTTTCTGTAAGGCATAGTATGGGCATTTAAAAATATAGGAGATAAGGTGGATATGCTCATTCTAGATGCAAGCTTCGCTCTACCAACAATAATAACTTGAGACTTGTTGGAGTTTAGTTGTACCCCAAAGCACGTAATCCATGTAGATACTTTCATTAGATTGTTTTTATTGCATTATCGGCTAATTTTACAAGAAGAGGGGAACGTGAGGAAACGTTTGACGTGCTTTACCTACTCCTATGGATTCAAGAAATATCCATACTCTGAAAGTGTCATCTTCTTCAACTACAGATTAATGTATATGGCGTTGTTGATGATATATACCTATTGCAATAATTCCAAGCTTTATTGTATTTTATTTCAGATTTCTGTTATTTGGGTTTAATGTATGTAGTTTTGCCATATTTTTTTTCTTTTGCAGTGATTTTATATCCTCTGTCCGCCATGGAGCAGGAAGATGTCGCATCCGCTCAGGACGCAATGTGGCATGACGATCGTAAAGTTGTAATAACAAAGAATAATTAAATTTACATAGTGAACACATTTTTCACACAAACACACTTCACAGCATCGCAGGTGATATAAAATAATTCGGTAATATATACATACTCTATTAATACTTTATTAGACATACTCAATTAAATATTTCAGAAGCAACAATATATTTACTAAACTACTTAATTCCAGTACATTTAAAGATCATGTAAATATTATTCGTTTTATTAGAATCACCACTATAACTATGATTTAAAATTTTTAACTTTATAACAGACTTTTATATTACATTTTGTATAAAACTAAAGTATGAACAGTAGTTCAATTGATAACTTAAAGAAAATATAAACAGTACTTCTAAGACAACAGGTTAGTAGTCTCAACTATTAACCTGTAAGGAAAATTAATTCCCTGAAGATCCTACTCATATAAAATATCCAAGTATTGTACCAGATTTGAAACCTCCTTCCGGCCGCACATAGCGTACGCTAGAAATAAAATTGACTACGTCACAAGCAGGCCGTATCCTCTCATTTACAAGCGAAGTAAAATTACAATTTGAATTTTTTTCTCTAAAAATGTATATTGTATCTTACATATATTTCAGTATACTCTGACCATAATCATGCTTGGAAATCTTTTATTTCTTTTCTGAAAATGCTTATCCACTAATGTATATTCAAATCATAGATTACACTTGCTTAACTACAAAGTTAAGTAAGTGTAAGCTATGATTAGGATATTCTAAAAAAACAGGGGCTAACAACTTATATAAATATATAAAGAACTAAAGATAGAAAATAAATTAGCAAACAATTTCTTCGTTTGATAAGAGTATACAACAAGTAAAAGCATTGGATTGAACTTTTGAAATTAAACATATTCTTTATTTTAATAGACTTTTATATGCACTTTTGAATCCTGCTCCGGTACCGGCTCAGAAGGCTTATTTTTAGAAGAAGACATGTTATAGAAGAAAGTTTATTGATTAGATAGAACCAGCAAGAAACCGTTATCAATATAAAAGTTTTACAATATAAAAAAATTATTTTACAGTGACTTTACTAAGTTTAAAAATATATAGTTACGGTCTTTAACATTTTTGTTATTTGAAAACAATTAAGATTACTTATTTCAATATGAACTTTATTTGTACTTCATTCACAATTGTATTCGTATATTATAATAACATAAAGTAGTAGTTGAAGGTCAATCAGTTTATGATTCAGTATGTTATCTGACGCATTAAAAATGTACATGTTTACAAGATAGACTACATCTATATATCCGTTTCGTATTACATTACCAATTACATGTAATATGAACTTTAATGGTAATTTAAGTTTTTTATAATTAACTTAAGTAGCTCTTAAAAAATTTCCTATTCGTAAAATAATATTTACTATTAAAATTATTTAAATAAGGTATCCAGGTTCCAATTATTGTCTTGCCAGTTTTTGCTTAACTGTTTTTATCAGTTTTGTTGTTTGGATTCTTAAGTATTTGAAACCAGTCATGAGTTCGTATGTTTGCCTTTCGTAAAATTTTATTTTATGGTTGTGTTTATTTCATGTTTCTATAATTAGATTATATTTCATTTTATAATTCTTTGTTTATTTATTTGTTAAGAAAGATAATATATATGTAATATTTTTTCAAAGTAATACGTAATATTCAAAGAATTTTTAAAATGTTAAAATACATTGGGCAAGTGTATTTCATTTATGAAAAACGCAATACAAATATATTTATTTCTAATACAATTTCTATATTATATTAACACATTCGATAATTGTACTGTGTAGTAAATATGTTGTAATTTAATTAGCAAAACAATTAAATAAAACATAACAATATAACTTTGTTTGAGTCATTAAAGAGTACTACTATTATTATATATCTCTTATTATCATATATTAGGTATACATTTTATTTATTTTAAATTTATTTATAAATTAATAATATAAAATTATTTTTATATACTTATTATGTATTGTCTTACTCACTTTTATATTCTATATTATATTAAACATATTTAAGTATTCCAAAATTTTGTTATACACATTATCTGTGACATTATTTCCCCATACATGATTATTATGACTCCAATTAGGATCTGGCACTATATATTGTTCAACTAAATTGGGAAGTTTTGATATCAAAATTTTAGCATCTTCTAAAGTAGAAATGAAATCGTTTTTAGCACAAATGAGCACGACTGGGGATGAAATAAGAGACACGTTATATAAAGGCGGCTTAGGTTTACCGTACCTTTTCATATTTCCATCTTTATCTTCATCGTAACGTTGAAACTTACCGGTCACAACCAATTGTCCAAAATGTGATAAAGTTTTTACAGATAAACCTGCTAAAATATGCCCAAAAGCCACAGCTAGATTTCTAGGTGATATAGTACCCGGTAAATGTCCTGTTGCCAAAGTTAAGGTTGTACCGCATATAGTATTTGGAGCCAGCTGGCATAAAAATTCTGTTATTAAGTGAATAAATTCCTGTTTACCAAAAAGTTCAGCAAAACCAGCATTATCGAGAAACGTTTTGATAACATTTTTTGCAGAAGCAATAATTTTTAAAATAGGGCTTCTTAAATTTTTCAAATATACTACTGGAGCTAAATGGACAGAGAGTTGTATTTTGTCATTATATTCAGGTCTTAAAGAGCCCATAATGAAGTACACAGTCGTTCCCTGCGAATGTCCAACAAAATAAACTTTGGATTGACGGGTTATATTAATAATATAGTCAATAATGGCAGGTAAATCGTAAAATCCATTTTCGTCAAAGCTAAATTCCCAATATTCTGGATCTCGGTTTGGATTTAAATATTTATGTTTACGAGAATATGTATTCCCCCTGAGATTGGCAACCCATACGTCGTAGCAGTTATTCGCCAAAATATAAGCAAGACCACTTTTTGGACCAGTGAGTATCCATGTATCTGAAGTGTCAATTATACCATGCACTAGTATCACTGGATATTGTTGCACTCGTTCACATTTTGGAAGCACTCTGAAGACAGTTAAAAGGTATTCGTCTTCTGTTACTATGGTGTGTTGTTCGTGTGGATACCCATATTTATCTGTTAATTCCGTAAAGTTCAGATAAGTATCTTCGATAAATCCAAGAGCTTTCTTTAAAGGTCTTTTATCAGGTAAAGAATATGAAATAAGCCTATTTGGTTGCACTGAAGGTGTTGACACACTCATCTGTTGCACACACATTATTGTTATAAAAAACTTAATCATATTTGTATAAATGCTTACCTAACAGAATAAAGCTTAAGATACGTATGTTTTCTTTTGTAAATTGTTGCTCAGTTATATAATATGAATATGACCTCAGTGTTAAGGTCTTAATGAATTCATAGTAGTATGAAAAAATAATATATTACTTCAATCATTTACAACTGAATTAAACTTAATATACTTATTTCTTTTTTTTGGAAACAATTGTTGAATATTTTATAACTACATAATAACGTGAAATCTCTATTACATTTGAGTATTTAAAATAAAAAAAACGAATATAAGTTACAGACTATGCAAACAACATTTAATTAAACTTTATATAAAAAATGTTTATTAATTAAAATATGTATATATTTTCTGCATCACGCTTCATCCTATATAGCTATATAGAATTTAAGAGTGGGCATTTTTATATATAACACTAGAGAATCTACTAATATATAAGAACCGGCATGCAAAGTACTGGTAAATCATACGGGTTTATAGGCGCTTAACAATTTACAATACCTTTTGTGTAATTAATTTTAACGTTTCCATTAAATTTCTCAAAAATCAGAAAATGGTGAAAAGAAAATAATTCATTCGTCCTAAATGAGACTAGGGAGGAAACAATTACTCAAACCATAGCGCTTACGGTCAGACACGCTACTGCACTGCGACGACCTCAGACATTTAAAATAACGGTCTATTTAAGTGAAATGAATGTAAACTAAAAAATAAAATGGTAAAGTAAAGTAAAAGTTCACTTCACTAGGTAGTACATAATAATGGTATATAAATTTAATAAAACAAAAATACAATAATCTATATACTGTATATTTCTTTTAAAATGATAAACATGAAAACAGTTTAGAGTGACTTCATGTCAAAGTTAATTAATGGCTATAAGGCCTTCATGTCTATGGAAAGATTAAAATTATTATAAATCAAATATTGAATGGAATTTTTGTTCTTCTATCATGAGTAATAATGATATAAAATATATTTTAAAATAATTGTAAAAGCTTTGCGATATCAACCGTAAACGGAAATGAAACACCAGTGAAGTTGAGGAAATGATAAATAGATGTGTCTTATTCATTTCAAATCTAGTAGTTTTGTTGTCGTGTTTCACTAAAATATATAAAAATTATGAAGTAAATTTTAAAGATTAAAATCCTATTACTACCTTAAATTGGAGGTGATGCAATAATATATAAAAATTGAACTTGACGCACTGGACTACCTTCGAGCTACTTAACATGTAAGACTAAATGCAATTTCAGCCCAGTGATTGTACTTGATTATATCAAGTTCAATTAAAGTAAATTTAACAAAATAACTTAAATTAATCTTCTCTCTCTGACAAAAGAAGAAACAAAATTATATTTATTTTCCTCCACATATAAATAAAAGTGTACAGAATTATTATTTTTTGTTACTTGCAAACGTTTTCAACATCTTGCAACGTCTTTCAAGCATGTAGTTTAAATAAACAAAATTGGCGTGAGCTAAAAGCGGGACGTGCAGAGAGAACTTAGTATGTAATATCCTATTTATCACTCAAGCTTAGGCACGTTTTGTTTTAAATGCCGGATTTTGTTTAGTTTAGTTTAACCAGTCCAGGGTTGTGCACATTATTTTGTGTAAAGCCATCATGCATGCATAGTCCCATGCTATCACACTGTGCATCAACATCATCTACAATTGTAAAACAATGACTTTTTATTGCCTGTAAACTTACTTAACTTATACTTGTAACACTAGCTAAGACAAGGAACTAAAAGAAACTAATTAACATTCCATGGATTAGATTCCTGGAACCTTCGAAGTGCAAATCGTTTATATTCACCCAAAAATAATTATAATTTTAAAATTATATATTAAAATAATATCTATTAAAAAAATACTAAGAGTAGAGAACAAGGTCATAAATTATATCTCTGCTTTGGTGACTTGGAGAAAACATCCGACAGTGTGCCTTGTGAAGCCCTCTGGATAGTTTTAGGAAAGCTAGGGTGTACAGAAAAGTTTGTGAGAGTTCTGCGCCTCTTGCATGACGATATGCAGTGCAGCGTCTCAGTAGACGGTGAAATGTCAGATTTATTTCCAGTTACCTGTAGGTCGAAACAAGGGTACGTCTTAGCGCCCACTCTGTTCGCCTTATACTTTGCGGTAGTAGTCAAGAAGGTCTTGCATACTGTTTCCGAAGGAGTCCGCATCCGTTTTCGCACAGATAGTAGTCTTTCAACTTGTCTAGACTTAAGGCGCGCACTAAACTATCGTATGCATTGATTACAACTTGACTTATGCTTTTTAGCGGAATCCCCGGATGACCTGCAACAGCCTGCCTGCACAGTTCGGCCTGAAAATCAGTGTCAAAAAGACGGAAGTGATGTCCCTAGACATACATCGTCGTGAGACAATGGTAATTAAGCTTGGCGAGGATGTACTTAAACAGGTAGACAAATTCCGTTATCTGGAGAACACTATAAAATCTAAGTGTGACCTTAATGCCGAGACCAACAGCAGGATTAGTGGTGCAGCTGCAGCATTTGGAAAACTGCGTTCCAAGGTCTTCTGTTCGCACGATCTAAAGCTGGCCACTAAGATTTCTGTATATATGGCGATTGTGCTGCCAAATCTTCTTTATTCCTTTATACATGGTGTGTCTACCGCCACCACGTACGTTTCCACCTAAAATGCTTACGTCCGACCGAGTGCGTAACACCGAAGTTCTGAGACAAGCCAGAGTTGGTGGCATTGAGGCTTATGTAATGCAATGTAACAGCTTCGGTGGTGCGGTCATGTATCACGTATGGCGGAGAAGAGATTGGCAAAGGGCATCTTTTATTCTGAGCTAATGGAGGTCAAGCGAAGGCATGGCGGACCACTACTCAGATACGAAGATGTTCAGAAGCGTCACATGAAAAGATACAACATTGAGCCCTTTCAATGGGAGCGTTTGGCAAAACAGCGGTTCGAATGGAGCCGAAGTATACAGAGGCGAATCCGCGATTTCGAGAAGCAGCGCAAAGCAGACCTTGACACCTGCCACCATTAACCACAATTATGCTGCACGGCAAGCTCACGGGTCCACACTGCCCACGAGAGCTTGCTGCTAAAATTGGCTATATAAGCCATATCCAGGCGCATCAGCGCCATTCCGACTAGGAGTCGAAGGGGTTGCCTTGGCCGAAATCGGTCGGAGAGTCACACACACACACAAAAAAGAAATAATTAGACCCTGTACTAAGATTTTCCTAAATGTGGGTAAACTTTACTTTATTATTGAATTATTTCAAGTTACCCACTTTTTAAAATTTTTGTTTTATTTTATTAATATAATGTAAGCGTATTAATTTTTTTGACTATGACATTTTATAAAATTTTTATTGTTTATTTACTATTTTATGTCTAAATTGGTGGTGTAATTTACTTATATTGTAGCCAAACAGGCTTGATGACAATACTCACAATAGATAACTTAAGATAAATTTGTATTCTCGTTAAGTGAAATGTAAATATGTTTTGGGAAATAAACTCTTTAACCACATATTAGTAATAATCTAAAAATGTTTGTCAGAATCATGAAAAATAAATAATATAATATAAATGTATTAATAAATAAAAAATAATAAAACTTTTGATTATTGTTAATAGTTGATAAATTTATTTAAATTGCTTAAATTTTACTTTGTGGGTAAAAAATATTTTTATACCTTTTGAAATAATACATACTTTTTTAGGCATTTTCCACAAATTTCTATTACATGTCATAGTCACTATCAACAAATAATTTTTTATTACCAGTGACCATTGCACATGTGGCATCGTATGACCTTTTACATCGAGTAACTTCAGAAAATATCAGTTAGCTAATTAACTAATTGCTTTAAAATAATGACGACTTTATTATGCAATCGTTTTTGCAACATTTTATCTTATTTATGAGGTGTGATTTGATGTATAAGTGGTCTTATTTGGCTAAATACTATTTACTTTTGCATTAAACAGTAACTACCCTCATTATAATACTACAATTAATGCTAGAATATCAATGAATTTAATACGCATATATTATTAATATTTTTCATACTAAATTTTAAAATGTAGTCTAATAACGTCTAAAATATTCAACTTTTGTTGAGCGTGCTTAGAAGTACCTATTTCCTACAGGCGACGCAACGCTAAGCAACAATTTGTGCGCAAGCGTCATGTCTTCATGCATACTAAACGAAAGTACCGTTTCATATCAATTGATACCAAAACCTAATATTCAAAGACGTGGACTCCACAGTCATACATTTAAAATAAGTTAATGAATATGTCTAAGAATTATTTACACGTTGTGCATGGCATTGTGCTTCAATACAATTGACCAGCGACATTGATATAGTAAAAAGATTTTTACATTTCCTCATGCAAAATACCCAGTTTCTTAATTAAAAACAACCATATGACCTTAATATTTGCATTTGTTATAATAATGTATCAAATGATGTTTCATATATTAAAATAAATGAATTATTTTAATATATGAAATTTTGATATCTAAAAGATAAGTACATACGCTATTATCTAGAAAACCAACAATTAGATATTAATGAGCAAAGATAAGTAAGTTAAGAGTTTAGAGATAGTATATTGTACATGTCACAAAAATGTTCACGTGTCAACAACTTTTACGTGTTAAATTCTGTCGAATATGATCGAATTAAAGTATAAAGAAGCCGTTTCTTCATTGCAAAAAAGGTAGTTTTTAATTAATATCAAGTGTCAGTTTGAATTTTATGTAGATAACTAAGTGTGTTCAACGGGTTACTCTATGTAGATTAGATGTAAACTTTTTCAACTAGATTAAGAGCTAGATTAGAATTTAGAAAACTAGATAAGTAATTTAGAATTCTATAGAACAGGTTGGCTGTGACCACAGACAACAGATCACGGATCACTGACTACTATAAAGTGTTTGAAATGTCGGGCATATTAAAATGTATTTTTGAGTACCAAAATCATTTAAAAGATTAGATTTCTTGAAAAAAAATACACAAATAATTTATACATTTATTATTTGCTAAACGAATATAATATTTTTGTCTGGCCATTATTGTAATGTTGATGTTAATGTTGTGATTTACGCAACTTTATAAGGATTATTAATATTATATTGTTGACAATGTTAATAAATCTACGCAGACATGAAATGGCCTTTAAACTAGTATAATTATTTTAGACAAAAAATATATTATCCGGTCAAATTTAAATATTAAAAAATACATATATCCTAGTTATATTTTTCGAAAAAAACAAAATCGTTTTTTTTTTTAATATTTGTGTCAAGTGTTAGAATATTTTTTCAATCAGCTGTTTTGGTATTTGATTGTTCATACTAAAAATATATTTCTTGACGTATAATAAAAATATATATATAAAGAATTTAATTGCGTGTAATCAAAAAACTGGCTATAACTTTAATTCAAATAGAAATGCATGTGTATTTATATAAAATAATAGTTAAAATAAATTATGTTTTAAATGTAAAATTTTAGAATAAAATTATGCATTTCATTAAATATTTTTATTGTAATGCTGTACAACGTAATGTAAATAACAGAAAAATATTTTATATTAATTACTGTTGTAAATAAAAATACTGAGCGACACTAGAAGGATCTTTACCAATATATCTGGCAAGAATGTCGTACTGGTAATTTATAAAAATCTAATTCACAGTCATGAGTCAGTCTACAAGATATGCCCATTTGCCTTGAAATTTGTTTTAAAAGAACAAAACTGACCAAAACGAACTACTAATTTAGAATGTAGGCCTAGAAGTAAAATTTTGCTTAACATGTAACATTACGATTTCATAATCAGGTGACACAAAACTTCACGCTGCTTATTCTTCGTTGGTCACTATCCGAGGACCACTGGTTGGGAACCATTGTATAATAACAAATAATTTCTAAATGAGATGTTTTTGTAACAAAATAGTATCAAACGCATCCTGGACAACTCTGATGTTAGAGATGTTAGAATATTTGAACTATTAATATATGAGTTAAAATCATATACATATTTATAAAGCTAAATAAATAAAACATAGACCAAATAAAGTAAAATCTATTTATTCAACAGTCCATTCTATGTTTCTTTGAATAACCCTCTTTAATACTATATAAAAGAGTTATTTATAAATTTCGTATTATATATAAACAATTAAATTTTGTAATTTTCTAATAATTTACCGCTTTCTTAATAATCTTAGCAGGGACAACCTAAAAGCTCATAAAACCGTAAGATGGCTGGAAGTGGAATAGATTAACTGGCTTTGGTTTTAAACTTTATTTAGAATAGTTTGCATATGAATAGCAAAGTAATAGATTTCACTTAAGTATCAACAAATAATTTGTTGGTCAAGACATAACGTGAGGTCGGACATATTTATATATTTAATGGTAAATATTGCGAGCTGCAGCCTTCCGCATAGTGCGAATACCAGTGCCGCCGCAGTGAACTAACGCCCTGGTGACAGATAATAGCTTACATAGAATATTTGTACTAAGTAAATAGCGAATCGAATACGTAAGATATAATCAATAAGTATAGTTTTTTTTGTACAGGTATTTGATATTTTTTCTAAATTAATGCAAGGTTTTCTTTATTTTAATATTTATATTTTATGTACAAGGCAAAAATATCTTGTATAATTTTTATTAAATTCTAAGACTAATATTTTGAAAATAATTTGCAACTTACAGTAGAAATAAAAGAATAAATCCGAAAATATTGGTAATTATTTGATATATGCCAGAAAACACATACAAACATAACACAACTTATATTTGTAGTTAAATTGATTTAAAATGAGTGAATGCGTCTGCACATTATTAATAGTCATATTTTCCGTTGGTCTTCAATCTTAAAATAAATTAAGGTACGGAATTGGTTACAAATTACACTTTACTGGATTTTCCAATGATTGCGTTGAAATATTGCTGAAAATAATATTCATAGTTCATGATTCTGTTGTTATATGTCTGATTAAATATCACGAATTCTACTTGATAAATATCAGTATTTGCATAATATGGTATTTACTTCTCTGCCCGCAGTACCTTAGAAATGGATAGAAATAAAAAAATAGCAGCTTCGCGGTTTTGAGAAAGGCAGGGCAGGCAACCTAGTATTAAAAATCTTCGATTCTCGCATTCTGCTCTATCTTCGCGATATTATTTTGGGAGGCAAAACTCAACACGGAATTCTATCTAGCAGAGAGAAATAACTTAAAAATTTAGTTGATTGATATTATTTAGTTACTTTTTGCAGTTACTAAGAATGTGAAATAATATGACGCGTTGGATAGACAAAAAGTCCGAATATACAGACATATATACACATATAAGAAATATATTGAAGGAGATAGCGTACCTGTGTTCATAATCTTTGCCGCCACCGTGAAACCTGCAGGCCTTCAGGCCGGGCGCGGACGTATGACGATTCCGATTCATTCGGACCCTGTCCCAAATACCTTAGTAATATTATTCAAGTACTTGCTAAGTATGAACCACTATTCTCCTTATATTGACATCACTAATAAATGCAGAGCAATTACTGCCGCGCCACTTTTAAATCACTTTGTTTAAATATAAAGAAGACTAATTATTCTTTATAAGATGTTTATTTTTATTCAGTTTCGATTTTACTGAAAAAGCGCTCGTTGGTGTATTTTTAAAAAAAAAAAAAACACTTATTGAGATAATGCAAATGAAGTCATATTTTTTGATGTAGAAAATACTAATAATCATATTCAATTCAATTCTGCCTCATATCGTCATTAACTAACCAAAATAACCAACTATACAGTTTTTATGGAAACTGCTATCATTACTGTAATAAAAAAAAAACTTAAAATAATAAACAATAAATATTACTTGAACTTGATATAGTTAAAGATAAGAGAAGATAAGATAAAGAATTACCATACGATTTATTCCAGATTTTTAATGCTTGTAAAGTTACAAATTAATATAATATATAATATACAACACATACATACAAACAAATGTCTTACAAATGGCTTATACATACAAATTACATACAAATGGCTTATATGGCTTGTGACGTAAGAAAATTAAAGGAAAAAGATATTTGCTACAAACAAATGTTATATTGCAAGCTTGAAACATATCTTAAGTAAAAAATACGAGTATGTACGTAAAGCAATTAAAACGACTATTCTGTTAGATATGTATGATATTTTTGGCGTTTACGAATTTAAGTTTTTATTAAAGTGTGATGGTTTTATTACTCAGACACAATTCCACTGTGCCACGACGGCTCCTCAATTATAAATTTTTTTTACACCTACCCACCCATACCCACTGCAAGTATTTAATTAAATACCTTCGCATAAAGTTTTTGTTGGTATTTCGATGGTTTTGGTGGGTTTCTGTTGAACTTAGAAAAAACGTCATTGAAGATTCATACTGAACTGCACATTAAAATTACAGAACTTCATGCATAAAATAAATAATATTCCTTTTGATCATTTTAATACAAGTAAATGTGCAATTATAAGTAATAAAATATATGTGAATATATTGAAATAAATAAGATTGTGTATAGCACATGCCATATTCTAAGTATTTGAGGTTAGTTTGACTACAGGTACCATGGGTTACATTGAAAAAATTAAGAGGTTCATTAAAAAGATCCCCTTTTTAATTAAAAATATTACAAAAAAAATTGATAACTCAATTCAATTTCTAAACAATCACTACGGAGTTATTATAAAATTATCGCATTCTTCGTATCAATTGTCCAATGTCGTGATTACCTTAATTATATTGAGTCATTCACCAAGTGACAGATTTCTCTAAAACTGCACGTTACGAGCGCTATTGCTTATATAACGACTACTTCTCGCTATAGGTAAATTACTACGTTTCCAATATTGTGATTAATTAATTCGCTTATTAAGATTTTTGTAAATTTTCAATGAGAGAATAGTTTCATTTTTTGTGGGTATTTTTTAGTTTTCCAAAATTTTTCTATAAAGTAATTAAGTATTTTAGGATTACATATTTTCAAACAACACAATAAAAATATTAATTGCAATATAGTGGTGGAGCGTCTGAGTACAAATGTGATGATTGTGGATTCGGTAGATTACCCACCCACCTTGCTTGTACACCTATGCTTCACACAGGATAAAATTTGATGCTAAATAATTTGTACTTTTTGGGCAAAGACAATGGCTGAAATATTTTCTAATAGCTTATTCACTTGTATGGGAACTTTTCTTGCCTACGTAATAATCAAATATTTTTTTTTTCATATTAATTAGCAGTAGTAGCATCGAGGCTGCAGATTTTTACAAATGTTGAATTGTTTTTCCACAAACAATAATTAATTACTATATGAAAATTACTGTTTTAGATTAACTAGTTGCGTGTCAAAATTTATTGTTCACAACCTTGTATTGCCGTTTTGGTACAGCAACCGCTATCTCATCTCCTTCCGTATTTTGTAAGGCTTTTGTTCCGATTGTGTAATTCGTGAGAATTTAATATTATAATAGGATATGAATAAAAACGTCTAGTTTTAAAGGTAAATATTATTACAGAATTGTTAGGCCTAACTTAAAGAAACGTTTGCGTAACTTTACTATTTTTATGACACAAATTTCAAATTACATGACAAGTGATTATTAACATACGTAAATGATTTTCAACTAAAAAACTTTACAAGTATTTTCAATTCTACCATATAAAATAACAGTATAAATCCTTATCCTTAAATTTCATTTTCTTAAATGTATATACCCTTCCCCCCACCAGGTAATATTTAAGAATCGTTTTAAAATCATTATACATCAAATGTAAGAAAATCAAAAATATTAACTGTATTAAATGTATATGTACCCTCACTTACCATAATAGCAAAAGTACCGTGGTGCGAATAAAAATTACAATAGTATTTACAAATACAAATTTTCCTTTTATACATACATGTAAACTATGATTGAATCTATCACGTAGTGAACAAAAATGATAGTAAAATGCCATCTTCTGATACATTCTTAATACCTGCCATATGTCCATGTGTGTATTTGCACTTTTAAATAGACGCAGCATCTTTAATCGAGGTCGTGAACTTTGCGATTTGGGCGAGCTAAGTGTCAAGCAAATTGAATAAATTTCGTATTTGAGTAACACTGTCCATAAAAAAAGTATATTGCTTAATGGACCATATTTATTTATAATATTTTCTTTATACCCTTATTTCATTTATATGTTTTTCCAAAATTTGTAGGCGATTCAGTTATTTTTATTTATTATTTATTTATTTATTTATCTATTTAATTATATTATTTATATTATTATTTATTTATTTTTATTATTCGTCGTATGTAGCTCGTTGAAGTCTTCTTTACACAAGAATGAGTCAATATGAATATCATCATTATATATATATATATATATATATATATATATATATATATATATATATATATATATATATATATATATATATATATATATATATATATATATATATATATATATATATACCTTTAGTGGTGCTTCCTTTGAGAACAAGTTGCCATAATTTAATCAAGGTTTATATATAATCTGAGGGTCAATGTTTGTACTTACAACATACATTATTTATCGAGTAAAAAAAGCTTTCGCCTTCACCGAACAAGCAATGTATTTAATCAATATAACTCCTTCAATGCATCTTGCTTATGTTAATAAAATATACTTATTGTGTATGCATAACATAAACTCTACATCACATAGGCATTCATAAAAATCAACATGGCTAAAAATTAACAACTAATTATACCATTGAAAAAGCTTATTAGTGAAATTTAACATCTGTCTGAGAACTTAACTTTTTTTTATTTAAAAACGAATCTAAGAAGAAATGTGTTTTAAAAATATCTGTATGTTAAGGATAGATGGTCTGATATTACGGGAAGCGGGCGGTGCGGGCGCCGCTTCGGCGGTAGTTGATGACGTCGCTTTTCTCTGGCATACGCGGCGTTCGGCTTCCCGATATAAAAGCCTCCACCGCTCATTCACCCGCCCGCAGTGTGTGCTAGAACGTTATAGTGTCCACTACTCTCGTGCAAGGACTATAGTTTAACCATGAATTCACGGTGTTTATTAGTGCTAGCAGCCGCCCTCGGCGTGGGTACGTAGAATTTGAAATATTTAGGGTGCGGCCACGCGTGCTGGTGTGTGCTAAGTTGAATGCAATCGAAAGCTGTGTTATTTATAAAATTTATTTATGTTGCATTGTGCAGCAGAAAATGCTGAAACGAAATTGCAACTTGCTAGCTTTAAATCTTTTCCAAATAAATTGTTGTGGTACGAAGGAACAAAATATTTGATTATATTTAAATAACGGTTGATTGGTATTTTACACGAGGGTAAAATTATAACATTACTTGGAATTTCAATGTTAATTTTTACAGAAAATAAAAGAAATCGCTTTTTTTTGTAGATTTAGATTATTTTAATTAGAACGATTGAACTTAAAGAACTAGAACTTTTTTATTTCATATTTACTCGTCAGCGGGGATAACTTTGTTCCGGCACAGAATTCAAAACTTTAAAATTGTCTAATAAATGTGGAAATTAATACAAACGTCCCATTACCTTTCTAACCTATCCACGTTGCATAATGCAGTGGGATTGAGCATACTTTGATCTACGTAAGTATGTATACTCGATATACAAGAATGTCAATTTTGGTATAAATATTCAATTTATATTGTAGTAATACTTGTATAGTATTTAACTATTACAATGCATTATTTTTAGGTAAAATTGTATTATACCACAAATTAAATTTAATAACTAACAAAACTATTTTTAGATAGTATACTGTTTTAGAGAATATAATTCATTAATATTGAATAATGACCAAAATAATTTTATTAAGTCACTTACTTATTTAAATTCTATAAAATCAATTAAAATACGTTAATTTTGAATAGCAATGTTCTTAGTTCGACCTCTAAAAATATTTACAAACTACCTTACATTTATTTGTAAAAAAATATATTTGAATAGCTTTAATTAGTGAAATTTATCGTGCTCTTTGCAATATGCATAATGCACTTTGTTGAAATTGTTTAAGTTACTTCATACAACAATTGTTATTACAAAACGGTAATAGAATTTGAATATTACTGGTCTTGATAGGACGTCGTTCCTTTCATTTAAAGCTTATGATTTTTTTTCCAATACTTGTGATTTCTGACACGTACTCGGTTCTCACGAACTTGCTATGTGTATTTTGCGTAAGAGTTTGTATTAAGTTATAATTCTCGTAAAAATTGCGTACGGTAAATAATTAGATCGTGTCGAATCAGACTACTTACTTTTCGTGTGATAAATTATGACTATACAGAAATATGTGAGCCCTTTTTATTATTTACACACAAATAATAACATATACTAAAATACCGTTTAAAAATAAAATGGATCGTGAAATTTGTATGGTGATTGCAATCAAATATTCATAAAGTTATTATTGCGTGAAGGTATTCAATTAGTATCGGGGTGCGTGCGTGCATTTCTCAAGAAGAAAGAAAACTTGGTGAAAATGACCTGCTGCTTGACTGCACAGACGCACGACGCGGTTTTTTGAACGATGTATTTATCTAAAATTTTTAATCGTTTAAATGCCTTCGCATTAAATTTAATATGAAGCCTATACTGAGTTTTTAATTATAGGCTACTATTGTAAGAAATGGCTGACAATTAGTACCTCTTCGTGAAGACAAAAGAACGGAAGTGTGTTTCTTTTGCACATGAAATTATTTTTATCAACATTCATGGCCGAAAACAATACATAATGTATAACCTATTCTTACATGAAGGTTTTGTATGAGATTTTTCTATTGAGAAGCTTATATTAAATCCATTTATATATTATCTCTTAACTGATACATACAATTGGAGTATTCAGGCTAACTGTACAATCGTAGCTAGTGTATCTTCGAGGTAGAAATAAATAAGGCTTTAGCATCCGGCACTACTCGATATTGTCATGAATTTTAATCAAATTATAAAGTTAAATATTCATGTACGTATAGATCGTTATATATATTATTTTTTAAAATTCTGATTAACATATCATATCATATTATAAATGGATACTGTTCTTATGTCACGCTTTATAAATAGTACATTCAATAGTAATTACAAAGCATCTCTGTGTACGACTATGAGGAGATTGTCTGTCCTTCGATAGTTATAAATAGCCTCGCGTGGCCCTTATTGTATTGTTTTTATTTTACAGATCCACTGTACATGGCTTACGCGTATAGTAATATATAATTGTCATAATATAGACAATTTAAAAGCTAAATTCAATCTCGTGTGGGCTCAAAAATTAAAAAGCTTGGGCGTGATTCTTGTAATGAAGTAATAAAAAAAATTAATTTAAGGTTATGTAAGTGTTACGAGACGGCTATCATAGACGCGTCAAAAAGACTATGAATAGTGATCACCAATTTATAACAGTTTAAAGAATTTTTAAGATAAATTTGAATATAAAATGCTTATATATTCGCTTATATTTAAATATTTTATTTCTTTAACTGTCGTATAAATAGATTGGAATAATACTTGTAGTGATAACAATGTTTCGTTAATTAATAGGAGCTACTTTAGTAAATATAATATTATGTTCTAAAGTCCTAAAATTATTCATTATCATTGAAGTAATACAATATATGAACTATAGATAGCCGTTGTTCACAAAGCGCTCATAGCTTACTTTCACTGCATAATAACAGTGCTTGTCTTTAATGAGATTTTAGATGTTGCATAAGACTTTTATATACTCGAGGTTGCTTAAATGGGTAAATTGTAATTTTGTACATGATATATGAAAAAATATTATATTCATAAAAAAAGTCTTAACACTAAATATCTATTTTTTTTATGAATAACTTAGATTCAGCTAAAAGAAATGTAAATAAATAACAGACAGATGTAAAATCTTCAATAAATTATCATCATATTTAAATTTGATGTTGGATATTATAATACTTACGTATGTAAATATATAAAGACTGTAATAAGTATCAAGTTATTTAAAATACGGTTAAAGGTTAATCGTGATCGTGCCGAGATGCGCGGGCGCATCAGTGTTAACGAAATCGAAAGTTTTACACACCTTAAGCTGGTTTTAGCGGTTCAATTTTGGGCTTTCACTTGTATTACTTAACATGTAAAGGTCATTTCAATTGAGTAATACTTGCGTAACTATTATAGGACTTATGTAATATTATAGTTTATTTACGTTAGACAATTTCACCTTGAGATATTTAGACATTTTAGCAATAATTATCGAATATTTTGAGCTGTTTTGTAATGTTTATAAGTAACTTTCTCCCTCTAAAGCCTACTGAGTTATATTAAATAAAAACATCAAGAAAACAATTTGTGTCACGGAAACGTGCAAATAATACAAGTTGTCATGTTATACAACGTTTTGTATAGATCTGTAATTATGTCATGCTGCGAACGTACGCGCGACCCACAGGGCTCAGTCTGGGTGTCGGCACACGGCACCTCTTGCGCAAAGCTCTAATGTTCATACACAATGCTGATTTACACATACAAGATTTTGCCTTGAACATATAGGTCGTGATACGCTTTCACCGAATTACTATATGAAATATAAACATATATTAAATTATTTTACCAAGCAGCGTAATTTAATCATTTAGGAATTAGCCAATTATAATCTAAGCCGTATCGTGTATCGTACTACCTGCATGTTAGTAATAAGTTAGTAAAATTTTTATAGCATGACTGGTTTTCTTCGATGGAATTTAATCATTAAAATTGAGTATGTAAATGGCAGATAGAAGTCAAAGCTAAAAATGTCGTTATAATGTTCTTAATATACTGCGGAGTAGTTACGATGTGACTAGGATGTTGTAGTACTTACGTATACCTGCAAATGTCAACAGGTATCGAATCTGTGGCACATATGACATAACATTACATAGAAATGTAGATATTTCTGCGCAATCTTAACGCGGTCAAAGAAACTTTAGGTTTCTTCGAAATTCCTGTACATACATTTTCTAGTAAGACTATTTCCTATTTAAACCTTATCTAAATTAAGATAGTATATATATATATATATATATATATATATATATATATATATATATATATATATATATATATATATATATATATATTTCTTTCCATCTAATAGTATAAATATTTGATTTAGCAGCACGTGTTCAATTTTAAGAAACATTACTAACAAAGAGTAGGCTAGTTACTAGTCATGCGTTGCCCAACACGGTTTGTCGCGTTGCATTCCATGGAGAAAGATCAGCCCTATTGGAGACCGGTATATTGCAAAACTCGCCGCCACCATTAATCGATAAGCAAAATAGTTGCAAATTTTTGCAAAGATTGATGTTATTTTATTTATTTACGGACCTTTGGTTAGTTTTGTGGTAGTGAAAGAGACTCTAGTTGTAGAAAAGGACCTGGTCATTTATTTTTGACATATTTTTTGTTTGGAAAATTTTGTAGGAACAAAGCGGTAAAGAGATTTGTACTTGCAATTATCATAACCTTCAACTATGCACACGCCAAGCCATGAAAATACTAATTCATATTTTGTTATATTTCTATATGATATATTTCTCTTTATGTTGCTTATGTTATATTTCGTTTGTTTAGCGGTCGCCCAAGAAAGCTTCAAATGTCCTGACGACTTTGGCTTCTACCCTCACCATATTTCTTGTGACAAATATTGGAAGTGTGACAACGGAGCCGCTGAATTAAAGACTTGCGGTAACGGACTTGCCTTTGATGCTTCAGACTCGAAATATTTGACTGAAAACTGTGATTACCTTCACAATGTTGAGTGCGGCGAAAGGACTCAGCTTGGTGAGTATCATTAAATATTTAGAATGTAATTTAAAAAAAAAAATATTATTTATATGAAATGTTAATTATTTATATGAATTATTCATATAATAAAATTATCGAGCTCGCAAAATATGCGGAAATGCTATGCTACGATTTGATGCTATTCTTTCAACATGATTAATTTGCAATCCATTTAATAATGAAAATATGCTTTACTTAGAAGCTAAGTGCGAACAGTATCTAAATTGTTTAACATTTGATAAATAACTTACGGTCAAGGTTAAAGGATTAATATGATACCTATACGTATATCACGTCCTACCAGGATGTAGATGAAGGTCAGCCTGTCACTGTATCTATCTGACGATATGGCAAGACGACATTCATGATATATTTCACTAAATTATGTAGAATGTTTTAAGTGAATGTTATAATAAATCTGTTAAATTCAGTTATAGTCTTTTATATTACCGGTACTAAATTAGCAGTATTATAAGATTTATCGTTATAAGCATATACATATAACATATTTATTTTGTCTTTATAGAGCCCCCTATCACTACTCCTCACTGCTCGAGATTGTATGGTATCTTCGCTGACAGCACTAAATGCGACGTCTTCTGGAATTGTTGGAATGGTGAAGCTTCCCGCTATCAATGCAGCCCCGGACTTGCCTACGACAGAGAAGCTCGCGTGTGCATGTGGGCTGACCAGGTCCCAGAATGCAGAAATGAGGGTAAATATAACAATCAATTATATTTACAAGTTTCAACAGTTTACTTTTATAATTTATTTTTTATAAACCTTATATTTTTAAATCTTAGAAGTAGCCAACGGTTTCTCATGTCCTGCTCCTGGTGAGGTTTCTAACGCTGGATCCTTCAGCCGTCACGCTCATCCTGAAGATTGCCGCAAGTATTATATCTGTCTCGAGGGAGTAGCTCGTGAATACGGATGCCCAATCGGCACCGTTTTCAAAATTGGCGATGCTGACGGCACTGGCAACTGCGAAGACCCAGAAGATGTTCCCGGATGGTGAGCATATTGACAATATTATTTCGTAAATCTATTCTTCTAGTTCAAGTACAATAATTCTGACTAAGTAACTTGAACTCTACTTCTACACTTATTAGTCGTATAATACTGGTGTTGTTTAATAAAATCTTATGTCCCTAACTTAAACATCTTCCTTGTGACTAACAATATTGCACATTTCGATTTTGTTTTCTATTTCTTTAAGGATAATATAGTAAGCATTTCTTGTAGGGATTCCCAAGTTCCTAGGTACCAATTTATAATTATGCAGCTCGTAGTATTTTACGCTTGTCATCAGAAAATTGGATCCACTTTGAAATTTACATGACGAAAGATTATGATATGCTCGATATTCATTGGACATGTTATATCCAAGTACCGTAAGGACATCCAATCCAAACATCCAAAATCATCCAAACATCTTTTGAGATTTTTTTAATTCAAATGATTAAAAAAAATATTAGCATTTCTTCATTTAAATATTATTACTTGGTCAGATAAATTAAAACGAAGGTCACGAATAGCGGAATTTTCCAAACCAATTCTTTAATATAATAAAAAGAATTTCTTAAGTAAATCGAATGGTTAGGTTTTAGTATTCTTGTTGCCATTTCAAGGCAGTTCAGTTCATTCTCGATAATTAATGTTGTGAACGAGTTCGTGTTACACAATTAATGATATCTACCTCGAAGTCGCAACTTCTCAGTAGTAAAAGTTGCAACGAATTATATCTGTTTATAAAATATGATATTTTTTTATAAAATACTGTGCAAGAGCTAGGTCATATAGATATGCTTAGTAATTTAGTCGATAGAATCGGGAGTAAGGTTGGCGTACATTTTCAGCGAGGACTACTACGGTGATTTGGACCTGAAGGCCATCCGCAAGAGCGAGCTGCTCGCCGGCCTCCACGGCAGCCAGGCCCAATCCGTCCAGCCCAAGATCAAACCACGTCCCCAAAAAGAAAACTAAATAAATACTCACTTCCCACCCTTACCTTCTAATACTCACTACTTAATCTATTTTCCACATACCACAAGCAACAATTTGACGGGAATTCTACAAGAATTCAATTAAATATTAACGTTGCTTTTGGCATGCGAGACACGATCCAGGTTCAAATTCGTTATTTAAGAAAGAGAAACCAATTGATTTGTATTAATTTCCATTTGCCAAATATTGTTCTCGTTGTAGCCTTAAACAACTTTCAAAACGCAGTTAAAAAGTTAGTAAAAACAATGGTAGGAATATTTATTTTATGTTATATTTAAATTTGGTACCGTCCTGTTAGGTATGATTTTATAAAAATTCATTATAAATGAATATTAATAGCATTTATGTTAATGATTCTTGACATTAAGTTTTGAAATGATGGAACAGGACACGGTATATTTAACATTTCACTTCCAACAGCCACGACCTTGTAAATATATAATATTTTATATACTAAATTATCTCGCTGCGACTGAGTGTTGTTGTTTGATATAGAAACTGTATACTTAAGTTTTATGTTTAGTGATAAAATAAACAAAATATACAAAAAATAAAACTGTTGTGTGATTTTCATTCCACTAGAGTCTGCACAATTTGCACGATGTCTCCCAGTAACTACTTTCACGTCTATTCTGTTTCCTATTTTATTGCATACACTTTCTAATAACATTATAATACTATCTTATCTTTCAGTTATGTCTTGTTCTTTTAATCTATGTTTAGTACTAGTCACTAATAAAGGCAGCCTGCCTACTTTCGCACCAAAACAAAGTGACAGTTTTGGTATTTCAAGGTACGTGTTATTTTATACTAAAATTAATAAAAAAATATATTTAAATTATAAAAAAAATATTAGCTAAACTGAACTTAATACACTGATTTTTATTCTAATTAAGCTTTAATTTAAATAAGATGTTAAATGTAAAAATATGAGTGATATGTTACAAGATGAAAATAAAAACTGTTGCTGCTATTAATGTATATTAATATATGTATATACAATTTGTAATATTTAATAAATTGCTTTGCAGCGAGGACTATTACGGCGATGTAGACTTGAAGGCGCTCAAAAAATTGGGATTCTGAATGTCGAGGAGCGGCTCCAAGGACAGACTAAGATTAAATCCTTTCGATTTGCTTAAAAAATGAAGGCCTCTTCAGATAATGTGAATTTAGTATTATAAAATATTATAGGTAATACGTACGAATGAAACATATTATTACATTTTAAATCTTACAATTTTGTGGTCTGTCGGAAGAGGCGCTCGAGTTTATACATTGGCAATTTATGAGACGGATTAATGTCTTAAATATTGTAAATTCATAAAAAAGTTTTTTGACAAAAAATTAAAATTCATGTCAATGATAATTTTAATGGTTGCCAAAAAATTATAGCTGTCGCTTCGGTTACTTTGACATGGTACCATCTGAGACTCGGTGCTGTGTCGAAATAAACAGTAATTAAGTCATAAAATAGGTTAATTATGCATATTTTTAAGATATTTTTTATATAAATAAATGAAAATGAAGTCTTAATTAATTTCGATTTTATACAAAAAACTTGTTTTATTTTAGAATTCAGTACATTATTTATCTTCACACTTTATATATTGTCAAGATACTCCGATTCGCTATCGTCAAAAAACAGTTTCTACGCGAATCTAAGACATTGCATGTCAAGAATGAAGATATTTCATTCTTCCAAAAGAGATTGAACCCTTGACCATCGCGCTTACAATTAGACGCTGTCCCCACAGTGTCTATAGATGTTTTCCTTTAATATCCTTATTAAATTGAAAAATCAATAAAATTGCTTACGTCGCTTATAATAAATGTAGGAATTTCCAAATATAGTATATAATTATTAAATTAATAACTTTATTAATATTTTATTAAGATATACATAAGCGAATATTAAAAACAGTTTATTGCAAAGCTACAATATCAAAGATAAAATATTATGAATACTTCTCAGTCACACTTAACTAGGATATTAAATATTTTTCACTTCTTCGAAGTTAAATCATTAGATTGAAGCTTAAGTTGTCGGATAGCGTCTTGACGAGAAATGGCTACATGTGTAGATGACCACGCTGTGGAAAATAGTACATAATAAAATTAAAGGAAAATATTGGTTATACTCAAGCAATTTATTTGCTTTAATTTTTAATAATTTTACTGTAATTTGCACGTTAAAATTGAATGACAAGAAGTGGGCTCTAAATAACGTTGCAAAAAAAAGAGCCTACCTGACAAAATGAGCTAACATCATCTAAAAACACATATCACAAGTAATTTAAAAATCTATTTTGTAGTATTTAACTAAAATTGTTTTCTTTTTCATAGATAAATTAAATTATTAAAAATTACTTACTTTGAGTATTATATTCCATTTTATTGACTATCATGTTTTTATCTCCACTGTTACTCGGTGCTTGTAGGTTAGCATCTGATGTAATAGGAACGTTTACAGGACTGGCCGGTGTTGATGATTGTGCAATTGGAGGATTGAACGGGGCTACCGGCATCTCAACAGTGTTATTGCATTGTACTCTTAGTGGGAAATCGCATACGCCCAATCTCTGAAGAATGATAAAATGTATACTTTGAAACATATATTGATAAGATTTCATATGATGGCTAGTATTTTTGCTTTTTCGATATTTTCTCTTTATAATATAATATACTTTACATTCGTATTAGACTTTAATAGAATTTTGCATTAATATCTTGATCTGGATATCTGATTTGGATACTTTTTAATTATTTATGAGTCTTCGGAATGTGAGACTAGAAATAAAACTTATTTCTTGCCAAGCACTTGGTTGCTACTGTACCTATAATGCTTGATTATGCAAACATCGGTTAGATTCTAACGCTTGCAATCATCCATGGCTCGAACAAAGGAGCATGGTGATTGCAATCAAATGATTTCCCGTAAAGCATAAAATATTTATGAATTATGAAGTTACAAAAATAAATTGAATATAAGTTAACTAATCCGTGACTGATTTAGAAAGGCAAGTGACCTCGTCGTGTGATGAATAATGAAGCATCTGAACAATATAGGCTGTCATATTGTTTGTAATGTATACTGAAGAGAATTTGTTTGAGAGGCCGTAGTGGCACAGTCTAACAGCGTCTGACGGTAAACGCTGATATATGAGGGTTCGACTCCACTCGGAGGAATGGATTATTTTTATTTCCTCGCTGTGGAAAGAAGAAGCGTTGTGTGAAGACGAAATGTCTCGAATGGCTGTTATATAAAGTAGAGTAGAATATATATAAAAAATACTTTTGCTTACCTCGCTAAATACTAAGTCCGCAGGACACTTGAATCTGACTGGAATACTATTGACGCACACGAAGAATTCATTGCAATTTGTAGGATTCGTTGTAGCTTCAAAATCTTTGTTGCATAAGGGATTCGGATCTGTTTCATTAAATATAAAATATTATAAATTCGTATATATATATATATATATATATATATATATATATATATATATATATATATATATATATATATATATATATATATATATATATAATATATTATATATATATATATATATATATATATATATATATATATATATATATATATATATATTTTTCATAGTTCATGGGAGCTACGACACTTATCTACTATTTCTACAATTACTATCAGCAATGATGATTTTATACATTTTTGTAATTATTGTTATTAGAAAATTATCAAATATTTTAAAATATTATGTATCATCAAAGTATGCATGTGTTTCTCATATAACATAGTTTTAATTTTCGTTATATATGAATTATGTTTAATTGAAAATAATCATAATTCATATATAGCGTGTGCATTTTGTTCTTTAAAAGGCGAAAACGAGAAAACTGAGGGTTAGATTACTAGTTAAATTATTAATATTAATAACTATAACCAATTTTCGCATTTATCTTGAACAAATATGAATGGTACATTCATGTGGTGCAGGATTTACACATTTTCTAGTTATATGCTGTTGAATCATGGCCGTTTTTACTGACTACAATTGTGAGTTCCTATATTATTATTATTATAAATCAAAACTGCATAGCATAGCATAGCATTATTAAGACATGATTTCTTAGACATCAAATCTGAAAAACCGTCGTACAGTAATCTAAACTTAACTTCTAGGAAAATAATCAGTAGACGATACGCCGGTTTACCCTAAAAATCCAACGTCGTAAGCGTCGGCTTAAGAAATAAAATTTTAAAATAAACCTTTTGCCTAGAAGCGGTCGTTAACATTAGTTTTTATCTTCTTTCCATAGCGAGTAAATGGCTATAAAACAAAAGCACTAAAAGATAATATCCATTAAATTACATATACGGTCTTGGTAATCCATTTACAGTATAACAACGTCATATCATCTTAATACAAGTACACATTGCCCATTATGTAGATGCTTATGTATGCAGTACTATGCTAAAATGGTTTTTATATAGAGTAGTACGGCTGAGTAATATATTTATATATAAAAAATAAATATTTTAGATTAATAAGACAATAATATCATAAGATAAACTGAACAAATTTATATAGATCTACAAATATTATAATCGTGGATAATGTTAAAATTTAGGACTTTTAATCACTTATTTGCATGCTTCAGTCTACTTCACTTATTCCTCCTAATGGTGATCGGACGTACAATCGTTCTTTACAGTTAGATCCTCTTCTAATGTGTCCCACGATATCTCAATAGAATAATAAAATTAAGATTTCATGAACATTTTTTGTCTACAAAATAGATAAATCTTTTATTTTTATCTTGAAAAAAAGTTTTAAATAAAAATAAAAGTACACACTTTTCCGAAGTATATGAAAAGTTTAATTTCTCAAAGTAATAATCATAAAAATTTATATTCATCTTTATAGCATATTGCAAGCTTCGAAAATACACTTAATCCTTTTTCTTAAGGTCAATATTAATATCGACAAGACAAGGTATGCCCATTTTGTGCGATCGATTAAGACGCTATAATATTTACTATACGCACTCAGTATATTAAAAAAAATATATAATATATTAAAATAGACTTTTACAAATTTAAATTAGCAGTTATATTTTTTTTACTATCATAAAAGCAGACAACGATGTAACATTCGACATATTGAAATATTTATTTCAATTACTATAGAATCTGATATATTACTGCAAGGTACTGCAGGGCTAGTGATTCTATGGCTCTTCATTCAAGTCAATCACATTGTGATTTATCTACATTAAATACTTAAAGCGACAAATGTTTATTGATTTGATAAAAGTTTGATAAATACACTACAATGTGAATTATAAAATAGTATCCAATTTATGGTTCACAAACAAACAATCCTACGGTACATCTGCTCATGTGTTTCATCCAAATCCGTCCAGTACTTTTTTGGTGAAAGATTAACCAACATAAATCATCATCCTCACAAATTTTCGTTTTAATAATATTAGCAGGAAGTAGGATTGATTTCAACCTTTTTTTTTGTTTAAAAGTTAGGCGTAATATTAATATTTTCTAGTTAACTAGTTTTCCTGCTTACTATTATGAAAATTAAGCAATAATCAAATCATTGACTCTTTGTTATGATGTAAGTTACTTCTACCTGTTCCTGTCATGTCCTATTTGTACGCTTCTTTTATATGCAATTAAATGGTACACTGAATGTAGGTAATTGTATCAATTATATTTAATTATGTTGTCAAGCTGCATTCCTTTATTCCGTAGTAGAAAATTTAATTTTAACTGTTCCATATTTATAAAGCGTGTATTAATTATGATATCGATATTATACAGAATACTAGAACACCACTAAAAATATTACTAAAATTAATTTGGGCTCTAATTCTGACTGTTAAAATGATCGAAATCGTGAGACTGAAAAGCGGAAAAGAAAATAAAAATATATAGAAATAATATTATATAAATATATAATAAAAATAAGAACTCACTTTTTAATCTTCTGCTCTTGCAGTCAACATTGTTAGGATAATCACAGAAGCCTTCATTCGAAAACAGAAGTCCAGCAGGGCACTCTTGTTCATAGCTCCAACCATCCCAGCAATTAAGGTAGTTATTACATAGACTTGGAGATGGAATTTGAGTTCGTTTTCCATTGCAAAGTGGATTTGCTTGTACTATTGGATCTAAATATGTTAGATATAAAAGCTTGTTCTGATATATGGGATCTCTGTTAATTTCTTGGAGGACTGCATCGGAAACGGGAACCATGTAGGCGATCGAAGTCTTTCCTAAATTTGTTGGCTAGAATACATTTTTTTAATAAAAAATATTTAATAATAACAGATTTTTTTTAAAGTTTTTTTTCTTATAATATTTATGTTCAATTATACTTACGAAAATAGGACTTAAGAACGTGTTTAAAAAGCTCCATTGAAACAAATTTTCTTGCACGTTTGGTCCGATGTTGTATAGCATATTCTCATAGCTTTTCATCAAGCGTCCTTGATTGTCATATACTAAAACAAAGTGACAAGTATGATAATAATCGTTTTAATCATTTATGTGACGATAAAATTGTTCAATCTTTTTTGGTTTTTGTTTCGAGATATTGTATTAATTCCTGAAATTCTTATTGACGATTCATGTAGTATTATATAATAATGTATGTATCACATATTCACAAATTCTCCGAAAGAAATTAAAATCTAATTATAACGTGCAGTAAGACGCCTCTCTATAAAATATCATGTTACATTCTTGAAAATTTACATATCACTGATTTATATTTAAGCATACAAAGAAAAGTTACGTACTGACTAGTACATACATTTGTATATCTAATAACTCTTAACACTCACTTAACACCTAACACTTAACACATTAACAACACTAAATTACAAATTCTTATATCTTATTCGATTTTATTTTTTATTCTTCTTCTTGAGATCGTTGATTTAATATGATTATTTACAAAATTAATTATTTTATCATGATATTATGCCCTAGTAGGTTATATCTTGAAGACAACTATTATATTAAAGAGCTAAATACTCAGTATGGCAGAAAATAAATGTGGTATATAATACGTGTATATTTATTTACAATTATTGATGTTTTGTTATCTAGCAAAATATATATATATTTATATATATATATATATATATATATATATATATATATATCTAGCAAAATATATATATATTTAAGACTTTTAAAGATTGAAGAGTTAATAAATCAGTATGATAGCGGGGAAATATGGCGAAGAATGTAATTTTTATAAACGTAAGCCGGAGTTGAAAAATGTATAAAATACATGCATATTTATTTACGAAGGTGATTTTCTTAGCATATATTTTATGGTTTGTATTACATGAAAAAATAATTTATAATTGAATTATCGTTGGCTCGTAAATAATTGTAATTTACCATTAATTAAGATTTACAAAAGGTGAGTGGATAGGAATTGTGTTTTATGGACCGTTTGCCACTGATACTTATCGTAAAATGTTCTAAAAAAATGTTAAGAAAATTACAAAATTTTTAATGTGCATTGAAAATAGGCTATCTAGTCATAAAGCAGTCGGGTATCCTGTTCATTACGGAGCAATATATATCTTTGTTAACAAGAAAGACGCATTGCAGTTTGCGTACAGGATACAATATAATAAATATTAAAATCATGTGAACTATCAAATTACATAAGTTATAAGCTTCGTGTGGATTGCGGTGAGAAAATCACAAAATTAATAAAACGCCTAGTATTATAATACAATTGACTAATATTTTATTTGTTAGTGACAGTTTTAAATATAATTCAAAACATATATATATATATATATATATATATATATATATATATATATATATATATATATATATATATATATATATATATATATATATATAATCTATTTATACGCTTTCGGAAAAAGCTTCACAATAAAAATTCAAAGTAACAATATTAATATAATAATCGATCTATATAATAAAATAAGTAAAAAAATCCAATATACTTACAAATAAGTCGTTTTTGCCTATTACTTCGGCCGGATTTATTTGAAAATTGACTGGAATCTTGTATACAGCATACCGCCGACACAAACGCTACTATGAATAGAATTTTCATCCTTCCAGTATCTAGTGAGACTACAAGGGCAATGTCAGGGATACAGCAACATCCTAGCTTTTATACTGTCGCTTGTTCAAAACAAGTACTAAGTATATGTACGTGGGATATGTTAAAAGCGCCAAAGCTCCTAAAAGGGTATGCATGTTTCATTTTGTCTCCTAATATACTGTTGTGTTAAAATCTTTATTCGTTATTACCTTTATAGATAGTTATTTATTATTATGCTTATATTTTTATTTTAAAAGTGCAGATGTCATTATTATATGCAAAAAATTTTATAAGCAGCTTAATGTACGTACATGTATATGTATATATGTCGAAATTCGCTGGTTAAAATAGTAAAAATAGAAATAAATTGAGTCTTGGACCCCATTTTGAAAGCAAATAATTAAAATAAAATACTATTACTTAATTTAAATTTATTTTTGTGCAAAAATATAGTTTAATTTTTAGATTCTCGCTTTATCCGATAAATAGCAGGATAGGCAAAGATTTAGAAGAAACTTCTTAATACTTGGTGTAGAGTCAAAAACCTCCGTTTTTCGCTTTGCACCCAAATTCAACACATTGTGTGTTTAGTTTAAGCGGTAGAATGGAAATAGTTTATTTTCCTGAGTACAAATATCACGTTTACAGTCAGACGCTGTCCGACAGCCGCACAATGGCATCAATATAGTAATATAAAATACATGTTATTGTTCTTTATAAAATAATGTTTGCAAAGTATGTTTAAAATAATAAAAAATAGCAAAAATTATTGACTAGCGTACGAGAATTCGATAGCAAAAACAACAAGAGTGTAGTGCTGTGAAAAAAATCGAGATAAATTGCTGTGAAATAAAATTTTATTATTATAAGACGTGTACAACGCTGTAGCGGCGTGTTTGAATCATGCAATCTAAATGCGCCCATGCATCACCGTTCGGACAGGCCTACAGATAGCATCTTAGGAGTCCCGTACGTTACATTATTCAATGGACCCTCTTGATCCCGATGTGATGCTTCCTTACATACACCGTGTAATGTCAATCAATCCTTTGATAGGAAATATTTCAAGTGCTCTGTCGTTTATTTTGAACACGTTCCTCTAGTTAATTTATATACATCATATGCTAAAATATAAAATGAAGACATTTTTAGAAAATTATTAAATTTAAAAGAACCATACAAGTTGCAGGATTTAAAATCACGCCTAATGGAAACAATCCAAGCGGTCTAGCCAGCTTTGTTTCCATTATCAAGTATTCAATAATTACTAGCTTCAATACATTGGATTAATAATGATTTTCTTGGGATACGCCAGTTAGCCGCAGATGAAATGGCAGACACTTACGATTATAGCAAAAAAATATATTCTCAAAAGCATATAGTCTGTTCACTCAATCACTTTGGGTTTTTGAATGATATTTAGAGATTGAGGAAGTCTTTGATTGGTGGTGGATGGCAGATGACGGATAATGAATGACGGGTGACGGCTAAGAATCATTCCAAGGAATAATTCATTATTTGAAGTGGACACAAAGTATATCTGAATAAATATACACGACATGAATTCGTTTCGCTTAGACCATTTATAAACGTTAAGATAACTTCAAAATGTTATAAAATAAATTGTAATCGTGTAGTGATTATTATAGAAAGTTCATTAGCGTTTCACAGATACGGTAATTATATAACTAACAGTAGCTACAGAAGATTTTTCTAAAATAAATATAACGTTTTAAATTATAATTTAAGAAGCTTTAACCTGCAGCTTCGCCGCAATGGTTATTACCTAAACAGAGAGTAACAATAACCGTGCATAGAGATATGATATAATCCATCAACAACAACGTTCAAGTCTAATTTAAAAAAATAGATAGAAAATTTTTATATTTAATGTTTTATAAAAGTTAATAAAGATAATTTATTTAAAGGATTGAATAACCATTGCAGAAGGTATAATAATCTCAATGGCCAGAGGCATATTAATTTCTCTACGTGATGCACCTATTTGAAGCCTTACAATATAATGTAATAATTGTAAGTAATGTATGCAGTATTTCACATAAGAATTAATTATTCATAATTCATGAATTATTAATTCATTAATTATTTATAATTCATTGTGCTGTTTTTAAAAGTGATTTTTTTTATTACTGATTATAATGCATTTTATATAGTCATTATTTTTAAATTATATTTAAAGGGTCTTTCAATAAGGGCGGGACGATTAAATGAAACAAGCTGTGTGTCAGATATTAATGATTTTTTTTAGAAAGGCCTATTAAAGCCATTATTTATGAAATATGACATCGTTTAAATGTCCACCGCTGCTTCGAATGGTGGCACGAATCCGAGAGGTCCTTTTACCAATAACTCTGTTGCATAGATCTGGCTGAATCTGAACAAAAGCCTGCGTTATGTGGACTTTCAGAACATCGGTCGATTGCGGCTTATTAGCATAGACCTGTGATTTCAGAAAACCCCTCAAGAAAAAATCTAGCAGGGTCAAATCACACGATCTAGGTGGCCAATTCACGTCAACTCTGCGAGAGATAACCATACCCTCAAACCGTTCTCGCAGAATATTCAAGATGTAGTTCGCTGTATGGCACATAGTGCCATCTTGTTGGAACCACCTGTCGTCCATGTCCATATTGTTCAATTCCAAATAAAATGGGCAAGCATTGATCTGTAGCGCTCGCCGTTGACGGTGATGGCATCGCCAACGTCGTTTTCGAAGAAGTACGTACCAATGACGCTGCCGGACCAAAATTCACAGCAAACAGTAACTTTTTGAGGATGCATTGCCACCTAGTGAACCTCATGTGGGTTATGGTCGTTCCATACACGGCAATTTTGCTTATTAACACAACCAATCATCCAGAAATGCGCCTTGTCCTCTTCCAAACGCTCAGCGAACAAACGGCGTTGTCTATGGTCATTCACTGTAAGGTCTTGTACGGGTGTAAGCCCAAGTTTCGATGCAAAATTCACCAAATTGATATCTACGAAAGGCCAAGTTCTTGTGCATGGCGAGAAATCAACTGCCTCGAGTCTCCTGCACACTCGAACTGTTTGTCTTGAATTTGGCCACTAAACGTTGGAGAGTCGACTTTGAATGGCCACCGCGCCTGCCGTAAAACGGACATAGTGCGCGCAATGCTTGCACTAAGGAACACTCATTTTGATAATAAAGTTTTATCATTTAGACGTGCTGCTCAATCGTGTAACTTGCCAAGGCGATTTGGCATCAGTGACTAAATAAAAAACAACAGATTTGACAGATGCCACCCAAACAACATGGCCGCCACAAACTGTCAACATCGACCCGCCCTATTTGAAAGATCCTTAATATAATATTTATATACATGTATGTATATATTAATAACTGTGTTTTATGAAAAATTCTCGAGTTTTCAGTATGTCATTCATATACATCATTACTATCATGGTGTCCGTGATCTCATACGCCTCTATAAATTATAAAGTCTATTCGTAATTTGTTTTATTTGATTACTATTGCTATTTTACCAGAATTATTTTAGTGTATATCATAAAAAATTAATCTCTTTGTATACTGCAAAACCAAAAATGTACGAAATAAAAATATAATGTAATTCAAAATAATAAGAATACAATATAATACAAAAACTTAGTAAAACCTTTTAAGCTTCACATGTATCTTAATTGTATTGTTGATTCTATCTGTATAGTAGAAGCTTTCCATGTTGAGCCCGCAATAGATATGCAGATTGGTATTGTGGAAGCGTGGGTCCAATGCAATGACATGTTTACTTAATTACTTAGCAGTCTGGACTTACTCTGACGCCTACGAAACTATTTTAATTAATCCTTTAAATTATTTACATGTATGTATTTTTCAATTGTTTGTTTTATTATGGTTTAGCTTCATGCTTTATCTTGCATGATATCTGCATTTGTCTAACAGAGCGGGGTTGATATAGTTATCTAACTTAAATACATTCGTAATAATTGTATCTATATATTGTTACAATTGTCGAGTTTTGAAAGTTCAAAATAAATTTCAGTTCAAATATATATATATATATATATATATATATATATATATATATATATATATATATATATATATATATATATACATACTCAACGGGTGCTATGTTCATACTCCAAGTTTTAAATTGATGTATTCGTGTATTAAGTGTTCAAAATCAAATAAACTAATATAACGTGTGATCTTAGTGTTGTGTGCGACTATTGAAACAAAACAAGTGCATATTTGCTAACATAAACGTAATAAATATCAAAATACAAAAATTTACTTTGCAAGTGATAATTCATCTACCTTCAAATGTAAAAACGAATATGAATATAAGTGCACAATAGTGGCTATCGAACTGGTATATATAAAATATTTCCTATTTGCTGTTGACATTAAGTGGACTATCCGGAAAGTATACGGAATTAACTCTTGCTCCTCGAGTTCGCTTCCATTACCTCGAATTTTCCGTTTGACATTTTTTTGTTTTTTTTTTTAACTTTAATATTAAACGTCAGGCTCAATGTCATTTAGAGTGTATTACATCAATTGGTAATAAGCCTATAGTAACTCGAGGACAGTGGACGTGTCCAAATTGTCTTAACCATCGAAACAACACAAACGTAGTGCCATCTCCGCCCGGGACAATCATACACAAGGACAAACCTGATAACAATAACGACTTACTAGCAGCGGTAAGGAGTGAAGTAAAAGAGGCGATATCTCAAACAATTAGTGTAGAATTAAAGAACATACGCGAGGAGTTAAGTGGTTTGTAAGATATTAAACAATCTCTTGACTTTTTATCGAGCCATTTTGATGCTATTAAACAGGAACTAGAGGAAGCTAAAAGAGAAATAATAATCCTTAAAAAAGACAATAACGATCTTCGACAGGCGCTGAACTCCCAAGGTAATACAATTAATAACCTAGACAGAGAAATAAGATCAAGTAACCTAGAGTTACACTGTATTCCAGAGCACAGAAGTGAAAATTTGTTAACAACAATAGAACAGATCGTGATAGTGATAAGTGTATCAATAACGGAAGGAGTTGTTTCCAAGTGTACTCGCATAGCTAAAATTAACAAAGAATCAGCACGTCCCAGGTCAGTTCTAGTAAATTTAGCAGTCCATTACTACGAGATCGTTTCTTAGCAGGAGTGATAAAGTTTAATAAGAGTAATATAGACAACAAATTAAACACAACACTTATTGGTATTTCTGGAGATAAAAGGCCAATATATATATATATATATATATCAGAACACTTGACATCAACAGCAAAGGATATTTACGCTGCTGCCAGAATTTTTGCCGAGATCGCGAGTCATGCGATAGTTTTAAATCAGATGGAGGAGGAGTATTAATTGCTGTGTCGAAGCGATATAAGAGTTATAGGGTAGAGTCTTGGGAAACAAAATGTGAAGAACTTCGGGTAAATATTATCCTAGACTCAACAACAGTCTCTTTATGTGCAGTTTACATTCCGTCACCTTTAAAATATGAAGTACTCGAAACCTATGAAAACAATATAGAACGGATAATTCATAAACAATCCTGTACTATTCTAATAGGAGATTTTGATCTGAATTGAAGATTGGACTGAAGAGTCGGATAATAAAAGTTTTACTCCTGATAATAAAAATACAGCAAGTGCATTAATTAATGATTTCATGGCAATAACAAATTTGTCACAATATAATGGAATTTGTAATTCATATGGAAAAATTTTAGACCTTATTTTTAGCAACTATAACAACATTAGCACAGAACATAGTAGTTTTTTTGCATGTCCAGTAGATAAATACCACCCTCCCTTAATAATAAATTATGAAAGTACTCACAGGAATGCATTACTGCAAACATCTACGGTCAACAATGGTGAGACACAAAATTTTAAGTGCTGATTATAATACAATAAATAAAAACTATCAAAAATAAGTTGGGAAGTTCTATTTCAAAATTCAATCAATGTCAATGAAATGACGGAAGTTTTCTATAAAGAGATACGTAAGGTGATCGAAAACTGGGTACCAAAGAAAAATATAAGGAAAACAAATTTATACCCTACTTGGTATTCTAATAATTTGATTAAAAGATTGGCTGAAAAAAATAAATACAGAATTCGTTTTAAAAAATATAAGAATCCATTAGATGAAATAGAATTTAAAGTACTTCGAGACAGGTGCGAATTTCTTATAAAGAGAGATTACAAAAGTTATATCGACAGAGTTGAAAATAACATAACCAAAGATCCAAAATTTTTTTATTCGTTTTATAAAAGATAAACGCTATAATAAATGTGACTTCCCAGCCGTTATAACACTAAAAGGTACCGATGGAGCCGACATTTGCAACGAATTTGCTAATAACTTTTCTAATATATATACTCCAGTCAACGCAAAAAAATCACTCAATTTAGAAAAGGATTTCCAAAATGATTGTTAGCACTTTTATTTACAGAAAATTAATATCACAGAAGCTGAAATAGAAAGCAAGATGGTAAATTTAAAAACAAATAAAGGAGCTGGACCGGATGATTTACCCCCAATCTATGTAAAACGTTGTGCATTATTCTTGACTAGGCCACTACTTATATTTAGAAAATTTTTAGATGAAGGAGAATTTCCCAAAGTATGGAAAAAAGCACGTATTGTACCCATATTTAAAAACAAGGACAGAAAGGAAATATCAAACTATAGACCTATATGATGCATATTATCAGTTTTTGGTAAGATTTTTGAGTCGTTGATTTGTAAAGTGCTTAATTGGCTTATGAAGTCTGTAATTACTGAAGAACAGCATGGCTTTATTAACAAAAGATCAATTGCGTCAAATTTAGCTTTATTTGTTGATAATAAAGCTAAATTTGACGTCATACCCTTATCCGTCAGAGTCACTGGATAAGGGTAGCCAAATAGACTGCATATACACGGACTTTGCTAAAGCCTTTGACGTTGTTAATCACTCGATTCTTATACATAAGCTTAAGAGTTATGGCATCTACGGAAATCTACTTGACTGGTTCAGATCTTATTTAATAAATCGAGAAATGAACGTTGTTATTGGTGGTTATCAATCTCGTACAATTATTGCAACATCAGGAGTGCCACAGGGCTCTCTTCTTGGACCTACTTTATTTGGAATTTTTATTAATGATATAACGAAATGTTTTAAATATTGCCGTTTTCATCTATACGCAGACGATCTTAAATTTTATAAGGAGATAAAAGATATAAGCGATTCGTTGCTAATGCAGCAAGACCTTAATAATTTAATCCCTTGGTGTAATAAATTTCACTTTTAGTAGAAAAGTGGAAAATATCAGCTTTTCATATAACCTAAATGGAAAGACAATAATTAATATAAAACAAATTAATGATTTGGGCATTACGATAGATAATAAGCTAAGTTTTGTACCTCATATTGAAAGTTTATTAAAAACGACATTAAAAACAGTAGGTTTTATCATAAGGAACACTAAGGAATTTAAAAAATCTCATACTAAACTAATATTATTTAACTCGATGGTAAGAAGCAAATTGGAATATTGTTCTACAGTGTGGAATCCATTCTATCAAACACACAGGGACAGGATTGAGAGAGTACAAAAAAAGTTTTTAAAGCATTTAAATTTTATAGATCATATAGCAAAGGGAAATGAGAAGTATATTGATCGGTTGGCATTTTATAAAACGCTTTCCCTTGCCAATCGTAGAGTTATATTGGATATTTGTTTCTTGCATAAACTTATAAATGGAGGAATAGACTGCAACCACTTTCAAAGATTATGTTTATCATACCGAGAAAAAATGCTAGAGCTCTATTAAAAAAATATACTTTTCTTAGCAGGATGGTAAAGTCAAACCTTGGCATAAATGCTCCTTTAAGCAGAATTCTGAAAAGTTACAATTCCATCTTTAATACAGCAAATATTGATATTTTCAGAGACTCCATTATAGTATTAAAGAATAAATTAAAGAAATATTATGAGTTTGAGGGATGACGATAGTGAAAATGACTCAAATGTCAATTATCACTTTGCTTGTTTTACTTGTTGGTTTCTTTTTTTTTGCGTAACAATTGTTTATTATGTTAATATTGTTATTACTTATTTAATTTTTTCTGATTGTTTTTTATTTAGACGCTTAGTTGTAATTTTGTATATTTTGTTTGTATTTTTGATTTTTTTTGTTGTATTTAACTTGGTGTAGGGTCATAGATTAGAAATGCTTGTTGTTTTGTTTTAATCATGTTGAGCTAGCCTGTAAGTGTGATGTACAGTGTAATTCGCTTTCTCATTATTGGACACAATACTTTTTCCTCAATAAGTCTCATTGTATGTTGGCTTGCCTAAATAAATAAATAAATAAATAAATAAATATATATATATATATATATATATATATATATATATATATATATATATATATATATATATATATATATATATATATATATGATTGATATATGATAATTAAATACCTTATATATCACAGGATGTATTTCATTTTCGCCATATAATATATCAATACCACATATATATAACAATATGGGGAAAATTACCTGTAATTTATACACGAAAAAAAAGTTATAAATGAAATAACATTTTTTATAAATGTGTATATTACATTGAGTACTAAGTTAAGAATATTATCTACAGAAGTTATTTAAAAAATTATACCAATATGTAAGGCATAATATATTCTTCAGAAATATTTAAAGAATAATCCTACTAAAAAAAGACTAAAGACTAGAAGCTATATATTCATTCGACGATTCAATAATGTTTGCAAAGATCTGTTTAAGTAAAAAAATATTATGAATTTTATTTTGAATTTATTACTTATCTCTCTTGTATGTACCGTACAAGCTATACGAGAGATAAAAAAACCAATCTTAAGCATCAACACGCATGATGTAAATACAAAGTGAAATGAATGTTGCACGAGATTTACTTTCTCGAATAAATGTATGAAAGTGACATTTGCATATTTCGCATGACTTTTAGTATGTCTGAGAGATAATTGTCATCTACATTTCATGTGAATATATTCATGACACAATGATACTAAATTAGCATAGAAAATAACAATCAAAAAGTATTACGTACATAATTCCTAGAAATTATTGTAAAAAATATGTAGAGAAACTCTCATATTATTTTTTAAATCTTTCTTGAATTTTGGTATATATGTATTTAGTATGTATAGGTAAAAACCATGTAAGTAATGGTTGTTATCGACAACTTATTTTAGCTTGCACTATGCTGATGTTATAGTACATCATTTACTGTGAAATAATATTTATTTTTAGTGAGAACTTTAAATTGTATAGAACGACACCGAATTGAGCATTTTATTGCTTTATAAAGAGATATTGTAAATGTAGAGAAAAACAATATTATTTATTATTTTATTATTATTATTAAGCACTACATATTGATATTGAAATTAGATACTGTATTACAAATAGTCAATACAAGTTTGGGATGAAAATGAAAGTACATACATACATACATATATAATTGTCAAAAATAGTCGTAAATTCTCAGTTATTGCCACATTTATTAAATCTGGAATTATGAAATTTAGAAATAAGTGAGAATTATCCTGTACGTTTTAATTACGTGGCAAATTTTATATAATATGCAACAAAAATGATACTTTAAACCTCATATGTTTTGATGGCATTTACTATTTTTCTTTTTCCTGTGCTCTACAGAATTTTAATAATTTAGATATTGATGATCTGGATAATTGATATTAATTTCATTTCGATATCGTTTTTAAAATCAAACATCTTAACAGATGGACAGATCGTTTTTGCTATTGACAATGCATTGCAATGGTGAGCCGTGCTATATAGATTGTATATTCAAAAATCGAAAACAAGCTATACCAAACAAAGTAGAGAAATATAGACGTTGTGTTGATATGTGTTCTAAAAATTATAAAATTTTATTAGAACAAAACAAAAACTTAAAACAAAATTAAAACATACTGACAATTGACTTTAAGATGTATTTTTAACTATAAAAAAATAATTTGACGTTGACCTTTGATTTGATGTATTTTAACTATAAAAAATAATTTGACGTTACGGACATGAGCGCGTTGATGTCTAAACTATGTCAATAGTAATACTATACTATACTATAAAAGCCAACGTCGTTTTCATCATAAATAAAATATGATTGTTCTGCACACATTTTAGAATACGTATATATTTAGTTTTTTAAAATTAAAGGTAAATAGGAGCACCTATAATTTACTTTTTTACTGACGTTAAAAGATAATACAGTAGGTAATACAGTCTATAAACATATAATTTTCGACGCATGATTTTGTTTTATATATTATGTCCAGCTACTTAAAACTTTTTTTGGGTTCCGTACCTCAAAAGGTAAAAAAGTCTTTGCTGTCCGTCTGTCTGTTCATTTGTCTTGATCATTTCTCACGAGATCGCGTGGTGATATCAAGCTGAAATTATAATTTTTTTAACTAACTACAATTCTTTTGATCTTTTAATACGAAAAAAATATATAACACAATTTATGTATTTATGTATGTAGTAGTGTAAACGTCCTTAAAATTAAGTTTTTACATGATCTGACTTCTCATTGACCTATTATAGTAAAATGGATATGGAACCCTCGATGGGTAACTCTCACTTGATCAATTTTTTTCAAAGTTTAATTATGAAATTAGTTTTCAATATATTTTTGTTGTTCTTGTTAAATAATACACAGTGTAAATAAAACTGTATTGAAATGTTTATTTATTGATTAAATAATCAATTTTTTTATATGAAATGCTTTAGGATTTTAAACTTTATAAATAGCTAAACCTTAAATTTTAGGTAAATTTTTATCAAATATTCAAATTTAGTAAAGAAATATAAAGTTAGCCAGTTTTTCTTGGAATTATATTAATACTTCGTTAATGTGACCTACATTCCTGTAGTTGTGTAATCTGATAATGCATCTAATCTTATGATAGCGAAGCTAATGCTTCACTATGTAAAACAATGCTTTCATGCAAAATGCATTTGGAGATTGCTCAATATTATAATGAAAATCGATTAAAATTCGATTAGTATCGATTAGCTAAATATCATATTACTTCTAATGATAATTCTCTTGCAGAACACGTAATATAACAGGATCCAAATGTTCTCAGAACTCATGAGTGAGTAGTATGGATAGATATAAATATATATTAGTGAGAGAGAGACGCAAGGATAACGTAACCTTTCGCTGAACGATCAGCAAGTAAGAACGGAGGACAAAAAGTGTTATTGTCAGTGCGCTAGAGAACGTAGTGAGAGCATCATCGACAACTTGACATATTGAGTGTTGGACTATAGGAAATAAGACCTTTGAAGTTATTCAAAGGGTCGCAAGATGGCGTTCAGGTCTATAGGAGTTGTGTTTTTGGCGTGTCTCGTAGGTAAGTTTTGTATCGGTATGTAAAAACCGTTATGTTTAACTTATGGCTTGCATTTCAATTGTTTGCCACTTACTTTGGCATTGTTATTTCCTTCTTTATAAAAATAGACTTTTCTGTTATAGACTATTGAGATTATAAATTAACGATATATAATCAGCTGACCTTGGCATATCTGTTGATAATACTAAATGGAGCTTAATTTTAATATTATAATGTTATTACCATACATGTATATTTTATGCAATAACATTCCAATCAATTAAGTATATTTTTATATTTAGCTATTTGTAATATAAAAATATTTTAAAGTTGAAATTAAAAGTAAATATTTTATTACATTCGTTTTAGAAAGGTTAATTTGAATGTTATAATTTGTTAAATAATGAAAGTAGGTATAATATTAAGGTGTGGTAATATCTTATCAAGGCTATAGTGACATTAGGGTGGAGGCACACGAGTAGCAGCTAAGCAATAAATACGTTTCCTTGATGAAAATAAATTCTTACTGGAATTTCAATACAAAGTGTACAAATACATCTTTTTATTTTTACGGCTTATCCCGCATGAAGCAGGGGTATGCAAAGAACTTATTCTCTATGATCTCCGCTTTTAGGTCAAATTTGAGATATAACATACTCACATACTCTAAACTAAGCACCGCGCTGTGTTTATTAGAGTATCGAAATAAATATTTACTAGCCATAGTGTCCCACTGCGCCACGATATTAAATTTAAGATAAACTTTAATATAAATTTAATATAAAATCGATTTGTTTCAAATTAATATGCCTATTCATGATTAAGTAACTAAAAATACCTTAATATTCCAATCGGCTAACATTATCGTGAAAAGTAGATTTCCGTAAATTGTTTACCATATATATATATATATATATGATAAACAATTTACGGAGATAATATTTATTGATTTTAAAAATAGCTCGAACTTTGGATAAAATTATATATATATGGCACAAAATTATAAATTTACGGTGTGTCTGTTAGTATGATATTTCATGTTAATCATTTTGAATATATTATTCAATATTTTAGATAGTATTATCAGTTTACGACTTATTATTTTATAACAATTTAGAAAAGGCGGTTGACAAGTTACATATTTCAGAACTAACCTTTATTTATATTGGTGTGGTCGTATTTCGGCACGGGCTCAACTTTCGTTCGGTTAGGTAATGGAGAAACTGGCACTTAATGTTGCTTCATTCGACTTTGTTTGTCTTTTAGCAACTGTTAGATATGATTAAACCGGATGTTGAGACTTCAGTTTGTCGTTAAGGTCATATAGGTATTTACGAAAAAAGTTTTTTTTTGTAGTTAAATAACCAAGTCACATATTCCATAATTGAATTCATAAGTTACTTTTTACGTTATAAATATTCTTAAATTGATGAGTTCTTAAGTTGAAAGCCAAAGAAAATCACAGCGTGTAGCGTTAGCGTATTTTATTTATCTGTAATTTGCGAAAGCTGTTGGTAGGAATTTCATATAATTAGATACTTTTTATTTTCTTAAGCGTTGTAAAATGGTTGTTTATGGTGATAGCATGCAGCTTAGAGATAGGGTGATTAACAGAAAGAAAAATAAAATTTTCATAATGTTATGCATATTATTTTTAATCTTCCTCCAATATATATATATATATATATATATATATATATATATATATATATATATATATATATATATATTATATATATATATATATATATATATATATATATATATATATATATATATATATATATATATATATATATATATATATATATATATATATATATAATATATATATATATATATATATATATATATATGATAAGATCTTTAATAAATTATAGACAACTTGTCATATAGTCCATATTTAAAAAGAGAGAAAATAGCCTTGGATGGCCTTCATTATCTTGTATAGGAAGTAGGACTCGGTTTCAATGTAAACCACTAGAGCTTAAACGCATATATATCAAAGGATATGCCTATACAACGTATATATTACGTAGGTATTTCGTATTTTTTTTCTCCACTCATGCATTTTAATTCAATGTCAATACCGGAGTCGTTTATGAGTGTTACTTTAATTAAAATATTCAATATAATTTGTAGAGAATGTATATCTCACAGTGATTATCAATCAAATAGGAATTTGAAAGTAGTACTTAATTATTGTAACTTTAGCATTGAAATACAAATTTGGCATTAGTTGCAACTTTTAATTATGATATGCTATGGATGCAAATTATATTTATTCTATTTACCTAATTTGCATAATTTTAATATTAACTAAAGAATTTAAGAAGACCTTGTCCTTCCTTGTCCAAGAAGTCCTTCGATTTAGTTACGAGGACTTGTATTTATAATTACGCCAATGAAATAATTAACTTTTAAGGAATACAAAATCCTATTGAAATACTTCTAAAATTCATTAAACTTATTTCCGTAATAATATCAAAACCTGCGACATATTTATCTGATATATTTCTTTAAATTTTGAATTTTCGGTTAAATATCGTAACGTATAACAGCACTCACCGTCACATTTTATCTAAATAAAAATAACTTATGTATATATAATATATATATATATAGTCGAGTATTCAAAATATATATATATATATATATAAACTAACAATATAAGTGTTTAATTCTTCCAGTGTTAGCATCATCAGCGGTGCCAAAAGGTGGCAAGAGGAAACCAGCTAACCCACCAGCCCGCGCCGCCGTTGACGAAGAACGAGACGCAGAAATAACAAGTTCTTGCCCAGAGGATGGTTTCTTTGCTGATGCTGAGCAGTGCGACAAATATTACGAATGCAGGTAATAATCTTATTCTAGTTGATTTAGAAATATGCCTAAAGGCTTTAGCTTTTTAAATAAGTCAGGAAAAGGAAAAAAATATAATTATATTAAGAAAAAATGGAAATACAAATTTGTTTTCATTCTTATTACATGACAGGTTTTTCTTTCTCCTTCAATCTATGAAACTCACGTATATCATAACAGGGGCCAACAATGTGCCAATACTTATTTTAAATATATAAATATTTTCCTGCACAGATTGAACCAACATTTATATACTACTGTACGAAATAAGAAAACAATCAATAAGGTTTTGTCCCATTAAATGAGTAACAATTTTTTTCTGTTAATTATAATATAATGATATGCAAAAATCTCGGTCGATGTACCCAAGCGTTATTGACTAAAAAGTCGGTATTTGCAATCACTTGCGTTATTTGAACAGCATGAGTAAGTATAATCTTGCAAAATACTTCGTGTTAAATGATCATAAATATTGTTCATAACATTTTTACATAAAGGTTTATTTTGAATTTCATATGGTAAATGGTACATTTCAAGATTTTGTAAATGACTTGCCAATTTTTGTAATTTTAAGGAGGGAAATCAAAGATCGATATCGAAGTTATTAATTTATAAATATACATATTTTCAAATAAAAATACCGATTTACTTCTGAAGGTTACTTAATGAAGAACTTTTAAATTTATAATGTGATTAATGACTTGATGCTTGATGCTAATCGCATTTACTTAGAAATAAAGTCAATGAGCCAATTCGGAAAATATGTTTTATAGATGTATTTATAAAATAAATGTTATTACGTTAATTTATAAAGTATGTATTTATTAGTATTATATACTAACACTGAAAATCAATTTTGATATGTAAGTGTCCTTACTATATTTTTATGTATATTTTTCCTATAAATTGCAGAGCTGGTGAAATAATTGAGAAGCTGTGTCCTGATGGTATGGTGTTCAACGATTACAGCCCTCAAGAAGAAAAATGTGATTTACCATTCAACATTGACTGCTCTCAGAGACCTAAACTACGTAAGTTTATTAAATTCTTTGTTATTTTTTTAAGAAGTATATTAAATTTTTAATTTAAATAAAATATAATGATTTATATTCTAAATACAATTGTATTAAAAATGACTTAACACGTGTAAATATACAATATTATATGTATCTCTCTCGCGTAGTATCTTTTAAATCTTTTAGGAGTAGAATAATTTACCCTATGGAAAATTCATAGAATAGCGAAAAAGTAAGTAAACATTGTTAAGTAATCATAGATTATAAAGGTTAGTACACGTGAGCGGAGGTGGCACGTGTTTGCCATTTCGGGACTGGTTAGTAGCATCAGTATAATCGTGCTAAAGGTTAACTTTGTTCGAACAACTTTCCAATCTCAAGGGAACTATGGCCTTGACGGAGCTGGAATTTATTGAATAGTCACTTTAGTTGTCGCACGTTTGCAATTGTTGCAAAAAATATTGTTTTTAAAGATATATAGTGGTATATTTTTGTTTTTTTTTTTAGGAAAAGGAAAGGTGCATAAAAATAGCTCAAATGTTTGATTTGACACAATGATTGATTGACACATTTTAAGTGCTCGACGTGAATTCGACTGTTAATACAGTCAATTACAACGGACAATGAAAAATTCCTTTTGTGCTGGAGACACAAAAAGAACGAGATCGATTACGCAAATTAAGTTATTCAAATTATAGAATACTATAGAATTATACGTTATAGATAATTTAGAAAATATATTACCATATCAATTGATTATAAATAAAATTATATATTTTTTTTATTTATAGAGACACCCATCCCCAGCCTGCACTGCGTACGTCAAAACGGCTATTTCTCCCACGAGGATGAAAAAGAGTGTGGTAAATTCTACTACTGTGTAGATGGCAAATTCAACATGATCACCTGTCCTGACGGTCTGGTGTACAATGACAAGAGCGGTATCTGCACCTGGGCCGATGAAGCTAAGAAGAAGGGATGCGGTGCTTCTGGTTTGTACTATTTTTTAAACTTCGTAATTTTTGGTATAGTAGGAGGGTTAGTGTTAAGATGCTTTGTTTTCCTTTCGAAAAAAATATTTTTCGTGGAATTGAAAAAGAATAAACCGACAATCTTGTGAAGTAACATCGTTATTCTTAACAAAGGATGGCATTAAATAGATATAAAATGTAATTCAGAGAAAGAACAGTTTTAAGTTATCTAATAGCGCCCAAAATCTCAAAGAAATTATATTAGAATTGGCTCTAAGCCAATTTTAATGTTATTTTCCTGAGAGAGATTCTCGCTTCAAACTATTGAATATTTTAATTTTCAAGAATGCGTCTCCACTATTTTTACACTTACTATTGCAGAAATCTGGTAAAAATTTACCAAATAGTGTTGACTGAAAAAATATCATGCTGTATTCCAAGTCTATTGTATTTTAAATATAATATTACTCATTTGTATAATGCAACTTTTAAATGAGGACAGCTACATTTCACATGATCTAGATTCTAGTATAATGATTTGTAACAATGTCAAGATGCTAGAGTTACTAAGGACATCTACTGTTCTAGTTTACATATAACAGAAATAATTACTATTAATTATATACTCAGTTCTATGGCAATAAAATTGTTTAGTTAGCATTAAGCCATTATAATTTAAAATTGAAATATATGCAATAAATTTTTATATACGGAATTAAATAAGATTATTGGTTTAACAATGTTTAGAGATATTTGGATGTGCAGAATGCAAACCATTTCGTGTTCAAATGCTAGTAAAATTTATCATTATATAACATAATAACATAATTATACTTTATTGCACAAATTGGTAACAAATAACTTATAATAAGATATTAACTTAAATATAGATTTAAATTTGTACTTTATTTAATTAACGGCGAAAACCATTGTTGATTTTGTATATATAGACAATATTTCTAATAACATCTTTGTATCAACTCGACGTTTTCTTTATTTTACTTAAACTTCAGTATGGAGATTCAGATTACCAACATTAAATTTCCTATTTAACAGATGTGTTCGCGTTCGACTGCCCCGCTGTAAATGAAACGTTTGGTCTGACTCACCCACGGTATGCCGACCCTGACGACTGTCAATTCTTCTATGTATGCATTAATGGAGTAACTCCTCGTCGCTCCGGTTGTAAGCTTGGACAAGTCTTCGACGATGTTTACAAGCGGTGCGAGTGGGCAAGGAAAGTGCCCGAATGGTAAGCCCTGAAATTATTAAATTTAATTTTTCTCTTGAAGAATTATTTTGACTTTTATGTCACCGATAATAGCCGAATAAAACTCCAATCTTTTTATAGCTTTAACATCAGTTAAAGTTCATTGTTAATTTTAGTTTGTTTAAATTGCATTTCAATTTATATTATACAGATATGTATAATTCAGATATATAACTCTGTAGATGCTAAGATTAAGATGTGATGAAAAAAGTATTTTAAAATAAGTATTAAGCTATTTTAAAACTACTTCTTTCTTGATTTATACTAATTAAATATATTTTTTCTATAGTGTTGATTGGTACAAGGGACAGCTCACAGACGCTGAGTTAGATGCCCTAGAAAACCCACCTACTCATAAGCCCAAGCCTTCCGGCTCACCGTCGCGCCGCAAGCCTCAACGTCCTAGCAAAGGAAAACAAGTAGAAATAGAGAGCGAAGAATAATTTAAAGTAGTTAGTATAGGTTTAATAAATGATAAATTTATAAAGTAATTGTCTTTTTATTTAAAGATAAATTTTTCTTGTCTTATAATCGTCATCTTAATCGTCTCAATATCTATGTTAATGTTATAAAGCTGTATAGTTTGCTTGGTTGAAAACCTTAATTTTAGAATGTATTGGTTCAATATAACCCACTGTCTTTGAGGTCACTTTGAATATGTCGTGTCATATAACCCTTAGTTTTATCATTTGACCATAAGGGCGAAGCCGCTTTAGACTCGAATTTCATTTTAGAGGTGGAAGGAATAAATGAGACCTGTAAGTCACTACTAAACAGTCTTTCGCAATAATTAATATTCAGTGTGTATATACATAAATTGCATATATATATTTTATCATAGAACGCAGTCTTCTTATCAATATAAATCAAACAATATTGTCTTGTTATATGGTTGCCTGTATTTAGAAAGGACTTCTAAATACCGATTTTTATTTAGATTTTCGCCATATATAGTGTTAAGTGTCAAGACACTCTGTTCTCTGATCTCTGCCGGAGCTCGACACGTTAAGTGTCAAGACACCTCAACGTGCAAGCCCAAGGATATGAAGACAATTCCCCTGAGTAGGGACTCAACTCATGATAATCATGTTGAAAGCCAGAAGTTATTTCGCTGAGACTGGCAAATTTTAATAGTAAATATTCAGAAGAGTCTGAATATTTACTATTAAAATTTGATCTCTTTTTTTATTTATTTGACCTTTTATATTTTATTTTACCTTTTTAGAAGTAGTCAAGATTCCATTTTTTATCGAAATAACTCTTTGAAGCTTATGTTATTCAAAGTTTGAAATAACAATATTAATTGTGAATAATATAAATATTGAATTTGAGGTTTTAAAAGGAATAATTCAGAAATAGAAACTTTTAAAGTTATACTTTTACAAACAACTCCTTTTCGGGATAATATACTAAGGACAAAATATCTGTAATTTAAGCATATACATATATGGCATAATGAAAATTCATTATCTTAGAACACTGTAGTGTTCTAAATACTACTCGATAAATGGCCTTAAAATAAAAAAAAACATAAGATAATGCTACTGAAGACGTCATTCTTAAAATAACTGAAAAATATACAATAAAACAATGGAGCTTGTGAAAGTAGGCTAGTCTAAAAAATCCACACAAAAACCTTTCTCAATTTAAGTCTCAAGTAATGATTGGACTCTTATGAGAATCAGTACACATATGAGAATCAGTATAAAATCCTTGACGATACTGGTTTTTGATGTCCAGACCCGACATCTTCCTATCCTCTAGCAGCCTAAAGTGTGTAATACTGATAGATAAGTTCTATGGGAAATGAATATACCTGAAAATCATAATTTCATAACAAGTATTTCGGGCTTACTAATGAACTAACTAGGTATAGGTTTAGAGTTAAGTTGTTCACGGTAGAAGTAGGAGCGAGAGATGTAACACCGAAATCTTTCTATAATTTGTTAAAGTATCACGTCCTGCCTATCTATAACTATCATCATTTCATCAATTCATTCTAGAGCGAATTTTGAAGGCGGCAATAGTAGAATGATTTCAAATTTGGCAAAGTAGTGGGAGGAGCTCCTTCAGTGAAGGTGAGCGTTAATGTATTTTAAACGGACTCCTTTAAACCTATATTTGGTTCACAAGTCCCGGGCGCTGCTCTGAGCTCCTCTCCCTACCACACGATGGGTCTGGCACACGTATGGTGATTCCATGGAAGTAGTATCTTCTCATAAAAATTTTAATGTTGTTAAAATTTAAGTATAAAATAAATAAAATACAGTGTGTGCTAGATAAATTCCCATACAGGCAAAAAGTATCCAGTGTCAATATACTCCGTCAAGTTGAGTGGCATTTTACCAGAACGAGGAAATGATATAATTCATTAAATTACTCGAGTTGGGTCGAGACACCAACCATTACGTTTACAGCCAGGTCAGCGGCGCTACTTCGTCATAATGGATTATTTAAGTCTGTAAAGGATAAGTTAATGAGAATAATATTTTTTAACATTTTATTATTTTACATATATAGTACTTTCTCTATTTACATTCATTTTCATTTCATTATTTACACATGTTTATTTAAAATATATATTACAAAGTGATTTTATTGGTGCTGTATCTCTATGGTAACTAATATCACGCAATTCATTTATATTCTGTAACCTAATAGTGTTTAATAATTTGTAGGAAGTAAATTGTCTAGATATAAGATTTTTTTAATAAATTAGATATTTTGACAGAAAAGAATAATAATTATGACAAAACGAAAACGAAACTAGAATATATTTGATTGTATATAATAAAGCAAAATGATTCGTTCTTCAATTTTAATGAAATAGTTTAATTTTAACCAAAATTATGAAAAATGAATTTATTTTAATAAATTGCATATTAATTATATATTTTATGTGTATATTATTAGAATGATGGAAATATTTGTCATGGATTATTCATTTTCGTTTTGTTATAATGTCGATTGACTTAAAAATTACGCATGTCCACAGTGAGGTACGAGCTCAGGATCTTCACAAGTTAGGTTTTGGTCATCGAAGACTTTGCCTTCACCGCAGGCGATCAGGCGAGGATTGCCTTCCACGCAGGTAATCAGGTGATGGCAATCACCGGGTACGGGGAAACGGGGGAATGGCCAGAACTTGGCTGATTGAGTGTGAGCAGGCACTTTTGTTGGGCATTTGAAACCGACGACGGCTGTTGAGAAATCAAATTAACTATAATAACTTGGTAATGGATAGTTCTGTAACTAAATAAATTATGATATTATGCGTAACCGTATTATATATTAAGAAGATGAAACATTTATTTATGGGATAACAACAGCGAATACTACAATTTAAAACTTAGAAATTATGGACTTAAAACGAAGCCAATAACAGTTATTCTCTGTTAGACAATATAATTATTCATTGAGAGTAGAGAATAGGAAAAAACAACATAACAATATTATGTAGACAGATTCTATTGCTTATTATAGTTTTAAAGTAGTAATGCTTGCAAATGTACCTTCAGGATTACAGAAAGGTTGCAACAAATCGGGCCAGTTACATCCATGAATGCGCTCGTCGTACACGAGACCTGGTGTACAGGGCTCCTGGTGGGGCTCTCCAAAAGCACACTTTATGTAGCTGGTTGAGCATTCAGCACTATCTGGGTAAATCCCAAATTGATATTCACATCCAGGTGTAGAGTATGGCGTCACTGAAAAAGTAAAAAGCTAATTATAACAAAGACTATACAACAATATAAGCAAACAGTATTTAATACGATATATTTGTTATTTTGTTGATAGAGGCTTTTGTTTGTTTTCCTTAACACGCTCATCTCAGTAACTGCTGGTTCAGTAAAAAGATTTTTTTTGTTTTTATTAGTCCACTTATAGAAGAAGGCTATAGTCATGTTAATCGTCTTGACGTAAATCGCTGTACTTGCCGTCAAAACTACCTTCATCACTAGAATGCGTTATGTGTCATACACAGCTCTTAGTTATTTTTTTCTGACCGCGGCGGTGAAGCCGCAGGTAACAGTTACTTTTCAGTATATGTGTTCTTCCACTAGGATACCCAATGCAATGTTACAATGGCACATAAATAATAGTACACGAGATGCAGAATGGAGAAAGTATCTCTACATATGTTTTTGGCAAAATTATTAAATGAATGAAAAAGATAAAATGAAAAATAATCCTATCATAATCGTGATATTTATTTGACGTAACATATTTTGTTGTAGACAAGTCTCATATATAGAGATATTGTATTGTATATTGTGCGTAAAGTTTATACCATTTAAAAACCTTGAAGATATCACTACGCCCCAGTTATTTAAGAAAAAGACTGTATATTTGTTTAGTCAAAAAGTGTGTCATATCGTTTTCATTAAACGATGAACGATGTATGTAAAATATTATTATTCTTACAATCAGCCTTCCTCTCTCCGCAGTCCACTGCCCAGTTGTAGTTGCAGTGGTTGTGCACCGCGCCCTTGCCGTCGAATAGAAGGCCATTTTCACATGTTTCTACAGTGAGCGTGCCATTTGTACATAAGAAGAATTGGTCGCAGAGTTCCGGATGCGCGTATGCCTAGAATAGTGAAAATGTTTATTAAACAACCTTATAATTTTAAATGGTGTAACACCGTTGGAACGTGTCAAATGTTATAGATATTTGGATTAGATATTTTTAATGTTATAGATATTTTGGAACCATTTTGTACTCGTTAATATATATATATATATATATATATATATATATATATATATATATATATATATATATATATATATATATATATATATATATATATATATATATATATATATATATATATATATATATATATATATATATATATATATATATATATATAATATATATATTATTGTTACTTTGAATTTCCTCAAATAAAACAAAAAATTACATGGCAAAAACTTAAAAATGAAGGGATAACTTAAATAATTACGATATTACTTACTAACAATATTTTATTAACATTAATTTGTTTAAGTGAGAAATAGTATGGTTTTTTAAGCATCTTTTTAATTACCTGAACTCCATGTTGTTCTGGGCAAGCAGGTGCATTTTGAAGGAGAATGCCTGCCTGCGCTGAAAAACAGAACAAAATACATACATATATATATACTGCAATATTTTATCACAATTCATCATTATAGATATTATACCAATTTTTTTTCTATATTTCTGTATCTTGTCATCCTGAGATCTTATAACAGGGCAGAGAGAGAGAGAGAGAAGATATTCTGCTCTCTATATTCATCCCTACTGAAGAGAAATCCTCCGTCCAGTGGAAATTATTCATTTCTTCAAATTTGAATCGAGCCCAAGACCATCGCGTGGATCTCTTATATATTTCTAATACGTACTTTAATGATTTATTTTGTTATTTTTGTTCACTTGTTTATTCGTATGTGTAAGAAAAAGTAGGTCTTAGAATATGCTAAACAGTTAGATAACAAACGTGAAGGGCCATCATTAGGTTACACTTTCATTGTAAGTTGTAACGAGTAAGACTTGCATAGAACGTGAATTATGTGCAACTCTGATGTGAGGTCGTTTGTTGTTAATTACATTTGCCAATTACCTACGCTTGATTTCTTTATTGTGAGGTCAGGTTTGATTGACTACTAATTAACTTATATATCAATATATGTTTTTTTTTTACAAATTATAATGTAACTTTAAAACTGGTACAATACATGTAATTTTTGAATAAACATGCTTGTAATCGGGGGTTTAATGCATAAATACTTTAATTAATTTAATTTCTTGTGGTAAAATTATTAAAGTAAAGTAAAATATAAATAGCTTTTTATACATAAAGCAGGGTAGACAGAAAGAAACCTAGTGTTCCGTTCCGTTCTCCATTTTCCGCCCAATTTTGTTGTGTGTCATGTTAAGTTATAGAACTTAACGTCGCTCTTTGTTTTTTTTTTCAGAGCAAGAAAACGATATAATTCATTCTTTCCAGTAAGTATTACACCTACAAACTTCGCGTTTATAGTCAATCGCAGTGCGACTGTGCATCGGCTTCATAGATTTAACGAACGTCAATTATTTATAATTTTTTTTATCAAACAGATTCTAATAATTATTCTACTTTCAAGGATGTGTCTATTACACGCATATATTAAAATGTTTGAAGGCATTAAATCCATAAATAGTGTGGTATCGTTTTGAAGTACTTACCAAGAAGTTATGATATAAATAAACATAATCTATTGTACAGTTCTATAAACAAGTGAGTTTAGTTAAAAATGAAAATAAAAAATTTAATTATTATTACAAAGCATAGCAGAATAATAGATTATCACAGCTTAGTTTTAAAACTAGCAAAAAATTAGCAAACAAAAATTTCGTTCAATCACATATATTTTTATATCTAATATATATGTGCTACATTTCTGAACATCATTTTTTAGCAATGAATTTAAAAATATAGCCAAATATTGATACGTCGCGTCGTCGTTATAAAAACAATTCATGATATTTGAAAAACTATACTAAATATAGTATTCTATCGTGAGACATGTAAACTATGTTTTTAAATAAATAAATAAAACAATACTTTAGTACTAGACTGTCCAGTTCGTGTTTATTCTCTTGAGCGTAAGAACTCCGTCACGATATCGTGTATATCAGCCGACACATCACTGACTTTTACTTTCATTCTTATGAGATAAATACATTTCATCTATTGTGTAACATAAGTTATTACAATTATAGTGCGTAATGTATATTATATTATAAATACAATTAATAAATTCATGCGATTTCCTCAAAGTAACTGAGTGTTATTTGTGATACTATATTATATATATATATATATATATATATATATATATATATATATATATATATATATATATATATATATATATATATATATATATATATATATATATATATCGTTGTACTTATTATTATAATATAATAACGTATTAAACGATCTAAATCTATTTCCGCCACATAAATCAATACTGTCAACTTAGTCATTGTTGCAAAAAATAAAAGCATAAAGAAATGCTTTTTGTTATTGAACGAACATAATTTGTATATCTATAGCATTTTTATTTATTAAGATTAATGTACTATAGAATTGTCGAATACGATTCTCACTCAGGGAAATTGAGTTATGTAATTTCCTTGCTCTGGTAATAAAACAAAACGCGGTGTTGAGTTCAACAACTCAACATGCAATATCTCAAAACTTGGCGGAAAGTGTGGACGGAGTGCCTTAACAGTAAGTGTACCTAGCTATGCGGGATATAGCGTGAAGCAATATTTTTTTATAGAATTGATCAATAATATCATAGCGATAAATTGTAACAAGCAAGTGGTAGTATAGTGACAATGATTTATTCCTTCGACCTTGTTGGTCTTAGTAATGTTCACTTGTCATTCATTTGACATATAAAATGCTACCATAACATAATAAAAATATATAGATTCATATTATTTTAATGTTTATAATTAATTCATTCTGAGCATATTCCTTATATAATTGATGCTATATTTTATACTTGTATATTCTTATTTTATCAATATAGGTATTTATAAAATAACAATTTTGAATCATATAACCTCAACTTAATAAAAGATATAATCACAAATGTGGTGATGTGTCCATCACCAGGCAAATATATTTATTAGAACCATATTTTTATATATATTAAAAATAGTGCTATCTATGTATATACAAACATATTACCAAAATAGATGCTAAGTTTAATTAATATCATCAGAATCAAATGCTAAAGTATATAAGATTTAGTTTAAATTATGTTAGATATAAAATTGCAGCGTTATTTTAGAGCTCAACGCATGTAGAGCGGGCTAGTGAGCGAAAGTAGTATCACGGTGGTCAGCCTTGGCTTGTAAGAAACGTCGTATAGTGTTGCCAGATTAGAACACTCTATGAGATTTTTTATATCGATTAAAAGTTTACATAATGAAATTGTCTCGATGTCTTTATTAAATTAAGGACACGTAGTGACTTAATTATACTGTAGTTGTTTTTGTCTAGTTAAATATCTCTTTATAATTTAAATAATTCGTTAATATTAGTTATGTATAAAGTATTTGTTATAATTTGCATATCAATACCACTTTGTTATTACTTGAAGAAAAAGTTATTACATAAAAGAAATTTACTATGCATATAAATATCTTAGGCAAAAATTTAATATAAAATACTATGATAAAAAATCTTTACTGGTTTTTTTATAAATTCTGATACAATTAAATTTAAATGAAATGTAATTTTATTTATACCGAACAATTTCTTTTTTAACCTTAACGCCGTGACCCGCACATAGCATTGTATGCAGGGGGACCTGATACTAGGACAGTCCGTTCTCATTTTGCTTTTACTACTTGTTCTCGTATTTAGTCTAATATATCAACACGGACAAACAGACAAAATTAAAAAAAAATATTGTATTGACTTTTATCGCATTGGTAAATGCCTCCTATTATAGTTTTTGTCATGTATGTGGCATGTACAAGTCAGCGATTAGTTAGATTATTATTATATGTATACATTATTTCAATAATAAATTAAAATTGAGAATGAAAATTCTAAATTAAATGTGTGTGTAGTGATATAATTTGTATAAAACTAACATGATTCGATAAGACATTGCACAAGAACGGAAGACGGTGAAACCTGTTTAAATCTTGCGGCTTATGTAACAGAGATGCTGCGCACATCCTTACTTACTCATTAACTTGCTCCGCTATTTCTATTGTGATTACTATGACGGCTTGTGAACTGCGTTTAAGACGCTTAAATATAAATATATGTATGTATGTGTATATGTACATACACCGTAGAAACTCAAATAGAAGTTCTTTTATTAAATACTTATTTTGATTATTTTTTTAAAATTTAATACTATTTAGTAATCTGTTCAATAAACATGATAGTAGTTGCTGCCTGTAACTTTCTTTGCTTTAAATTTGCGAACCTTGCTATACTTTATGTATTTTTAATTTAAAACTGTCAATTCCATACTAACATAATGTCGATATTGTACATACCATCCTAAAAAGCTTTTGTTAAGGTAGGTTTCCATGATCAAGCTATATCTATTGCTTATACTATACTGCTGGACTAATACGGTTCCTATTTTCTTACATCATGTGTTTGAATCTTCAAAATCAATTATGCTCTCTGCCCTGCCCAGGTGTAATAGGCGTATAATATATACATAGATATGTTTAAATATTCATAATTGATAAATAAAACCCAAAACAACTAGGAACATAGTTAAAACTTGTACATTATATAATAGAGCAAATTTTATTACAAGTCTCATAATATTACGTCAATATACGTATGACAAGTGGTTACATTATTTGAATGTTTCATTGTTGTAATTTTGCATGTACATTTGATTTGTGTAAATGTATGTGAATTGTCTTTATCTTTGGGTAAAAAGCTTTCTCCACAGATGCTTTTTGAATAATTCATTAGATGTACATATCAACATATATAGTAGTTACATATAATTTTCTTGTTAAATACCCCTTCATAAAGCTATTTATGTGCTGATATTTTGTTAAATATAATTAATTGACAAAATAAAATGCATTCTGTTCTCAATAAAAGACAAACATAAAATGAAGTATAGTAGTAGACAGCAAGATGAAATGATTTATGTGGAAACGCACTCGTTGAACTCTTTTGTATTAACGGTGAACAAATTCTAACGTGAGTGAAATAATCATGCCGTTTTAAATGCGTTTTTACACTCTTTATATAATGATATACTTTTGTAATAATAATTTATACAAAAAATATTTCAATATTTTAAAACTATAACAGAAAGTGTGATATTTATAAGTCACAATAAGTATAATGTACTAAAGACACGATAGCTCATACATTAAAAAAGTCTTTAAGCTTGACAAATTATCTTCAACGTTTCAGTAATATTTCTGTAATAAATTTTATTACAAATAAGATTTCGAAATTCACAAAACTTTTATCGCAGTAAACTAGGTTACGATATAATTTGTTAAGTTCACGTAATTTGTTTTAAGGCAATTGCAAAGTGAATGGCAAAAACTAAGCCCTTACACCTTACAATACACCGTGAAAGCGTTATGACATTTTAAAATTTGTTAATTTAATATTTATCATATATTTATCCTATATTTAAATTTGAGGGAAAATTATTAAAGTTATTCTACAAATGATAAACATAGTAACCATAAAATGTCATTGTTTAACCAATATTAAAAAAAATATTTGTTATTCAATTTTAAATTCAAGGTGCTAATTTTTCACACAAGGTTCTATATAACGTTACATATAAACAGCTTGGTATAAAATTATACACGAGTATATATAATAAACAAGTCACTCGTTACTAGCCTGTTAGCAAACAGGCTAGTAAAAAAGATTATTGAGCAATAATCATAATTGAGTAAAAACACAATATAATTTAAATTGAAATAAGAAACTAACGAACGATTCATCTTGACATTCCGATACTTTATATATTTAAATGTCAAGTAACTAAAAAACTAGCATACGTAGTATTACAGTTTTTGTTAAATCAAAATATTAAATAAGATTATGTTGGTACCATTGGGACGGCATATCTGACAATTATGTATCATATCGGTATCTAACATGAATAAACTCCTAAGTTTGTAAGTTACCACCATAAATCGCATCTCTATGTCGATAAGAACAAAAGTGGCTTTGTGAATTACGACAGACGCATTGAAGATTAATTGTTTAATTATTAAATGATAAATGGTAAGACTATGATTATTTTTCAACTAATTCAATTCTTTAGATTGTGGCGTTTCGAATGCTTTTTTAAAAGCTGTAAATAAAATATATAAAATAAAAGTAAATATACTAGTTTTAATCGTATTTGGTATAGATATATTATACAAAAGTGATTTTAATATAAAAGTTTCAAACTTTTATTAACATAGATACTAAAAGTGTTAAAGGATTAATTAGCAGTTTATCTGTACAAATTAATTATGTATATATTGTATATGATTTGGAACCTAAATCGGAATTCGAATATTTTTTTCCAATGAAGGTGTGGACCTTGAGTTAAACAATTCCGGCCCCTTTCCATTCGTTGAGTAATGGAGGAAACCATTAGCCAGTAGTTACATTTACAATAACTTAATTATATTTAGACATAAAGTAATTATAAAAATTTAAATTATTTATTATTTTTTTTTTTATTTGTATGCCTTTATAAATTTAAGAATGTAGAGAAATTACACGTTGAGTGGCCGAACTCAACACTCGATTTTGTCTTAATACTTGTCCAGGGCAGGGAAATTGAATTAGTAATTCCCCTAAGTGCGGATCGAACCCAAAATCATGGCGTTGGCAGATGTTGAAGCTGATGATATCTCATGGCGCATAAAAAATATGAAATCCTTACAAAAATAATAAAAATAGATAGTCAGTTCAAAATCACCTCTTTACATTTTTACCACAGAATATAAAAACGAAAATTAATTATATAAGACAAAGTTCGTTAGAAGTAATTTTACGTGTTAAACATACACGTATTAAAATTACACAGAAACTAAACAATTAGTCAACCAGTGTTTAAAAATATTGCTTTGCTTTTTACTAATAAAAATTACATTTTGAAAGACGAATGCGGCGTGTACGCAACCAAACGTTTGTTGCTGCGCCGCACAGCACTAGTTATTAAATATTCTGAACCCTTTCCAATATGTTGAGCAATGGACGGCGAAGGATAATTTCAGTTCTATTTGTAATTGCCAGATGTTGATCTAGTTAAATATTTAGCACATTGACACCAGTTCTGGCTTATAAATATAATTGAAAATATGATTACTATTGAAATATGAGTATTATTATTAGATAGATTATTGTAAAAATGTAAATGAAAAAAACTTACGTTTAAGTTACGTGGAAGCCAATACATATAAAATAATTACTATTACTTAACAAAAGAAAGCTTTTGCAGTATAATCTAATAAATATTAATAAAGACCGCTTAGAATCTAGACAAGGACGTTACGCATGGAAAATGTTTGACAAGAAATATTTAACCAATTGCTTTGCAAAGCAGGTATGAATGGCATATGGATATTTCTTTGAAAAATTTCAATTATGCTTTAGTGTTGAAACTTTTGGTCAGATATAATTTGACTTCAGTTTTTTATTTCATTCGTAGTGGTACAAGTAACTACATAAACTACATATATTGTTTTTAATTACAAATATCTTTAGCTTATTATCGATAATGAGTATTTTTTGTTTAGATTTCGTATGACCTTTACGATTGAAACGCTTTAGATGTTACAAATTTGAAATTATAAAAAGAATTGGGGTAAAGTTTTTTTAAAAATTAATGAAATTAGAAACCAAGCCATATAAGTATAGTAGATAAATGATCAAAACAATATTACGATATGATGAAAATATTATTAAACAAAGCATCTCAATTAACTTAGATGTTTATGTAACCGATGGTCAGCGTCAAGATAGAATACCTAGATATTATAATATAATATACATATATAACTTCCGTTATTATAATCGAAAGTTATATGAAAGAAAAAATTGTATTATCATTATTAGTTATAGTTAAATATTTAGTATTAAAATTTATAGGTTATGAATTAAAAATACGCATCAGGATGTAATAATTTGAAAATAAAACAAGTAGTTTATTCACCTAATAAATAATTATCAACGCGTTATGTAAAATTTTACTAAAAAGATTTTTATATCTTAAAATTTATAAAAAGAAAGACAGACTTAATAAGAACTAAAAAAATAACTCGACTATACCATTAAAAAAATAATAGCTCTCTCGATATTTATCACAACCTACTGTAAGATATTATATACTCAATACAATATTCTATATTTTTATAATAAGGGTAGACAGAAAAAACACAAGTATTAATACTCTCCGTTCTCCGTTTCCCTTCCGAATTCATGGGAAGCTTCCCTATACGAATTGGGACTATAGTCTTATCGGGTATATGTTTGTGCAAAGAAATCAATCGAACAGGCTCTTCTAAAATACAATAAGGCATATTATTTTTGTAATAAATTAATACATATGACATTTAACTTGTATATTTATAACTATTCATTAAATTTTAATGTGCATATGTCAAGCTCTCAGAGCTTGTTGTACAAGTTTTATGTATTAATATATTAACGTACGCGAAAATGTGTTCGAGATTCAATAACATGAAATATCACTAATAAATTTAAATTTGGCTCGAAATTATATAATGATGATATAATCTAGTAGAAACGTTTAAAGGTTAAATAATATTAATATTTTTAAGTTAGTTTATCTATAATGAATGTGTGTTCTGTAATTACATATATTATAAAGCGCACTTATATCCGTTTTTCGGTGAAGATAATTAATAAACGGATATAAAACTACAATTATCTATGCAATTGTATGTAATTGAAAGTATTTATTAATTTCAGATGTAAACGTTGATTTTACACACAATAATAATTAAATACCGTCCGTTCGTATACGAATTTTAATTATAATTCAGCCTTTCTAGAATGTAAAATAAATACCGTTCAAGGCCAAAGCATGTCTACTAAATGCTATACTTATTATAAAATTATCATTAAAGATACATATATGATAATAAAATAAAAGTATCTTTTTTTTAGGTTTACAATTAATTTTAGTAACAAATATAAAATACAAGTAAATATCTTACCATAGGCAAGGCAAACGGTCAAAATAGCGAAATTTGCAGTAATCCTCATGTTGTCAGTGTATCGTGACGTCCGCGCGTGAACTCAGCCCGGCAGCACTGGCGCGTGCGCAAGCGCAGGCCGCAGCTACCACCATCGATGAACAATCTATAGTATGGGCAAGATTTTCTTTCTAAATTTTACCTTTAATTTTTGTAGTACAATATTTCATTGAGATATTTTTTGAATAAAAAATAATCACAGATAATAAAAACTTAGAAACTTTTTTAAAACAAAATAAAAAAATATGACTATTCAATACAAATTCACACTTATTAGCGATTGTAAGTTTAACAATATGAATAGGTCTAGTAATATAAGTCATTATTATGAAGAGCGTCAATTTATATATTAAACACTAATAAACTTTGAAAACCGTACTATGAATATGGTAAGCGTCGGCGAGTTCGAGTTACCTATTACGAAAATGGCCATATACCTCGTGCGGCGTGCTTTGTGTGACAATATCACACAGATATATGAAAACTAGAAAAGCTTTAGGTCATGTAGAGATTTTTTGTTTCGAATTTTGACTTTTGTTTGAACATTTGTTGGAATTTTTATGCCTTTTGATGTGTCAAAATTAAAAAAGAACTTTGTTATTTGTTTACATTTGTTCATTAATTACTTTAAAAAAGATCTATTATGTTGTATTCTTACCATGTTTATATTGTTATAATTTTTAGACGTTATAATTCAAAATCAGCTTGCATTGACCTTTACCTAATAATTACTCATTTAAACGGAAATATTTCGTGCAATAAAACTTGAATGAAAGTAAAAGTAAATTACATTTTCAAAGTTCATTTATTGCTAAATATTAAGTACTAATTAAGGTTTTTAATAAAAAATTAAATAAATAGAAACTTATGGTTATAAAATGAGTATGTATGTAATTGGTCCTAACACTCTGGTCTGGTGGTTGAGACCCTAGATTTCCTGTGTCACTACAGAACATGCAAGACATGGTCATAGAAATTTGGTGTTGTTATATATTGAGAAGTTTGGTTGGTTATATATGTAGAATAAAATTGATTGTATTGAATTTTAAAAGACATATTTTACAAAAGTATATCGCTATCTAACATCTAATTTATATGTATGTACATACATATATATGTATGATTTGGAATATCGACTTGAGAGTTAAATAACGCAATATTTAAATTATACATGATTAAAGATTTGTTATTTATTAATGGCCGATAAAGATATTATTAAAAAATTGTATCAGTTACGCAAGCATTGATGTAAGAATAAGCCGAATCGTGTTATTGAAGAAATGTCGACCAACTTTACTTATACGGCAACATAACATGCTGTCTGGTGGGCCATAGTGTATGAACATATAACCAATCAAAATACCGTAATGAAATTGGCATATTCTTGATTGATCAAGTTGACTGCGGGTTCGAATCTCATTCAAGATAAATTTATAACGTTATGACATATAACGGTGAGTTCCGCCACTCGAGATGCCTTGAAAATGTCTCAACACACACACACACACACACACACCACACACACATACACACACATATATATATATATATATATATATATATATATATATATATATATATATATATATATATATATATATATATATATATATATATATACATATATAAACTAGAAAAGTTTTAGGTCATGTAGAGAATTTTTGTTTCGAATTTTGTCTTTTGTTTGAACATTTGTTGGAATTTTTATGCCTTTTGATGTGTCAAATATATATATATATATATATATATATATATATATATATATATATATATATATATATATATATATATATATATATATATATATATATATATATATATATATATATATATATATATATGAGATATTTGGAATAATTCAAAATGATTAGGAATGATAAAAATCATTTTTGTCATGCATAATAATTTATGGATATGTTCTTTTATTAGTCTTTTTGAATGTTCTTTTTTAAATTATAATATAAATACAATAACAAATAATAATAAATTACAATAAATGTTTTAAAGAAAATTGCAATAAAAAAATGAAGAACGAAGTAAAAGTTGTAAGAATTTGAACCCGCGCCTCATGGATGCGTAGAAATTCTTTTATTGATTTTTTATAATTCATAACGCTTGATAAAAAAATTGTGATAAATCTATTTATAAAATTCTCCCGTTGTTGCTTGATTGGCTTAAATACACACACAAAGTTACGTGTATAAAATGGTTACCTTTTAAAACGAGTTTCATTATATCGCCATCTAGTTTTTTCGTTGAATATTAGCGTTACTATGTTGAGACTTATGTGAAATTGTATGCTAGCGTCCTCTATTATTACCATATATATTTATTAAAAATTGAATTTAATTAAATTAGCTTCACGCTGTATCCCGCACATGGCAGGATAGGCAGAGGGAACCGTAGGAACCTAGTGTTAAGACATTTCGTTCCCCGCTATCCGCCTTTCGAGGCATTGCTTGTTAAATGGCGGAACTCAACGCCGCGCTTTACATATATTTATTAGGCTATGTATATATATATATATATTATATATATATATATATATATATATATATATATATATATATATATATATATATATATATATATATATATATATATATATATATATATATATATATACTTAGTGTGTATGTGGGCAGAGGGAACTTATTGGTAAAACACTCCGATTCCCGCTTTTCGCTACATTCAGACATTTACATGTTGAGTGTCGATTCTCAACGCCACGCTTTGACTTGTTACCAGAGCTTTGCCGCTGTGCCACGACGGCCCCGATATAAAATATTATTTTTAATTTACTCCTTATTTATTGTATCTCTATTGTGTAAAGTTAATTAAATGCAAGATATTGGGTTTTATTTTGTTTTAAATCGTAAAGATGAAATACAATTGTTTGAAATATATAGGAAGCTTGAAAGTAGCTATGAATATCTGTACTTATATTAACAATTTTTGGACTTTATTATATACTCATATTAAACGCAAAGTTATTTAGCTTATTAAAATAAATAGACATATTCTGATGTCATCAGAAATATTTAGGAGTTAGGTAAAATAAATTACACTTAAAAAAAAAATATTAAAATAATATATTGATTCGATCACAAAGAAGAAATTATTTTTGTTTCTTTATAAATAAAACAAATCAAATGACTATCACTGTTTATTTAAATTATAAAACTAATAGTAATTTTTATACATTCTAATTATTACGCCTTCTTCGGTAGCTTGTTTTTCTCTAGTGGCTGGCCTTCATAGTAGTTTTCACTGAAATAACAATATTTTTATAAATGTTAATAAATTAATAATTACAAGTTTGAAAATAATTACAATAGAGATTTTTTATGTATTGGTATAACTTACATACTGAACAGATATTACATATAGATATTATAGATTGTTATTTTATAAATATTTATTATTTTTTTAGCAGCTTCACGCTTTTCCCACATATATCAGGGTACACAGACTCCGTTCACTACTTTCCGTCTAATTCTCGAGATATTGCGTGTTGAATGATGCAACTCAACTTCCTTTCCCGTTGACGCTGTGCCACGATGACCTCAATAAAATAAATGCGTATCTCAAGAATAAACATACCATCCGGCTACTTTTTCTGGTTCGTCGCACATGAAAGTATCTTCATTGTAGACCTTGCCAGAAGGACAGCTGCCTTTTTGAGGCTGGCGGCCATTGCGGCATATGTAGAATTTCTGGCAATCCTCAGGGTGTGGGAAGGTTGGATGAGGGAGAGGACGTCCATTAGGTCCCATTGTTTCACCATCAGGACAAGAGAAACCATCGTCTAGTGTGTCTATAAAGTAAAATTGGAATAAATTTAATGGGCTAATTGATTATTTCAGTTCTTATAACCAATTAATTATTCGTACCAAATAATTTGAACTATGATTTATATTGTTTTCAAATGAAATTTATAAAAGCAGTTTCTATAAAAGGCGTATAAATTTTCTTTCTCATTTCAAGTTTTCCAATATCTGTTGAATGAAATTAGTTAAATGTCAATTAAATGATCGCTTAATTTTTCTCTATTCTTATATAATAAAAGTAATTATTTAGTTTTATAATGTACATTAAAAAAAAACATTTTTTAAGTAGAAATAGTATGTGAAAATATACACTATAGAATATATTTAAATAAATGGTGTAACTATATTATTATATTTTTGTACATTTTACTAAATGAAAATATGTTGTAATTATAATAAAATATCGCGAAAGTGTTGATACATTTTATAGCAAATATACCTTTAGTAAGTTGATCACATTGTCTTTGAACAGACTCTTTCCAGTCGCAGTTTGAGGTTTCTTCGTCAAAGTATAGACCAGGAGGGCATGGCAATTCATTAGGGATACCATCTGCGCAGTAGTAGAACTTGTCACATGCCTTGAAAATAAGTCAAAAATTAATGCTGCGATTTAGTATCTTTATGTAAAAAATAATTTGTTTTGCAATAATGTTTTAAATTTTATTTTATTTGATTTATTATTTACGAGTTATTTTGTTTTTAATATTGTACCAATATTATATTTGTCAAAAAAATAACAAACATTGGCTGTAGGGTAGTGGAACTAAAATTTTGTATTCTATTGAAAATAAAGTGTTGATTCATCATTTATCATGTGTAATTTCTAACAATATGCACCATGCAAACGTTTACTTACTTGTGGATCAGGGTGTTTGAAGTATCCGTTTTGTCTTAGACATCCTTTAGTAGGCTTAGGTTCCTCTGGAATATAAAATATAAATACATGAGAACTGCTCACTGATTTCATTAGAACTCGTTACAATATTTTTTTACTTTCTTTAATACAAAAGTACTCACGCAATTCTTTTCTGTCCCCACAGTCTACATTTGAGGGAATGTCGCAAAGTTCCTTATTAGGATTTTCGTCAGAAAATACAAGACCATCAGGGCAAAGTTTGGTTTCCGATTTACCTGTAAAAAATATATATACATATATAAATATTTATATTTATAATTATTTAAAGAATGTTATTTTATTTCGATATAAAAGAAAACTACTGGAAGAGGTCGTGTAATATAATATTAAATTGTTTATTATATATAAGAACGAACATTTTTATGACACTTTTATTGTTTATAATGCTACAATCATATCGTTATAAAGTCAAAATTTATTTACAATAATTTAAGTTATGTATACTTTAAAATGAAATAAAAAAATAATCAAAATATTTTAAACCAAATACTTAATATTAAATAAGCTTTTCAACTATAAAAATTCCAAATACCGTGCTACGTACACGTGTTATATTTAAATATATTAAAGAAGTAATTGGTATTCCATTGCTATACATTTCGAGCTTTCACTATAGATACTTGTTAAAATAAATATTCTAACTGTGAGAATAGCCGTATTAGTATGCGCTACAGAACCTTGAGCGTGAACGTTTCAACGCTTAGTGCGTCTCGGTATTTAAAAGAAAGGATAACAATATAAATTTTCTCAATAAGAAATCAATTTAAAATGCAACATTTGAAGTATTTTGTTGAAATATTCCTTTTGTCTTGGATCTAAACTAGAACTAAGTTGTGAAATGCTACTTTGTTTACAGAAACAATTATATTCTTATTATTATTCAGTAAATTCAATACAAGAATTATGAATTAAATTTCCGAACGTAGTAATAACGCCTTTAAGCAATATGCATAATATAAATGACTGTAGGTGATATGATATATGTTGAATGTATGTTGTATATACGAGTATATGTGTATTTATGTATAAACATGTGTATATCTGTAACCTCGCTGGGTAAAAGTGAACTAGATTACTAAAATTAATGTAGCATTTGATATTTTAATATGAAAAACATATTTTACGTACATATATTCAATTTAGCATTATTAATTCTGAACAAATTTAGGTTCTGTGAACAAACAAGTAAAGATTTAAATAACAAATACAATCTATTGTCATTAGAGACTGAAAATTGGTTTCAGAATTTTTATTTTACTTCTGATTGAAAATATTTTTTTTTATATTTCTTATATATATTTACTCATGCTACTTACATGTAGAGCTACATTTTACAAAGTTTAATTCTCTATTCGCTTCGGTAATCACTAATAATTTTCTTTGGCTTGCTTATTTACTGCATAAGTATTTTTGATTTATCATTTGATTAATTATTAAAAATATCGATTTTTATTTATATTTTAAATAACAATATTTTGTAGCGTGCACATGCACATACTTTTATATGGAATCATCAAATGAAAAAACAAAATATTAAATATATATTTATAAAATCTATATTTATCTATCTATCAGTTTGTTCACACCTATTTAAGTAACATGGGAAAGAAAGACATCGTGGCTGTGCGTGTAATCATGTGTATGAAGGTAAGTGACATTTAAACGACATATTACAAGTCGACCTTTCGGCACACGATACTGACCTCTGCTGCATTTATAATAAAGGTCACATTGGTACGGGTCTGCGTAGAAACCGCTTTTGTCAGGGCAATCGAAGTCCTGTGCTGAAACTGAAAGGATAATTATTTAGTATCGGTACATATTTGAAAAATATGAAATGATGTAATATTAATATTGTTAAATAATAATTTCTAATATAAAAATAATTTCTAATAATAAAAAATAAATATTTACAAACGAACGAACTGAGTGTAGTTTATTTGTGACACTCAGTGAAGTACTCTAAGTAGTGACACTAGTGAGACAACTATCAAAGTTTTTTTAAATTTAGAAGTGCTTTTAATCCGATATATTAGACATTAAATTAGATTTATCAAATACTAATCCGAAAAAATATTATTTTTGATTTATGTTTAAGTTTAATAATTAGATTAAATAAAGCACGACATCAAAATATTCTACAGAGAACCACTAATTTCTTCTTATCTCAATAAAACGTATGTTTGTAACTATAAAAATTTAATTTATGTGACAATTATGTTGGAGGGTTATTAAATTAGTTTTAAGTAATTATTGTTACATGGATACAAAATGCAAAACTCATCATTATTTTTTTTTACAGCTTTATGCTTGACGAGTACGTTTTTTTAAGTCTTGATAATAATTACCTAAAAAATTTGGATATTCGATATTGAAATAGTTATTATATTTAAAAAATAAAGCTAAATATATAAATAATATATTTTTTATAAAAAATGTCTTATTATATAAGAAAAAAAAAACAGTCACGATTGCCGAATTTGCTCCAATTTACGCTACTTACACACAGGCCATTTAACACTATTACAGCTACCTTATAAGTTTCGAAAATCCGATATGCCGTGACAGCGTTCAATAGTAAAATTGCCCTTGCAAAACATGTATTAAGAAATTACTTTGTACCAAATGAGTGAAAGGACCGTGATCGGTATTGTCTTTATATTTATTGACCAAAAAAATTGTTGGTGTAGATTTTATATGAGTTTTCAAATCTTTAAATATCTTACAATCAGTTCTGAAACTTAACTAAAATTCATTCTTATATAAACTTTTAAATATTGTCATCTGGTTAGACGGAGAAAGGTGTTGACGCGATCTTATTTCGAAGTCTGCGGTATCATTCTAATTGAATGAACCAGGAAGAAAATCTTCAGCTTTCTAAATGCTTAAATGAAATTTATTGTATACTTTAAAAAGTACAATCAAGGTTGAAAAGCTCATTACATATCTTTTGTCAGTAAGCTTTTAAACGCTTTTGCGTAATAATATTTCATCACATGTCGTACTGGGCTTAAACAGCCTTAAGACATAGATTGTACAAACGAGTTTTTGACTAACTTGGGTGACATTGATTGATAACCGTCATTATGCGAGTTATATTTGAAAGGAAGAAAGCAATCAATTTGCAATATAATGATCAATTTTACAATTCATCTAGAGTTTCCAAGTTTTTGTTACATTTCGATGCAATCTGTTTAATTTCGTGTGAAATAAGTAAACAAGTAACCACAATATTGTGGAATTAACATAACGTCCTTGATACATTACCGTTACTTTCATAATCCTGAAGGGAATTCTAAATATAATTTATTATTTAGACGTTATAGTAAAACAAACCTTATATATGTATATACAATTGTGATCACAACCAAGCAATTCGCGCTAGAGCTTTTCCTTTATGATAAACTTAAAAGCTGTAGGTAGTGAACGTGTTTTTGCTCCGTGTTCAAAAATATTAACTTTCAAAGTATATTGAACTTCTATATAGAGTTTTTTGTTATTATTTTATCCTATACTGCAACTAACATTATCTTGTATAGTAAAATGTTAAATCTTTTTTATAAAATAAAAGTATCCTTATAATTTTAAAAATAGGCACTTAAATGTATATCGACAAGTATTTTACTTATTTTTTTTATTTTTTGATGCTGAAAGTAAAATTTAACTAATTTTTACTTAAGCTTTCTTAAAATGTAGTTTATTTCTAATATAAATATAAGTAAAAGTTAAAAATAAAGAAACTTACCTAAAGTACAAAAAGCGAATGCGATAATTAAACTCCTCATGTTGAAAAATAACTGATTTTATAAATTAAATTATATATTTATTATAAGAACCCGGGCACGTGCGGCTCCCCTCGGTGGTTGCTCTGTATTGACGTCGACTGCATTGTGACGGGCGCCGGCGCACACCTAGTATAGTACGTACGATGAAAGAGGCTGCTTTCCTCGAATACTGGTTTCAAATTTTTGTGATTATGACAATTGATAACGTAACTAGAATATTTGATTAGTAGTTTGTTCCGCATAAAACTTTTATGTTATATGTATATTCAATTTAGATATAGTACAGTATGTGATTTTTTAGGTTGAAATAATTCAACACAATAAAAATAATTTAAACAAAAACATATTTTTAAGCGTATAATAGAAGACATTAAAAAAATAATGAACTTTTATCCCATAAGGGTAGGTAGAGGGTGCCTAGTGTTAAACAATATGTATAACACTAGGTACCCTCTACCTACCCTGCTAAGTGTGGAATACTATAGCTATAGCTAATAGCTAGTAAGTTAATGATTATATGAAAAATGAAAAGTGTTAAGTTATATACGTATCGCACTATATATTATAGAATGTATTTACTGGATTATTGTAGAAAATCGAAGTATATGGAAGGAATAAGTCTTATGTACCTATACGAAAGATCACGGATATAATGAAAATAGCTTAAGAGGTTGCCTCAAATTACACAATTGAAGGTCAATCTCATGGCGAAAGGAATTGGTAATCATTGTATTCAACATTCCGCTACATGATCACGTTAAATACAGTTGAATATTCGTATATGTTCAATAAAATCATGTTATTATTAAAAAGTATATCTGTAATTAGTTAAGTTTATAGCGATATATATATAATTATTAAAATTCTTGTAATATTTTTTGTGTAAAGTGGTGAAACTTTTGTAGGAGTTTTTAAGGCATAGAGGCTTTAGTCAAGTATCAACGTTAGTGACAACTCGACAATTAGAAGTGATGTCTAGAAAGTTAGAAAATAATGATTTCTCAGATTTTTTCTCATTTTAAATGATTTATTAAATGGCACGATACATAATTGTACTTGAAAAGAAAAGCCAAACTAATTTAAAGTAAATAATATAAATATTTTTAAGATTATCGAATTTGTTAGACTAGGTCGTAATGCTAAGAATGAAAATACATGTCTTATATATGTGCATGAATATATTCAAATTATAATATATATTTAAAATTATTGATATTTTTTCGTTTTTATTTCATTCAAGGAAGAACCTTCCAATACGTTCGATACGTTTCTAGTAACCTTCGTACAATCATCTTTTGGTCGTTATTTATACAAGAGATTCTGTTTCTGCGGTATATGAAAGTTTAATACATTTTTTGTTTAGCAAACAAGATGTGGGATCAGTTTAATTTAAAAAAAAAAACCGTTTTTTTAGCATATTCTATAATTACATAGACATATGTATGTATATGTATAGGATATACCTATATAATAAAATATTATTCTTTTTTTTATAATAATTTAATAAAAATGTTTTTGATTACTTACAATTATTATTACGTATTGTATAATTTTTATATTGCATAAACTACGCAACTTTCAATTTTGCTTGGAATAAATCAAATATTTTTATAATATTATTTATACTACCAAATTTTTGTTTTTTTTTTGAGTTCTTTTGAGATTTGTTTTGTGCTTCACTCTGTATCCCACATCCATTAGGTAGGCAGAGTAAACATAAAGCTAGAGTTCTCCATTTTATTTCGCCAGAATTCGAAACAATTCTCGTTGAGTGACGAAACTCAAGGCGGAACTTTGGAAATTTGAAGTGCGGGAAAATTAAAATATTTCAAACTCGTAAGAAGGAGCCCAGCCCACAACTACTGCGTCACAATGACCTCTAAAATATTTGTTGTAATTAAAAGAAAGAGTAAAATTTGGTAACTTTTACATTAGATTTATTAATTGAGCAACAAGGTAGGACATAAATTATAAATATATAACATTATCATAGCAAATTTAATTACCATAATAATTGGGGGTCACTTGATATGAAATAAAAAATAAAATTAATATGTACGAACAGGAATTAGGTTAGGTTATTGCAATTTTGTTACAATATAATTAGCAATTTCAATCAATTTTATTGCATCAGCCATTTTTAAAATGAATTATATAAAGCTTTTATATGTGTAAAGTCTACAAAATAAAAGTAAACGCTTATTTACTTTAATGGTACCATAAAAATAAACACCTTCCGCAGTATTCTTGTTACATATTAAGCTTTTTTATTTGATGATAAGTTGTGCTATAAGTCTTTAAAAGCTTCTTGGTGATCTGAATTTAACATTTTGCATAACAGCAGAATAAGAGAAACAAGAAGAGACTGCTAAATCATACATTATTGATAGCTTATACAGTATACACCCACAGAATTTCACATACTCATCTATTTCGGATTATTTTTAATATATTTTATTCATTTTTTTTTCCATAAATAATATTCCTATCATTACATGTACAATAAAGTTTAGGAGATAGATGAAAAATATAATGTGGTGTGAAAAACACATGATGGCCGTGATTTCGAAACTTCTATCTTCAGAGAGGTTTTAGTGAGGAGCTTAATAATACAGATTAAAAACAAATCCTTTAGTAATTATGTCAGCACATTTTAGTAGTACAGTAGAGGAATGTGTGCAATGACTAATGTATTGATAATAATGTCTGATATGAAATTAAGCGAGTTGCAACAATTAGGGTTGAGTAATCGAATGCCATTCGAAAACTAGTGTTAGGCTTAGTGTATATTAAGTATCCTTGAGAACTTGTTGACTCGATACTCTGTTATAAACTGGGTTAGCTATATGTGGGGTGTGGATATTGAGAGGTATATTACAAAGATATAAAGACAGTAATGTTAAATATTATCTATGATGAAAGTTTGCTGAAATTCTTAAGCTTGTGTAGTGATCATAATAATTTTCTAGTAAAAAATATATTATAAAATCAACTACAGTCTATATTTGTCAATTTTCCGTAAGTTCTTGCCACCTATGATGTGTAGTGATAAATAAAGTAGCAGTGAATGTATACGAGCTGTCCATAATCGCGATCGTTGGCGCTCCATGAATGCGTTCAACAATATGCTGAAAATATAGGCAGAAAGTTGAAGCATTTAGTTTTAACTCTAGGTTGTGTCTGCTGTCACTGCTAAATAAAAATAACCGATGACTATGGTGATGGTCTGGTGCTCGACACGTTATATGTTAAACAGTGGCTCGTAATATTTTTAATATGAAATACTTCAATATATAGAGTCTTATATTTGCAAAATCAAAGATGTCAACATGTGATATTTTTTATTATTATTACAATTTTTCCTCATTTGTTTTCAAGTTATCGTCACTGTGATGTAAAAACAGCTTAACCGGTGTATAACTAGACACAGGACCTGGCCTTGCGTGTGTGTGTGTGTGAATATAGATTCACGATTACCCGTGATATACCTGCACTGTACTGGCTTAAAGGAGTATTTATGATTTCCCTTTGTTGTACACGTTATGTAACGTGTATCCGCATAAAGAATCCAAAAAATATGATGTTAATTTGTTTTTTATGATATGAAAATAAAATGAAAATGTTACCCTTGACATTTATAAATGCGGCGATACAAAGATCATGGGTTTGATGTCCTTACGGGGTAAATACTTATGATGGCGTTTTTTTTTTTTGAAGTTTATTATATATGATTATCCTTAATTTTGTTGTTATCAATGTCAAATGTCAATAAGCTTTTGTATATACAATCAGCAGTTTTAAATTATTTTCATACATTTTCGTCGGACACCAGAGGAAATAGTAAAAATTATTGTATCCTACATACAAATTAATGGGAAGCATAATTATCGTGTTCAGTCGAAAATATTTGCGATCCTCTCAAAATAAATGGAAAGCTTCCTTTAAGTTAACTTTTTCAATAATGTAAATAAGTAGGATGCGTAAAAAAATGAAAACTAAAATGCTGTAATAGAAGTGTTTAAAGTTAAATACTTACTTACTAGGCGTAACAATGCGTTAACTATATAACTAAGCGTAGATACATTTAAAAAAAAACAAAAGCCATTATGCGAGAGTTTTGAAAGTTTATTGTCTTTGACATACATACATAAAAATTACTGCATAATAGGCGTTATAAAGCTACGCCTCGTTTATAGTATGACTGACTTATTTTGAAATTTCTATATACATATCGCGCGTTAAATAGTAAAACTAAATAAGGCTTAAATTAGCATTTTATTAATTAGCTCATAAAATGCAACAATAACAAGGTCAGAGTGTGACATTCGGAATTATTTGGTATTCTGTTATTTATATGGTTTACCTTCATACATAATGTCGTGCTTTATTTGAAAACAAGAAAATGTATTCTTTTCTTTTTCTTTTAAAGTGTACTTACCAGCAAAACGATGAGTGTAAGTACACTTTAAAAGAACATTTTGAAAATTATTTTACCTCTAATAAAAGATTTTTAAAGTCGTTACCTATCTTGTAAGAATTCTTGAGATAATCATGATTATCATGGGTTTTTTGACATAGTAAAAGATTTCAACCAATGGGAATAATTTAAATAAGGTTACTCCTCCGTATGCTGATTGAACTCACACTTATCGCGTTCTACTGCTATCATACCATGCCACTGAACTGGACAGGAAAATCGATTTATGTGGACGGCTGATGCTACGGTCTATAAACTCTATATCACTGTATGTTTACGATTGATTTGTAATTTTTGTGATATGGAGATTATAACGATATTTTATACATATTATAACTTTAAACTGAATCTCCGGTCTTATATGAAATGCTGCTGTCGTTGATAAGGGTTACCGTTTTAATTAATTTTTATTTAATTTTATTAAATAATAGAGCTACATACGGCTTTGTATGACAATAGGTGAAAATAGCAGATTCAAGATGATATTTAATTATATAATATATTGTAGTGAAACATATAAATATGGTTCTGTAAATTGTTGAAATTAATAGTAGACACTCGTATATAGTGTTAAATAAATTTTACTTATATAATTTTATTTATAGATTTATGAAATATTGAATAAATATATTGTTATACTTAATCGATTAACTAATCGAACTTATCATATTTTTGATTTTCATAACAGTATTATTGCAACCTACAGTTATATTAACAGAAAATAAAAGCAGCAAAATATTTAACAGTCGATTTCTTTAAAATACCATAAGCTTAAAAGGCAACAAGAAATAAATTCAAACGATTTTAATTCTTTACGTTTTTATATTTCAGATATTCTTGGACGGAGTTGTAGACGTGCTTTCTAGCCTTATTATACTTGTACATAAAATTCTATTACATCTACTTTTTGCCTTTAGAAATGTCTTTACGTATCTTTTAATTTTCACTATCGCATCTTATATGTATATGCCATTTAACAAACAAAGGTCATATTAAAAAGGCAAAAACATGGCAATAAATTATTCAGGCCATGGAAGATTTTATGCCGGAAACGAATTACATATGTAAATAGTGTATAGTAAGGTCTGAGACATACTTTTTTTATTCATTTTAAAAAGCTCAGAGCTCTTCTTTATTAAATTCCCTACTAGTGATAAAGCGGGTATTATATTGTGCTTTATTAACCTTACGGATCTACTGTAGTTTCGTGGGAAAACTGCAGTTTTCTGGAATGCAGTTTTGTGTGAAGTTTCTATTTACGGTAATAACTCTGAAAGCTTGTAATTATTCCGATCTAGGTATGCATTGTATTCTAGATTTCAAGGAATTTTATGAATTATTTTACGTTTATAATGTAACAAATTTCATGTTTTAAAATGTAAAATCTTAATAATATAGTCAGTAATTCCATACTCAATGCCGTCTAAGGACTTATTGGGGCCCATTATATACAAGATATTCAAGGCCCTCTTGTGCCCGGTAAAAAAGAAACTGTCAGTACTTATTGAAGAATAATTTTTATTATGGTTTAGTGAATTGATTTTCTATTAGAATTCCTAAAATATTATATAAAGGCTGTCGTGACGCAGCGGCATAGCTTCTGACTGTATGCGTAATGGCTGTGGGTTCGATTCCCACTCGGGAAGAATGGATTATATTACCCTGCTATAAGCGAGAAATAGCGTGAAGCTATTTATTTATATTTTGAGAACAATTTCAGGTTTTAGATAAACCGATATTATAATGAATTCATAAGCTTACTTAATAAATCAAGTATAGGTATTTATAGGTACCGACGTACTTACTATTTTAGTTACTATAAGGGTATAGGCATAAATGAAAAAAGATATAAATCTTATCATATATTAACTTATCAAGTCTTAGAAGTAGCTAAATTATTTTATCATTAGTTTAGGACCTCGACTTGGGACCTGGTGCGGCGTCTTCAGAGTCCTTGTACCAGTCCTCGCTATAAACAAAGAATTAATTAATATTTAACAATTAAATATATAGTTACAGTTTCTAAATATACACTGTGTAACGTTAAATTTAATAAATATCAAATACTATAGTAATGAAATTTTCCGAATTTTTATTAGTACTTATAAAAACAATAACCATTGAATAATAATATTAAATGTTCAATTTAACTTACCATCCACGAACATTCTCGGGAGCGTCACATTTCTGACTCTCTTCATTGTATACTTCGCCAACCTGGCAACCGAGGTCACGGGGTTCTATGCCATTTAAGCAAACGTAGAAACGTTGGCAGTCATTGGGGTGGGGGAATTTGGGGTGAGACTCGACTAGGCCTCTGGAATCAAGTTGTTGGCCCTTGGGGCACTCGAAACCGTCCTTGGTTTTTTCTGAAGAAATAAGTTATTATTAATATAAATATTTAAAAAAATCTATGTATATTACAATTTTATGATATAAATAGTTTAATTTTAAATGTATGTGGTGCTTTGGAGTGCTATTAGGTAAACTACAGGATACTAAGTATTTTTCCTATGTTATACAGGCAAATATTGTGTTAATAATTCATCAGTATACGATATTGTTATAAAACATTATTTATTTCAAAGTTAAATGTTGTCACGTAATCAAGTGTCATATCGCAAAATATCGCACATTTATTTTTAACGTCGTTTTAGTAGATTTGTTAATTCTCATAAGTGTATGTTAAATAAATAATAAAGATTGGTCATAAGTAGTGTATTGTAGTAATAAAGTGAACGGAATTGTAAAAGGGCGATATGTACGTGCACATTTGTAGAAATATCTAAGTGAGAGGTAGTTGACATTAATATAGGAATTTTACGGAACATTATTTATTATGGTATTACTTAGAAAATAATTAATTAAAAGTTTACTTACTCTCTTGACTGGCGCATCCTTGTCTTCCAGCTGAATCAGGCCACACGCAGGTACCAGAGTACTCGTCGAAGTGCAGACCAGCGGTACACTTAACTTCGATGGCTTCACCTTCGATGCAGTTTATGAAGACATTGCAGTTGGAGGGTTCAGGGTGAGCGAAGAATCCGTTACGACGGGGGCATTGACTGTTGGGCTTAGGGGGTTCTGTTAAACAATAAATAGTTTTATAAATAAAAAAAAGTTAATAAATAACAAGTAGAAAAACTAAACAGCATGACAATTTCAATTATGTCACCATCAACGTTATTATTTAGCAATAGTTACACGCTTGGATTTTCAGATGCGGTGCGTTGACCTTTATTGTACAATAGATTTTTATTCAATAAATAATATCAACGGTTATGGGCCAGATATTAAAGACAAAAAGCCCTTTCAACCTTGCCAGGATATACAGACTTGGTATAAACAATGAAATGATCATATTATTGTCAGACCGTTCAATTTTATTTTATTATAGATTTCTAAACGACATGTGTGTTTACGAAAAATATTATACATACATTCAAAAATATTACCACCAAGGTGAACACTATCGAAACAACTTTTGAAATCGTATTATTAAAAAAAAACTTAAAAGTTGCATCATCTTGGAGTTGGCATAACTTTCAGACTAGAAATGGGAATTTTAATGCATGTTGTAAACCTTGATATTGCACCGGTTACGATGCTGAGGTCGAATTCTAGGTAAGCAATTAAACGTAGGAAATATGAATTCGAAATTTGTACACGAGGAATTGTGTGCGATCACTATTCATATTTTGTTCCGCTCTCAACCAATTCGCCTTGGTCTAAGTTAATTTGCCTCGTATTAAATTCCTTTCACGACCCATTAAATGCCTAACAGACATACAACGTCAATAAGAACAACTTCAAGACGAAGTATCTATACTAAATGTTGTAAGGTAAGGTAATTGCATACTTAAGTATCTACTCACGCGTTCTTGACAATAAATATATGTAAATGTCTGTAAAAGACTACTAAGGAATCTTGTTAGTCTTTAAATAGAATCATGAGCAATGCAAGTGAAAAAACTATAGAAATTCTTTAAGGTCATACAATTAAATAAAACATGCTATTTCTAAACGTTCTAGCAGTTTTATATGATTTAATAACATGACAATCTAGTGTCTAATTGGCCTAGAAAACCGCCAGGGTGTGACCTAGGTGGTCAAAGGTGGACAGGACACTTTCATTTCTGACATGGTTGCGTTATATGACCTTCAGCAGAAATTTCTGACGTAAAACGTTACTTTTATGTCATGTATACTAGTACCTATTACTATTATAAATGTTTTCGATATTTAGATACTTACGGAGCTCGACTCTGTTTCCACAGTCTACATTGAAGGGTTGGTCGCATTTGTTTATCTTTCTAATGGTGGGGTCGAATACAAGACCATCGGGACACAACTTGGTGGTGGCAGCACCATCAACACACTCGTAGAACTTGTCGCACTGTCTGTCATCTTCGTATTGGCCGTCCTTGTTGGGACATTTGAATTGGGCGCCTGTAACAAAAGTAAAGACTGTTAATTATATTTTCTACAAAGCCAACTATAATCGCTGTTTAAATTAACTATTATGCACGTTTGAATGTTAGTTATTTAAACAGCTGATTATGAGGCGTTAGAAACCATTAATCTGCAATTTAACATAGTGAAAGTGCTATCAATCAATTCAAGAATCAGAGCGACCGTGCTCTGACACTCTAAAGACCAAACGAGTCGGTTTTTTTCTTACATAACAACGCAATCTTATATAATCATCAGCAAACGTCAACAATCGATATTGGGTTACTTGTTCTTACGCGTACTTTGGTAATACGTAACTGATGGACAACATGTGAAGGTTGTTTTATATTAGTAAGGCCCTGTTGCAAGAAATTGCATGCCAGTAACTCTACGCGATAAAAACTATTGTATACCAAACCTAATATGTTTCGTAAATGAGTTGGCCAACTAACAATTAAATTTGTTAGTCAAAACTTAATTGCAATGAAAATTTTATATCATATTGTAACCAAATACCTGAACCACGACTAATGGTTATTTAAAATTTTGAATATTTTTAACTTTTTTAAAACGTTTTATATAGAAATTTTGTTAGTAGGTAACTATTTTAAGCTACTAGAAAATAAACATTTAAAAGTAATAGCAAGTCCAGAGCAAATTTCATGTTAAGTCGCGGTCGGTCAAGGTGAAGTGAGTAAAGATTTATATAAAATAGTCCCATTTTATTATAAAATGTTATAATTAAACAATTTTTTCATTGCTATCTGAGTTCATAAATATTTAAGTGAATTTAAATTATCAAACGATGATGTGTAACTTGTTATTCTGTGCTAAAGCAAATTTAACTATGCAAATGATATTATAGATCACAGTCAAATTTATTACCCAGTAACCTTTTCTACAACTCCTGATTTATATTAATTTGATAACCATTCCTTTTTTACTATACCTACAGTGTCAATTATCATATTATTAATGTTAATATAGTAAAATTTTTATGATTACAAACATTAGTTTGATTATACATTAAACTGCACACGTGGGATAAATATTCCAGGCTTTGAGCGCCCGCGCAAGCTATCGCAACATGGCAAGGTGACGCAACGCATCGAGAAGTGAAAGCGAGATGTTGCGACATGGTGCATCGCTCGGATGCATCACAGGTCGCATTGTGACCTGTATTGCCGGTGAACTATCAACTTTATATCCAGTGTGTGTGATTGTAAATTATGCAACCCAGGATAATTACTGCTCAAATTCTCCTTGAATTTGTGGAAATTTTACAGAAAGACAAGCTTTTGCTTTATTTATATTATTGGCATGGTAACGGAAAATTAAGTATCCTTATCCTAAAAAAATATCGAAACTAGTTTGTCCGAGTCACGTTTTGCTCTTTGGTGACCGGCATACAAAAACAAATGTCAACAGCGAGTTATTTCCTTAAACATGTTTTTAAACGTGATTAAAATTAGTAAATCTTATATTCAGTCCAAGATTGTGATCCTTTTTCTTATGTAATCGTAATATGTTAATGAACAAATTATGAAGCTATAAAAAATTTGATGCGAATTCTTTATGAAATTGAAAGGTTGCGTTAATTTATTACACACTGGGACTTTATCAAAAACATTATTTTACTTACTAAAAATATTACTAATAATAATATATTTTGGACATAATTGCATAATGGACCTATTTGATAATTATCAAAATTAAACACGATATTAGCATTCCACCTAGTTTACCAACACAATATAAAAGCTACAATTTCCGGTTGCTTATGTAAAGTGATCATTGCAAAAGCCTATCTAACATTTGCGTAAATCTAATATAGCTGTGTCAACACGCAACTAACGCAACTTGTAGAAATTTTATATTATTATAACTTTAGTAAAAAGTACTTGAGCGAATGTCAATGTCGAATGTATTAACTTAGTCAAGAGTAAAGAATTTATTGTTTCTTGTCTTGTTGTTAAAGCTATTCAGTTTCGAAAGAAAATAATTTAATTGCCTATTCGCATACAAAGTCGTCTGCTACTTAATATACTTTAATTAACCACCCCGATAAAAAAATATTGGGTACATTGTATTAAATAACTTTATCAACGACCATCGCGTTTATTTGTCAAAGTTAAGTTGACACGTCACCAGTATGCCACAAAGGCGTCATATAATGTAACTTTTTCTAAACTTATATTCGTTCTAGATATTGAAATACATCATGTTATTTATTTACAGTATTTATATGTAACCTGAAGGGTAGTTAAATTTATTAGAAAGTCACTCCACTCTCCGTTTAAAGTTATTCAAGGAGCCGTTTATAAAAGTATGGACAAAAAAGTAATATTGTTAAAATTAACGGAACTTTTAATATAATTTAGTATTCTAATTATATTCAATAATTTTATGGTTAATTTTCTATAGCTTTTTGTGCATTAATAATCTATCAATGTATTTATTATTTATTATTCATGCTGACTAACTTAACGGATATATGTAAGAGTCACATGGGATCCGCAACTAGATTACTTTGCGTATAGAATATAAATAAACGCAAACAAATGCTATATAATGGATTGTGAAAATTATTAGTCGGTACGTAAATAATGTGGGTAGTTTAATACATTTTATAATTATAAAAGACTATAATAAATGAGTTAAAAAAATATTTTAGCTAAGCTTTTAAATAACTTAATGATTCGTTTCTATAAATTAGATAGAAGGAACTATATTTTATATTATGAAGGTAGTATTTTTTTATGTAGTTCGGTAATTATATAGTACTTATATTACCGAACTAAATAGAAAAATAAAAAGAGAATAGTCCTTTTATAAAGTAGATAATAATATATATATATATATATATATATATATATATATATATATATTATTTATCTTAGTATATTACTCATTCATTATAACTTCATTTAAACGAAATTCGTTATAACAAATGTTTTATAACAATATGCAATTTATTTTTTTCAAAATATTAACTAAATATAATTTTACATGTGAATTTAACATTAATCTAAAATATTATATTGATAGTTAATTCTCAAAATGATTTTCACCTGATAAAATTATTAAATATAAACTTACTCGCAAGGGCGGCAACCGCTGCCAAGACGATGAACACTTTCATGATGACCTTTTGATTAAGATATTAAAAATATTTTTAAAAATACAATGACTAGATTGCGGTCCGACCCCTCTGGCGACCCTGGTGCGACTGACGAATGCAGGCGTCGCGCGCGCTTTTTCTTCACCTGACCTGCGTATGCGCCTAAAACCGGTACGAAGACTTAGGCGTGATTTAATAAATTATATTATTAGTGAAACAATACAATTTTTCACGATTGTATAGTAATATAATCATGATGATGTCTTTATTAAAGTGTGGTATTCCTAGAAACGTATTGACCGTTTCACAATTTGCCTCTACGTCAGCGAGTGTTAGGCTGTAACAGTAATAGGCGATCAGTGAGTCCAGCAAACGAATATGTCGCATATAAACATTTCTGTATGCAGAACATAATTTATAACGTTAGCACGAAATGATATTCATATAATTTACTAGACTTATATGTAGTTAACTGTACTGTACCTACTGTATTCTAAAAACTCAAGACTGTCCACGATATGTTGTGAATAATAATATCATTTTGTTCAATTGAAAATATTTTTTCCAATGAGGCACGTTGACCGAGTGTTTGACCAGTGTCTACCATTCACTTTGACAGGTTTCTTAATTTAAGTTTCATGAAATTCAACATTCGAGTTTGGTGCGTAGTGGACATTTTTTTCGCTTTTATATATATTTATAAAGTTATACCACTATACATAATTTATTATAACTCACAAAGGTAACTTGTTGATAAATTATTATCTACGAGTACAATACTTAATTTCAAAGCTTGCAATGTCTAACTTGGAAGTGTGTTGTAAAGATACATAGAAAATATATTTTTGTGTATATAAATATTTTCGCCCTCTTAAAGTCAAGTAGAGCTATTATGGATACAACTCTATATAATATTGAATTCACTTTCTCATATAAATAAATGTTTACAACAGACAGTAATACATTGATATATACATACATATACAATAATAAAAAATGGTACGTTCTAAATTAAAAGCAAGTCTCGTAGAAAATCCTCACAAACATTTGCTAAAGTTCAACAAGTATTCATATAACGCTTGCCAAACAAACTGACCTTTTCTATATTCGCGGCCGGAACCGAATATAAAGAAATTTGCATAATATTAATAACTGAAGATGCCTTAGTGCACGCCCACAGACATATAATATGTAGTAGGTAGATTGTAGGTAGGTAAGATAATTAATGTATAAATTATTCGTTCATAGAGGCGAAGACAGTGGTGTTATCCTATATGTACATATATAATTGCTTCATTTTTATAATCAATATTAAGTTTATGTTCACATACAGTCTGTTTCTTCTTCGAGGAACATTAATTATCTTTAATATAAATATATATAGTAAGATAGACTACACATAGCAAAAGGCCGTGTGGTGAATTTTAAACAGATCCAATAAACCTGTGATATTATCATAAATTAAATACAATTTACTCAACCCAACCTAACCTAGCAAACATGATTAAGTTTGAACTACACAAACCGGTGTTTAAGAGCTATGCCACAAGTTATTTTTTGATGATTTTGTGACATTTCTAAAATATTTATTAAACCGAGCTGCCAGTTTAGTTAAATTGATCTCTTTTTAAGTCCACAAATATCTTTTCATTTAAATACTTATGTATTTTAATTTCTGCGGGGGTCTCTTTTAGTATTGAAGACATTCTTATTGTTGTCAAGTGTAGCTCGAACAATTAGTGGTAACATGGTAACCAAAGGATTTTATAGCTCATGTACAACATTTTCTCATGACAGCGGCACAAAAAAAAATGCTAAGCAGAAATAAGCGTATTTCCAAAATTTAAAAAAATATATTTCATCAAAATCACATAAGTACTGCTTATTCAAATTTATCCTTGAATTAAATTCGAAGAAAATGATGATGAAAAAACTGTTGAACAAGTTGTCATTATTTATGTTTGAAGGAAATCTACTTTTTAAATTGAATGTTTAATATTAAATTCAGTATTATTTCATTATTAACTTGGACAAACAATTTTTATCTGATTCACTGTCTCAGTACCTTTTTAGTAATAAAATGTGCTCATCTATTAATTTAATTGATATTGAATTTTATTGTTAAACAATTGTAGTATTTTATGTTTTTGTAAGTTTAAAATTTACATATACAATACATATATATTTGTTTATACAATATGGCCTTAATGCGACTTTCTGAGTCGCGAAAGATCATTGAGGCTACGCTTAGTGAAGTATAATGTTACTATTTGGTAGTGACTATAATAGTATTGTCATTATTGTTAACATAAATTAAGTACCTAGTTCAATTAAACAAGCTGATTCTGATCTGCTGTTTCTCATTTTTTTTTCATAGAAAGATAAAGGAAACCTAATGTTACGACACGATGTTTCCCACTTTCGGTCAATTTAATAACAAATTATAAGCAGAATTCAACGCCTAGTCATAAGTCACCAATGTAGGAAGTAAATTTCAAAAGCATTGAATTGATGTTAATAAAGTATTGGTAGACAATAGGATAGCATGATTCATAAATTAAAGTAAATGAAATATGAATGAAAGGTACAAGTCAATTAAAATATAATAGCGGTAGATACTTGGAATGAAAAATATATAAATATAATTTATGACATTTTTTTTTAATTTGTATCTAGTAATTAATTAATGTTTTATTTACCGTACAAAAGTGTTCAATGTGCGCAATGGTTCTGAGTTCAATTAACAAAATCTTGTTTATTTTTTGTTTTCAAAAATTTATTTAGTTTTTTATATTTTTCTGATGGTGATGTCTATCTTTGGGAAATCATCTCACTTTACATGTGGTTACTTAGAGATTCTCTAATGGCCCCTTATACGTAGGATGTGTGTCCCCACGTAAGCCTTTCAAAAGACCATGTTCGTTTGAACCTGAGATAAGAAAGGAGAAAAATAATAGAAATAGTAATTTGAAAAATTAAGAACGAGCTTTTTATAATTGGCTTAAAAAAATTCGAGAGTTAATGTTTCAGAATTTCATATGAGAATTTGAAAATCCATAAGTATTATGTATCTACATTTTCAATATGCTTAGTATACGTATTACTTGGTAATACATGTGTGTATCTATATATATATATATATATATATATATATATATATATATATATTCAGAGGGTGTCTGGTATATTCAGAGGGTGTCTGGCCAAATATCTGTCCGATATTGGTACTGGGCATACGGGTACGCGACCCCGGATCCTCGAGCCACCACTGTCATACTCCTTCCCAATCCATGAAAGTGGTGTCCTTACCCCCCCCCCCCCCCCTTTTCTACTAATCTTTTCCCCTCTCATCCTTGGCTTTTCCCACAAAAATGGGTTTTGGAGGTCAGATGGCAATCACTCCATTAAAAAGCCGCCACCTGCCACACATATGAAAAGGAAAAAGATGTTGCTGGGTACTGCTAGGGCGTCGCCGCTAAACGACGCGCAGGCACATCGCCCTACACCTGTGTTAAATGGGCAAGGGCTACCGTGTCAAGTACGGACACGGCTAAAGAAGAAAGTACCCAGAAGGAAACTCCGCTTTGCAACGTGGAATATTGGCTCTCTAACCGGACGATGCAGGGAACTAACAGATGTACTCATGAGGCGTCGGGTCCAGTGTGCTTTCCTTCAGGAAACCCGCTGGAAGGGCAATAAGTCCCGTATCATCGGACAGGGTTACCAGCTCATATACACTGGGTCTCCTTCCGGTAAAACTGGTGTAGCAGTAGTTTTATCTGAAGAGCTACGGAATGGTCTCCTCGAAGTTGACCGACGCAGCGACCGCCTGATGCGGGTGAAGGTACTGGTTGAGGGGGCTATCGCCAACTTAATCAGTGCTTACGCTCCCCAGGCTGGTTGTAGCGGGGCCGAAAAGGAGTCATTCTGGGAGCAATATGAAGACGTTCTACTCGCTATACCATCTACCGAGGTGATCATAGTTGGGGGAGACCTTAACGGTCACGTGGGTAAGGCTGCGGATACGTATGAACGTGTCCACGGTGGTTTTGGTCACGGTCGCCGCAATATAGAGGGCGAAAATATCCTAAGAACCTGTATTGCATCTGATCTGGCCATCGTGAATACGTTCTTCCAAAAGAGTCCGCAGCATCTTATTACGTATGCGAGTGGACTCCATTCAACCCAAATAGATTACCTATTGACCAGGCGGTGTCATGTTGGCAAGGTACTAACTGTAAAGTCATTCCTGGTGAAAGCCTCACTGCCCAACATCGTCTTCTTGTCATGGATTATGTCGTTACCCCGATAAAGAAATTAGCCGAGACGCGTAAGTCTAAGATCAAGTGGTGGTTGCTGAATGGACCGATGCAGACCGACTTTCTGGCAGAGGTTAACAGTCAAAATTTAACAACTAACACCGAAACTGCTCAGGATGCTTGGGATCGAGCTCAGTCAGCAATTATTACGGCTGGTAAACATGTTCTTGGCGTTTCTAAGGGAGGACGTATTATGGACAGGGAGACATGGTGGTGGAATGACAAGGTACAGGAGGTGATTCATGATAAGAAGACTGCATTTAAGGAGTGGCAGCGTTCCAACTCTCCTGAAGACAGACTGGAGTACATAGCAGCGAAACGTGCCAGCAAAAGAGCTGTAGCCAGAGCCCGCAGTGAAAGTTTATTACCTCTATATGATAAACTTGAAACTGTGGAGGGGCAGAAGCTCATCTACAAATTGGCACGTGCTCGGGATAAAGCGACGCAAGATATCACAAAATGTCTTTGCGTCAGAGATTCCCAGGCCAAGCTGCTTTGTAGTCATGCTTCTGTGAAGGAGAGGTGGAGAAGTTACTTCTTGGAGCTGCTGAATACTCAGCACCCGGGTAGTATTCCGTCTGAACCACCTCCTAACCTGGGACTTATTGCTCCAATAACCCTTGATGAAACTCGGAATTGTCTTCGACGCATGAAGAACGGCAAGGCGGTGGGACCTGACGATATTCCGATCGAAGCGTGGAAATCGTTAGGCTCTCGTGGTGTGCTCATGCTTACTGATCTTTTTAACCGCATTTTGAACACTGGGACGATGCCACATCAATGGCGGCACAGTTTTATTACCCCTATTTACAAAGGAAGGGGCAGTGTTCAAGATTGCGGTAGTTATAGGGGCATTAAGATTATGAGTCACACCATGAAGCTCTTCGAGCGCGTGATTGCCCTCAGGCTCCGCCGAGAGTGTACTGTCTCTGAGTGTCAATATGGATTTCAGCCAGGATCAGGCACTACGGACGCCATTTTTTGCCCTCAGAATTTTGATGGAGGCACACAGGGAAAGAGGAGAGCTCTGCATGTGGCATTCTTAGACCTGCAGAAGGCCTTTGACTGTGTGCCACGTCAGTGTATCTGGTGGGCACTGCGATCCAAAGGGATCCCTGAATCCTATGTTGCTATTATCAGAGACATGTACAACGACTCTGTTTCTACAGTTAGGACCGCTGTTGGCGATACCAAACCCTTCCCAATTACAGTAGGGGTTCACCAAGGCTCAGCTCTTAGTCCACTTTTGTTTAATGTAGTGCTAGATACTGTCACGGCTCACATCCAGGACCAGCCTCCATGGCTGATGATGTATGCCGATGACATAGTACTCATTGAAGATAACCGACTGATGCTGGAGCGTAAAGTGAATACCTGGAAGGGTGCGCTTGAGAACGGTGGTCTTAAACTGAATGTGTCAAAGACCGAGTACATGGCTTGCGGGAACCCAGACTCGAGCACCATCCACATCGGGCCTGAGCCAGCCGTTAAGTCGGAGAAGTTCAGGTACCTTGGATCCATTATGCACGAGTCCGGAGGCATCGACCACGATGTCCGCGCCCGGGTTAGCGCTGCTTGGGCCAAATGGCGGGAGGTCACTGGTGTGGTCTGCGATCGCAGAATACCGCCCAAACTCAAGGGGCTGATATACAAGAGCATGATCCGACCAGTTCTTCTATACGGCAGCGAATGTTGGCCAGCATTATCTCGGCACACTCAGGAGCTTCACGTAACGGAGATGAAGATGCTGAGGTGGATGTGTGGCGTTACTCGGGCTGACCGAATACGCAACACATTCATTCGAGGTAGTCTTGGGGTCCGTGACGTAGCGGATAAGCTCCAAGAGCGTCGTCTGAGATGGTATGGCCACGTTTTGCGCCGGCCTAAGAACTACGTCGGAAGAAAATGCCTTGATATGTCTGTCCCTGGAGTAAGACCCCCCGGACGCCCAAGGAAGCGATGGCTGGACGTCGTGACGCACGACATGAGAGCCAATGGACTAACCACTGAGGATGCTCAAGACCGTGCAAAGTGGAGTAGACTAAGTAGGAAAGCAGACCCTGGCAATAGGCCGGGATAATGCTAAGTGGAAGAGACTGATATATCTATATATATATATATATATATATATATATATATATATATATATATATATATATATATATATATATATATATATATATATATATATATATATATATATATATATATATATATATATATATATATATATATATATATATATATATATATATATATATATATATATATATATATATATATATTATATATATATATATATATACATATCTATCTACATGTGTGTATCTAACAAGACACGCACTGTTCAACCTACAAAGCCCGATATCATGATAACGGTAGACTAGTTACAGAAATCGAACTCGTTCTCGTGACATTGTTCCATTGACTCGCAGCTGAAGTGTTGACTAACCAATTAATGTAGGTTACAGAATAGTCTAGGACCTAAATATAGAATAGAATATAGAATTCTTTGAACAGTGTTTAAGATATATAAGGATAGTATTTAAGGTAATGATATCTATTATTTTTTCTTTTTTGACTTAAGAACTTTATTAATTTCAATAGAGTTAATGGAGTATGGTAAAAAAAAATCAGACGTTACGTAATATTTATTTATTTATTCATAAGAGATTACAAAACTATTATTCATTTAAATATATGAGCTAGACAGTCACAAAAATATTACTGCCGGTGCTTAAATTAGGTTTACCCTGTGCTATAAGCACCGGCTAGAGAGTGTATGTGCCTAAAACAAAACAATGACAAATTTACAATACAAACAAAACATATAAATAATTATTATTGTCGTATTAATAATAATTAACGACTTTTTTTGCCTCGTATATAAATATTACAAATTTATATATTTCAAATATTATATAACTTTAGGTTCATAGGTGTATGCTACAAAAAGCTCATGTTGCATGATCAGCATTGTAACTGGTTATTCAGAGAGTTGAATGACATATCTTAGACAATACTGTCAATTTGACAACACGCACTTTCACTACTTGACATAATCAAAGGAAATAAATTATCAAGCGTTCCTCATATAGCTAATCTGAAAAAAAATTATAACATAACAATACAACTTAAGATTATAATGTTACTTTGTAATTAGATTCATTATAATTTAAACGTAAATATAACTTATGTATGGGATATATAAATTGTGATTGATTCAAAGCCAATTGCTTTGTAGTTACTTCAAGAATACGCGTGCGGTACTGGAAACTTTAGGATGGAAACCCTTGTAGAGTGAAATGTGACTATAAAACTATTTCCTTTCGTATTATTATTTATTATTTTATTGTGAGAAAAAAAAAGCTTCAAATAAAATTTGTGCTTTAGTAAATAAAAAAATCAAATATGAATAAGAGATTATGTACCTACCTACTTAATAAGTGAATTTTTCAAGTAACAAAAATGTATTTACGCATTCAATGTCAGTAATGCTTTTTCCAGTAGACGAATGCGGATATGACGTTTTTTTTTTATCCGTCTGCAATGCTTACATTCACTTCTCTGTTGCTATAAACGCACATCAACATGTACCTACGTACGTTTAATTAAAAAATAGATTAGATAATAATAACTAATAAAAATTCAGTTTTATATTGCATAATCTGAAATCGTAATTTCAAATATGAATTGATATGAATAAATTTTATAATATCCAATTAGCAGGTTAGATTTCTTCAAGGCACGTTGACATGGTGTTTTCGAAAATACAACGATTCGTACACTTTGTAGTAGTCCGTGATCAGGAACTACTCCTAAGTTTCTTAGTCGTATAGTGGCGGACTAGTGTCTTAAAGAAAATAGTTAATATTATGATAAATAATTATATTACTCTATTAGAAGGTACGCATCTGCGATAAGTGAGTTTGACAATATTTTTATAATGCTTGAAAATAATTCTATACAGTGCTGCAAGCAAATTTTACATAATGAAATTGATAATACATTATTTACACAGGTGAATCATATATAATGAGGTTATAATTTGATAGTTAAAATTTAAAAAAAAGAAAAATCTTTTTACAGCGTTTAAATAAAAGCTTTTTTTCAAAAAAGTTTTTTGATTTAAATTTTAGCTACGTTTTAGTCCGCGATAACTAAGTTAGCTAAGTTGGCTAGGTTTCTCAGTCTATTATTAATATATACAGGATTATATATAGGATTTAGAATAACATCACATTATTATTCAAGCTACCAACATTCAACAAGCCCTTTCAATAGATGCTTATAGTGTAAAGTGGGTTAAATATTTCGCCATCATGGATGGTCCGCCATATTGGATTTAGAATAACGTCACATTATTTTTTAAGATAGTCTCAACGAGCCCTTTCATTTGTTACCCATATTGTACAGGTACCTTAAAAGTAACTATTCCGCCATATTGGATTTAGAATGATGACGTCTGACGTCAAATTACGTTCAATCGGTTGAAAATATCTACATCAAAATTGAGTTGAAAATATCCATCCACTCGAACAAACATACTTACATAGATACGTACATTGTAAGTTAAATAAAAGCTTTTAAAAAATTAGTGCTTTTAAAAATGTTGTTAATTTTGACTAGAAAAGCAATTAAATTTAAATTAAGAGGCACAGCGTCTGTGGTTGGACGGTTGGTGGGTTCAATTTCCACTCGGAGAGAAGTAATTATTTTCACTTTCTTCGCTCTAGTAACAATACTATAGTGTGTTTTGATAGTGTGCCTACCCTGCTATGTGTGGGATAGAGCGTGAAGCTAAAAAAATAATTATTAGACAAATACATACATGAAATAGTGCGTAAGTATAGGTAAAAGAACCCAAAAAACACTTTATGCCCAAAACTTCGAATATTTAACCACATTTATTAGAAAAAGTGTAGGCTGGGTGCTCTGGGCGAAGTCAAGTCAAGGGCGAAGGATGAAGACTGAGGTCCGCCACTCAAAACGCAATGTCTTGAAATGCAGAAAGCGGGGGACGAATTGGCTTAACACTAAATTCCTTCTGGACAGGGTATCCAATCCATCCAATCCATGCAGTATGCGGCAAATAGCGTGAACCTTCAAAAGTACTTCTTTTTTAGATTTAGAAACTTGGACTATATAGTATTTTTTTTCCGTTAACTACATGGGACTAGGTCCTCCTGGATAGCAACTCTAGTTACGCATATGCATTTGATGTATTTTTTTGTTGTTATTATACTATGTATTTATTTTATGTATAGTATTATATTCTATAGCTTGTTTTAATCTTGGAGAAAAAATAAAATTTTGAGAAACATTGTGTTTTTGTTTACATTTTGTGTCAAATATAAACACTAAAAATCAAAAATCAAAATATTCTTTATTCAAATAGTTACAACTACTTTCGAATTATATTACAAGTACTTTCGAATCGTCAATTAACACAAGTGTCAGAATTGTCAGTCTTACTAGAAGCTTCCACCAGCTCGGAGGGCAGTTCTGCTGAGCAGAACTGGCGAGAAACTCAACAGTTAGAGAAACTTTTTAATGTAAATTTACAATATATTTATAGTTGTGGTTAACCTCCCGAATGAGCATCAACAGTACTTAACTCAACATACTAAATTTCGTATAATAATATTGTTGGAGTGAATAATATACTTTCCCTTATAATATGGAAAATTCTGGAAAAGACAAAGATTTTGATAATTCAAATTTAATTGAAAACTGTATCCATATGAGAAAATAATCTAAAATTGATCAAATGTGATAACATAGGTAATAAGCGATCAATAAATGTTAATTTTAGTTCATAAATTATTTTTAAATATCAAATAAGGGTAGTGTAAAGTCACCTTCATGTGCCATGTACCTTTAAATATTACAAAATATTTATAAGCTGTACTAATACCATTGTCACAGTGACAGTTTTTTTCTGGCAGTGTGACAATTGACAACTGACATAAAGAAAACAAAAATATTCCTCTACAATAAACATGCGAGCATCATCATGTTGTCGTCGGCTTTTCTTGGAAGATAATCTTTATTTTTAAACGTTCAATTCTATCTAGAATAATGATAATTGCATTACAGACGTTGATATTCTTTCGAGAATCACTTTTGACTGTGATTGATCGTTTTCTTAGACCATACTACAATAGATTAACTTTAAAATTTAAAGATGAAGAAATTAGCGATGTTGATTCCGATGATCACGTTTATGCAGACTATGATGATGAGAAAGGCGTTGTATTTTTTCCACCAGTGTATGCACAAAGATATGCAGCGGTTACTGACTGTCTTATGGACGAGTGTTGGTGTGGCGAATTGGAAAAGGTGTTTAATCCAAATGACATTATTTTATACTTATTATTAGATATTTAAAATTAATTTAATCGTATTAAATCTTTTAATTCTTAGGTAGTGGATTTTGGCTATCATGATATGAGTTTTATAAAGTACCTTAAAGATATACCTGGTATCAAAAATATTCTTGGTGTTGATCTTGAAACAATACCACTTCGTTGCTCTTCAGATCTACTTGGATGTGACCAATATGTAGCTAAACGTGAAAGTCCTTTACAAGTTACTGTAAGTCAAATTCTTAAAGTTGCTTAATAGCTTTTTTGTGCATTTCACCATTGTTATTAGAGTTTTTATTGTTTCAGTTATTTCAAGGAAATGCAGCTGATCCTGACTATAGGCTAATAGGAAGTGACGCAGTAGTAGCCATTGAAATGATAGAACATATGCTTCCACATGATTTAGAAAGATTTGTTCATACTATATTTGGTTTTATAAAACCCAGAATAGCTGTTATTACAACACCAAATGGAGATTTTAATATTTTATTCAAATCATTAGAGAAGAATGGTCTTAGGAGATTAGATCATTTCTTTGAATGGAGCAGAGAACAGTTTAATGACTGGTAAATTTTTTTTTATATATTTTGATTGCAATTAACACACTAGACATTTGTAAAGAACAGTGTTCAATTAAATTCTAAAACTTATACCAAGATTAAGTTAATCATTATTATAGACTAATTTAGGCTATTTCCAACTCAAGTTATTTTTCTTTTACCTCCATCATAGTGTGCTAATAACAATGTAATAGAAGAGGTCCCTGGTGAATAAAAGGTTGGGGACATCTGGTCTCAACACTAGTTATTCTCTGCTTAATGTAAAAAATAACAATAATTATTTAATAATTTGTTCTATTCTTAAATATATAAAAATTGAACAAAAATTCTTTTCCTTATCTTTTATATTCTACCAATTGCTAGAATGTTTTATAATATTCTTTTTCAGGTGCAGTAACATAATTACACGGTATCCTCAATATACAGTAACATATAAAGGAATTGGCCCCGGACCAGCTGGTACTGTCCACTTAGGTTGCTGTAGTCAATTAGCTCTATTTGTTGCAAAGGAATATCAAAAACAACCAGATCTCAATTTAAATAGTTTAGCTTTATTTGCAAGTAAGTCTTATTTGCTTTTGTTAGTTAAATTTATTCAAAGATATTTACCCTCTCATTTTTATTATGTTTAAAGTTTTATCCACACTAAGGAAAGAATAATATTTTTAAAGAACATTACAATGAAATTGTAATAATTTAATTATTTTTTTATAAATACATAAACAATTGTCACATTACTTACTGTCAGGTACTATGCCGCTGCGCCACGATGGCCTCTTTTATAATGGTTCTAATACCGAAATTCAACATTTTATATTATATTATTCTTTCGTTTTTTTAGATCAACCAAGTGGGGCTGATTTAGTTAATTTTGAAGGTTGGGAGAGTCCACATACTATAGGTGATAACAACATGCTATGCATTGAAAATAGGTAGGTTTTGTACATTTATTTAATAATATTAGTAAATCCTAAGCACTGCTCTGAGCTCCTCTTCCCAGCATCTACATGGTGAATCCGTGGAATGCTAAATAAGTTCTTCTCATTTTATAATTTAAAGCAAGCAAGACATCAAAATCAAATTGACTTAGATATCCCTAAGGGTTCTTGAATTTGCTTCAATATTGATTGAAGGCAATGAAATCATATAATAAATTAACATTTTCGCTCTTAAATTATAAATAAGTTTGTAGTTCATATAATATGGCTGATCTTTGCTATATTACTTGTAGGCATAGAATAATAGATTTTATAAATCAGTAAATACAGTGTTGTAACTTAAAAGAACATTATTAATTTATAAAATTCACTGAATAGGTCTTCTCCTATGATTTTTATATAGAATTTCTCCTATACCCTAAATATATGAAAGATGAATGTTAGATTACTTTCAAGTAGTTTAATTAGATTGATAGATAATTATGAACGAAAATGAAAAAAATGTATATATTTTCTTGTTAGCGTGGAATCTTACACAGAACTTATATTAAAGCAACAATCATACATGACTGTGATTCTCACGTCTCCCTCATTTTCATTGGAAGCTATGGAATATAAAGATAAAATGCTACAATGTAATATGGATTTTGAATTTGGCAAGAATTTCTTGATGTTTGATGAGGAAACTTATCATAATATTTTGATACCAAGAAGAAGGAGGATCAATAGAGTATATATGATAGAAGATGTTGCTAGCAGGTGTGCTGCATAATTAAATTATTATGAAATACTGTAACATTGAACTCATCATCTCTAAACGTTTTTTTTTTCGGCAGAAACATTTTAATAATATTTTTTTCATCTTCAAATTGTACCCTAAATAAACAATGGAATGGTTCTCAAAATCATGCCAGAGTGTCAAGACACTCTTTTCTTTCCAACTAAATTCATCATTCAGATTCTGTACATTAAAGATTTAAAAAAAGATGACTGGGTCGGTTTAATATGTCGATAGTAGAAGCCAAAAATCCACTCAGCACAGTTCTTATCTGTCTGTCTGTCTGTCTTTCTGACTGTTTATTTGGCCTCCAATCACGCAAAAGCTACTGGACAGAAATGAATGAATTTTTGTCCTGATATGCAATGCAAACCTCTAATGATAAATAAAAACAGAGACGATTAAATTACGTCGATTACTTGCAAGTAAAAGTAGTTCTATTCCAATCTCACTTAGTAACAGTGACAAATGGTAAAATCTTTTTTTTATTTAAAATTTTATATTTAATTAATTTATAATTAATTTATATTTCATTTGAAAATTATTTCCACAGTCTAGCTAGATGTCACAGTAATAGTTACAAATCATTTCATTTACAATTCATACATTCAGAAGGTAATTTAGTAGTGTTTGATAGAATGTCATCTGAATGATGAATTTGAGTACTTCAACAGTTTCTTAAATAAGTACTTTGATTACTGCTCTCTACTACAGAATGAATAAATTTTGACGGTATAATAGCTTAAAACCTAAATCAATAGTTGTCATCCTGGCGTTCAATGGGGTTTCCGTAGAAAAAATAGACAAATTTTAACTATGTAAATTACTAGAAAGTGATGCTAAATTATATAATAGATTTTGTCAAATAAATTACTTAATAATAATATTAATATTTTTTTTAACATTGACAATGTTAAAAATAGAATATATTAGTAGTACATCTGTCAGGACTAGAATAAAGAACACCAAGGAAGGATTTTTTTTATTTTTCAATACACCACGTATTGAAAATAAAAAAAATACCGGTCCAGTGCGAGTATTGTAGTACTCGCGCACCGAGTGTTCCGTACTAATTTCAAGATTGTACGTATTCCGATGATGAAAATACTACTATAGAAAATGACAAACTTAAATTTGCAGTCGTATCTACTCACTTTGTATAAAATTAACTACAAATACAAGTTTACAATGGCTTATTTCTGCATTTAACTTATAAATGATCAAATTTGAGATTTTATCCTTTATATATACTGTGAGTTCTAAGTCTAGGTCAATGAAATACAACTAATAAGAGTCTACAATAATTTTGTATCAAATGAACTACAGTATAAACTTTTAATGGTTTTTATCTGGAATAGCTCTGACTTATTGCCGGATTTCATAACTCTAGGATGACGGTTAGTACTCTGTAGATTTTGATTACGCGACGATTTTCATACAAAATGCAACAAATTAAGCATAAACGTTTATATCTTTTGATTGTGTTGACTTAGAAGTTTGATTTTTACTCTGCTGTAAGAGGTCATCGATTTGGATATTTGATATCAATTTCAGCTTGATTCTTCCACGTGATTTGGAGAAAATGGTTTTGACAGACAGACACACAGACCGACTGACAACAAAGTGATTATAAAAAATGAGTGATCCAAAAATAATTAAATGTAATTCTTTTAATTATGGTGTTCCAATAAATAAAAAATAAATAGTGTTAGTACGATTTTGAATTTCAAAATCAATTGCGGGAAGCGGAAAAGCTAGATCATAATCTGCTTACAGACTACATCAATAAACATATATGTTTTTATTACATTTAACACGATTACATTACATTACATTAATCACGATTTTGAATAACATACAAGAGTGATTAAAAAAAAGACGACGTAAAATTGCGAATTGCATTGTTGTGTAGGTATAAAATTTTAAAACGAATGCGATCTAGCTAACATAAGCGGGCGAAGGCGCGAGCGGGTCGCTAGTATATTATAAAAGCATTAAATTTATCTTCTATATATTAATGTTACTTGTTTCTAGATTAAATTGTACAACATTACAAGTCAAAAAGTTTTCAAAGGCCACACAAAATTTATTAGCTAAAAACAAAATGGACGCCTTTGCACATACACGAGAAGTCGTTGATGAAATACGCCATTTGACTAAAATGCTGAATTTCAATAGAGACGATAGGATTATTGAATTACAAAATGAACACATGTGGTATAATATAAATTGGGGGGAGAATGCACCATATTGGAATCAATATTATAAAATAATAAGAGAATACAATTATCCTTTTGAGGTAAGCATTTTGAAGTAGATATAAATTTTTTGACTTTAATTTTTACGATTAAAATATTTAAATATTTATACAGAAACAAGGAACATATCTTTAAAATTTGAGCAAGTTTTGACTTCAAAGCAAAAGGCATTGTGACAGCATCCGACTGTAAATGCGGTTGTTTTGAGTTCGCCCTTTACATAATTCATTCACATAACTTTTTCAGAAATTTTAAATTATTAATAATTATAAAACTATTATGTATATGATATTTTTCTCAAATATCATTAATAAACTATTAAATTGCATATTATTATTGCTTATAGGTAAAATCGGAAGAGTGTCGAATTTTAGATGCAGTGTCAGAAGAAATAAGTAGATTAGTAGATATCGAGTATAATGAGTTTTATATTGACACTCACAAGCTGGAAATACCCATAGACCATCTAATGGAAGTATTGGAACATATCACAAATGATTCTGATAAAGTCAAGTAAGTACTTAATTATATATTTTAAAATTAATACGTGTACCCCGTACTTCCTGACTACTCATTGCCCACTCTATATTTTTTCTACCATGTTAGAAAGCGGGGTAATAGGTTATATCAGTAGGTAAAAGCTAGCTTAAAATATGGAATTTTAGATTATATTTTATCAGCCCATGTGGTCGAATCGATGGTTTCAGATTCACATTCTAAGTGCCTTAGAAGTCTGGCTGAACCTTCCATAAAATCTATTTATTAAAAAAATACTTGGTCGAAAGTGAAGTTTAGTTAGTGTTCACGCTTATTAAAAAATGCTTATACTGCTATGATTCCCGCAAAACAGGATAACTATTTTTTTATAAGCGTGAAATTGCTTTCTGTCTGTCCTTTGTGTCTTTACTATGACAAATGGGTGTAGAGTTGTTTTGTTTTTTTTTTGTATAAAAAATACGCGTAGGTATATTATTTATAAACATATAAACATATTATGTTTAATTATATAAATATTTATATTTCCAGGGACATATTAGAGTGGAACGGTTACGAGGTGGTCGACGATGTGTTAATCTATTCCCGTCTGGCCATCGATAATGTATCAGAGGTGCACGAGGACTGGCAGGACACTGACATTTTATCCGATGTAAACAGTCATTTTGAATTTCCTCTTTAGTTTAATTTTTTATATAGTGGTAAATGTAGAATTAAATAAAACTCACGCACACATCTCTTGATTAGTTTTAACTTTATAGTATATTGTTTCCGAATAAAAGATTATTATTTTTTTTCTATTTGTCTTTTATGCGTAGTATTAGTCTTTTATGTGTAGCTTACATATATTTTTACGTAAAAGCAAAGAAGAGTGTTTTGACACTTGATTTGCTCTGCGCTTAGATTAAATAAAAGCAAATTTTTGTTGCAACGATAAGCTAAGGAGTATGATTTATTTGACAAAAGTAGTCTGTTGTGTTTGTTTTGTTTGTTTATTTCATGTGTTTTAAACTACGGATACAATATTTTTTTTTTCGTGTATTATATTATTTTTGTCTCCACGCCTTATGAAGAATGTAAGGTAAAGTAAAGAATTCCAGCACAGCGAGAAAATGAGTTTAATTGAGTAATAATTGAGTACTAATATTCTATTCTTTATTTTGAGAAACATTCATATATTTATTATACACACAAATAAAAATAAGGAATGGTTGTAATCTGTTAAGAAATTAAATATTATTTACACTGCCATAATTTTATTGCATATAAAGACTGATAAAATTTTAATAGTAGTTTTATAGAATGGACGTTCGTTCGTTCGTTCGTTCGTTTACCATAAGAATTCATTTTGTGACGTATAATAGATACGATATATATATATATATATATATATATATATATATATATATATATATATATATATATATATATATATATATATATATATATATATATATATATATATATATATATATATATATATATATATCGTGTTGGTAGTTTTTTTCTTATTTTCCAAATCATATCTGTATTATGTATGATATAATATATAAGTTAATCATATTTTTGTGTTATTTAATAATTAATTATTGATATAGTTGTAAGATTCAAAAACATAGATAGATAAGCCAAAGAATTTCTTATTTGTTATCTGTTCACTTCAAACAGTGTATAGAATGGAGTTAGTGTGTTGTGTGTTGAATTGAAACTGCTGAAATCAAAAGAAAAAAAGTTTTAAGTATGTCGAAAAAAATGGTGTCACTTTGAACTAGATAATAAATACATTACAATACAGCATATATTTTTTTTTAATATAACCCTTACCTTTATGGGTAAACAAAGAAATATTTGAATAGGTAAGTACGTGTGATAGATTTATATGTATTAAACTTTATTAACTCTCATTTGATGGAATTGTTGTTTAGTATAGTATAGTAAATATAAATATATATCTAATATATTACATTATTCTCGTTTTTTATTTAACATATGCGGACGACGCGGGCGGATTAGGGTCGGTTTCTTTTTTTACATTCGGTCGGTTTATTTCATTTAAATTCTTAAAGAATTCTAAATATAAGCGTAAGATATTTTAATTATACGTATATTAAAGTAAGTTCGGATGGAAGTGTGCAATCGCTGCCCTACTTATGTAAAATATGAATACGAGGGTAAAATCCTGTCATCTGATTTACAGTGGGGTTCGACAGAGGTGCGCTCCTCAGTTTCAAACGCTAGCACGGTTGAACTGGACTCATATGGTTAGTTTTAACACGATATTAAATATATTGACTTTTAGATGTTTTAACCACTACCTGCACTTTGTCTTACGACATTGGAAAAACGAATACATATCGATTGGTGCGTGCCGACTAAAATTTTCTTATTTTTTTTGCTTCATCCTGTATCCCGAACATAAGAGGGTAGGCAGAATAGGAATAATTCTGTCCTCACTTTCCGCCTTTCGGGCAATGCGTGCTGAGTGGCGGGACTCAACGTCGCGCTTTGCCTTGTTGCTAGAACAAAATAAAAAAATTAAAATAATTCGTTCTCCCGTGTGGGAAACCCACAAATTGTCGCGTTCACAGGCAGACGTTGTGCCTCTGCGCCACGACGGTCCTCAGCTATGTAGCCAAAGTTGCTTTAGCCATTTCACCTTTTACAACATAATTTTCAGGACGATGTCTCCAGCGCGTCCTAGATCAAAAAATACATAAACTTAGATCTATAACCGATGACAGTATTACAACGGAACTTGATCGAATTGTCTGTCGCTTAATGAAACTTGCACTTTACGCGACCAAAGGACAACAAACTCCGCCGCCGATGAGCTGGTTGCAACACAAGCTGTTCGATCTACTCTCTCTTACGGAGAAAGCTATTGAAAGAAGGAGAAGGCACTATTTTGAGAATTTCGCTTTAAAAGCTATTGAATATTGTAAGGGTATTTATTGTATTGAAAATACAAAATATTCGTCTATAATATTGTAGTAATGTAACGACAACCAATATGACAAGATAAATCGCAAGACACTCAGTGCAATATTTATATTTAAAATATAGGATATGAGTATCGCCTCTAGATATAAAATTTCGGTTTTGGCAATATATGAGATGTGTAACAATTGTGTATAACAATTGCCACACTATTAGGATAGATCAGCTTACAACGTGTTAAGACGACGAATGTATTAAATGAAAATCTTCCCATATCTTGGGATGGACACTTCTCGCCCACTTTATGGATGACATTTACGTCAATAAGAAAATATATTTTTTAAATAACATACTATAGAAGCTATTATATTATCATCAGTAGTTACTTACTTCCAGGCAAAGAAGAAACTTATGATAATTTTATTGAAAATGAAGAACAAATTGTCACTGAGGCCCCGATGTAAGCATAAGTTAAGTGTTTTTTTTTAATTCTCATACATATATATCGTACATAACCCCTTATTTCATATTACAGGAATGACATAATGGCCAAATATCAACACGTGATCTCGCCGTTAGGTATATATTTTCTGTAATCGTAATTTACAAGTTTTATTTTATGAACAGTTATTAGATATTAATTAACATCGTGACCCAGTGGAACAAATTCTGACTTCAATACAATTCATGACTGATTTCAATACATTCAATACAGGTCATGGATTCGATCCACTCAAAGGAATTAATTATTTTATTACCTCATGCTGGACAGACAAAGTACGGCTGCTTGCGCTGCTTAACTTGGAATGTTTGATGTTCTCTCTGCTCTGTGCCTGTCTTGGTACATGCCGATTAAAGCGATATATAATATATATATATATATATATATATATATATATATATATATATATATATATATATATATATATATATATATATAATTTTAGATTATTTAATATCAAAAATGTACTTTCAATTTGATAAAATTTTCATAGATCAAGTAGAACTACAAAACTTTCAAGACACTGAAACATTGGATATGAGATTCAATAATGATAGCGTTACAAGTGTTGAAGTTAACGGTATTGTTTTATTATCTATTAACTTATTAATATTGTACATTTATCTTCATTATGCGTAGTATGTGATTTTTCTAAATATTTTAGACGAAGAGATTGATATTATTCAAAATGATAATGGTCAACTAGAGAAACAAAATATTATTGATATAATATATCAAACAGATGAAATGTCGAATATGGAAAATTTTGAGAATCCACAGTCAGAAAACACGTTGCACGATACCAAATTAGAAATTATTACAAATTATAATATATTACCTGAAATCGATAGTCCTATAAATATAATATCGCAAGTAAATATAGATTCTATAGATGAAATCAAAGCCGTTGAAGAAAATACGAATAGTACGATTACTAAGGAAAGGATTCTTCAAGATAAAAAAATAAATAAAAATGAGAATTATAGTAACTTTTCAATTAAAATTAAGAAATCTAAGCATGGCAAGAGAGTCACTAGCAAGACGTCGTTAAAAAATATTGCTAAGCTTAAAAAAATTGTGAGCGTCGAAGATGGTAATAAAAGAATAAAAACAAAAAAATATAAAAAGTTACAATCGAAATTATCAAAGCCGGTACGATTTGTATGAACACAGTCATAATATGTATATTCATATATTTATGGGCTTAGATCATTATTTCATGATTTTAAATTCCAGATACCTGATAGTTTGGTCAATTTATGCAATATGGAAGAAAATGAAGATCTCAAGGAAAATAACAGAAATGTTTTAAATAAAACTGCCACTAATGATATATCTAATAATGAAGATTGTATGTTTATATCTATAGTTACTGAAAGCGATGAAGAAACTATAGCCTTACGTCGCAATACAGGCACCGATCCGGAAGCTGATTATGATCATAATGATACGATTTCAGAAACTGTCATCAACATAACAAAACATGACAGCTTTGAAAATGTACAATCACAAACAATATTCATTTTGGGTAAAAAACATATTTTAGTTTTATTTTTTATTGGTTACGAAAATATCGTTAGTATATTTAATCTTTTTCGTGTAGCTATTTTTCCATTAAGTTGTCCGATAGCTACTCGGACGTAATCTCGCACCTGTCGAGGTTGGAAAGTCTTGACAGTTGATACAGAACTTAACCTGTGGGTGATTTTAATGCGTTTATTTAATAACTTTTTTCTCATGATTAAAAATATTTATTGATAACAAATAACTTGGTAACAAATAGATTGTTTGAATTATTTGTCTGTCGTGCCACATGAATAAGACGTGTGTGTGAAGCTAAAAATATCAAGTTGGTTGATATACATTTATATTATTTAATATATATTCAAGCAGTCAAACATAACTTTTTAGATATAAATGAACCAACTACATCTAAAGGAATTAGGAATCTAAGTACTGATGTACAATGTGGCCCTGATCTTTCTTTAAATTGTGCTTTATCACCTGTGACGTCTCTGAAGAAAATACCAAAATTATTTAACAATGGTATTAAAATCGATGATTCCTTTGATAACATATTTACTCATAAGAAAACATGTGACTTTGGAATGTGTACGGAATATAGTGAAAACTATTTGGATGTATCGAGAGGTATAGGAATAAAAATTAAAGATTCAGAGGTCAATTTCCGTGATAAAATGGAATTTCCTATAGACAAACCGCCAGAAAATATTTCATGTGACCCAGATTTAACAATTGAAACAAAAGTACTGAAGCATATTTTACCAAAAATTGATGATTCTGTTTCTGAATTTTGTGATAGTGTAGGAAGCTTACAAAAATCTCTGCTTGCATGTTCATCTATAAATACTAGTGTATCTCAAAATCAGTCTCAAAATTATGATAATAGCTTATCAAAGTTACGGAAAACGAAAACTATTACGAGGGAATTAGTACACGGCGGTGTACATGTACACAGTTTCAAAGATAAAATGGTGTCTGAAGACGTTGTTTACCAAGGCGAATGGAGACGAGGGCCTAAAAGTAACGCTAAAAAACAAGTGTCTAATGATATTGCTAAAACAAAAAAGAAGACAATTTCCAAGCATAAAATATTTCACACGAAAGATAAGATGACAACTAGTACTACAGTGAATAAAAATAACCGTTTTCCTCAAAGAACAACGCTGCCAAAAAATAAAGACACCATTAATGTACAAAAAGTGTTAAATACTGATAACCATAAAATGAAATCTGTTCACAAGATATCCACGACGGTGCGAGTTGATAAGAATGTAACAAGGGTACGCTATGGTTGTATTTCATTCAAAATATTTATACTCAAATAAAGTATTAATACTTGTAAATTTTCTAGGTTGTTTCGAAAATCACTGTAAGGTAAGGTATAATATTATTGATTATTTAGTATATGTAATTTTTTCTACAGTTAATAATATATATATTGATTATTGATAAATATTATATTTACAGGACACGCAAGACAAAAAGTATCAAGTCTTTTACTAGTAAAAAAACGACAAAGATGACGAATATTATAGCCAAAAATGATGTTGAATTTTATAAAGAGAAATTAAAGAACTATTTACCACGTTATTTGAGAAGAAAAATACAAAACATGAATGTGGATTCCAATAATATAAAAATAAAAACTGATAGAGATAGCAATATTAATAATATTAATCTTAAAATTGAGAGTCAAGAAATTGCCAAGAATTTATTAAAAATACAAGACAATGTGCAACATCATGTTGACTATTTAGTGTTTCAGAATGGAGTAGAGGTTGAACCCAGTGTTGATAAAGAATTGATTTTACCTTCTGAACAAGCTAATACCGTAATGAAGTATGAATGCAGTCCACAATCACATAATAGTTCTACTTGTTCCTCACCCAACAGCGTAGCAACAGTGCGTCCCATAGCTCAAAATAGAATCATAGTGAGTCATAAAAATAGCAAAGTAGAGGAAAGTAATTCTAGTTTGAAGTCAGAATTTACGTCATCAAAATACAAATATCAAACACATTACAAATTTAATAAAAAAGGACAGCTAGACTTGACACCAAAAGCTTATAGTAACAAAGAAAATATTCCACAATCTTCAAAAAACATAATTTCTAAGACGAATAAAACTACGAAAACTAGTAAAAGTATATTTAAAGGCAAAACTAAGAATGTGCTTATGCATAATAATGAACACGTCTCGATAAAATCTTCATCTACAAAATTTCCAAAACGACCTCCAAAAAAGTTTTTGACGTCTTCGAATACTACAAGGAATAATAGTGAAAGGGCTTCAAATATAATTAATTGTTCCAAGTCTAAGGATATATTAATAACAGAAAATATTAATACTGAGATTGAAAATATCAGCACCTCTACTTCCGACGCAAATGACAGTGTAGATGAAGTAATATCTCTCAATAATGAAATAAGTATTGAAAATTCTTCTCTCAACGATTATACTGAGACACCTATACAATCAGTTCATGAGACTACGAGTAGTATAATGTCAGTCATAAGAAAGTTACTTCAAGAAAAAATACAACTAACAGAAAATAATTCAAAAGATAGTCTCATTTCCAATTCTGATACAGTAATTCTTAATAAAGACGAACTTGATAGAAGCGTTAATAGCAGTTTATCACCTGTAAGCATAAAAACGGTTATAACTAACGAAGATAGTATATTAGAAAGTGAATTGGAAGCTGTGGATGCTGCTAATAATACCAATCAAAATCAATCTCTATGGAGTTACACCGGCATGAAAACACCTGTTATGGAATTAGACTCGCTTTCATATATGTCTGTCGCCTCCACTTCTAATTCAAAATTTTCCGAATATTATTTGGCAGATAATGAACTTGATGGCACTTTATTGCCACAAGCAGATCTTTTGTTAGATGGAGGCTCACTACAAGAGATCTTTGAGCCCAAAGAAGAGAATAAAAACTCAGTAAGCTTGATTATTTTATAAATATTTTGATTGTAAATTATTTATTATAAATATACATCATATTGATTTAATATATTATAATTTTATAATATTTTTAATACAATTTCCGAGTATCCATGTCGCAGAACTAATATTGTTTATTCACAGGTTGCAAGTGGGCTGGAGATTCTTAGTGGATTTTCAATGAATGCCGAGACTGTACTTAGCGATAATATTAACTTAACAGATTCTGAAATTGGTAGTCTTGCACTTGCTTCAGCAAGACTTACTGTAATTTTTTTTATCATTACTTAAATCAATTTATTTCCTTAACACAATATGAATATAATTAATATTTATTATAATATAGGCGTCAGAAGAATTATTCGCGTCAGGCCGGTCGTCTGATACTTACGAGTCGTGTTTCTTTGACGATGACACTTATGTGCCCAATTGGCTATTTGATGCAATGAGCCAACAACAATCGGTAAGCGATTTTAATGTTTTATAAGTTTTATTTAATTTGTTTGTCGTTATTCATTATTCGTGTGCTTAGAAATACGACAAGAAAAAGCAAAAGTAAGCACCGATATAATGCCACGCTTTTTCTTATCATGCCTGGGGAACAAAACTATTTAATCCAATAGCCTTTCATTCTGAAAGACACGCAGGAAATCTCGTCTATATATCTTGCATAGTATGCAATAAACTTAGATTAGTTAATACAGATGAATGAGTCTTAAAGAAATTATATTTATTTGAATTCAGAAAGACTATTATTTGCAATCATACAATATTTTTATATACATACAATATTATGTATGAATTATGTATACTTGTATGTATGTATGTAATTATATGTGTCTATGTATATGTGATTATGATGTTCATATATTTATTGCATTGTTGCATTCCCCTTCCCATTTCGTTATAATTTCTCCCCTAACCAAAGGTTACCTGGAAGAGATTGCTCATTTAGCGATAAGGCCGCCTGTTGTATATTTTATTGGTGTACAATAAATAATATTTTACTTTAGTTTAATATTTTTACATACACAGATTGAACATAATGGCTTTACGCTTTATGCCGCATTTAATAGGATGAGACTCCGCTTTTTAGGCCATAGCTAAGACATGCTTTTTTCTTTAACTAAATCGTTTTCATTCGATTGGCGAAACTCTAACGCCTGTCTTGAAAAGCGGTTAAAAATTAAAATAATATATGTACAAGAAGAATATAAATAACATTTTAAAATCAGAATGAAGAAACGGATGCACTAGATGAGGAATTGTCAGAGGTGTTAGATGCTAACGGTAATGTGCTCGAGCCGGGTGTAGGAGCGACATCTGGTGCGGGCGATGGTAAAGGTATCCACAGCGATAATTCTCAAGACAGCTCTGGACGAGGTACTTCTTTAAGTTCGACTGCATCTTCTGGACCAGAAAATGAGGTATTGAATTGATTTACTAATTTTAATCCAAATATTATTATATTTTAACGAGTCACGTTTATCGGCAATATTCGGGTACGCTGTCGCTGAGCGGTTGGGGGGAACCACACGTCACGCCACCCGTAGTGATTGAAAATGGCGGTTCGAATGTTTTTAAGTTCAATTGTGATTTGTTAGTTCAGTGCAACTTCATACGAAATATAGTATTTTTAACTAATAAATTATATAATTATTTAACGTTGCTTTATAATATCTTATACTAGTTACCCCCCCTAATTTCTTTTTCAAGGATTTTGTCGCATTATCGTTTAGCGATGTAGGTAATTTGATCTACATTAGACTATGTCACTAGATGTTACATTTCATTTTACATTCTTTAGTCGACGTCTTCGGCCCAAAAAAAAAAAAAAAAAAAAAAAAAAAAAAAAAAAAAAAAAAAAAAAAAAAAAAAAAAAAAAAAAAAAAAAAAAAAAAAAAAAAAAAAAAAAATATAGATTAAAAATCAAATAATCGAAGTGTAATTAATTAGTTAAAAAGAATTATATTAAATCCGTTTCCGTATATGAGTAATTTGGAATGTGAACACATGTATACTGCTCATGTCGCTTTCACTGCCCCACTTATTTATTAAAGGACTATGTCACTAACGGTTTCAGACGCAGACAAATCACACAAATGGCAGGATAACTGTCTAGTCGGCATCTTATTCTTAGAAAGCCTTACTAAATAAATATGTACATTTATTTAAAAAATTATAAAAAATATATATACTTATATGCAAGGATCTAATTTACTATTTATTTATTCGTTGGAATGTAAAATACGTTAAACTATTACAAAATAAAATCTTTAAACATTTATATATTGTGAACAGTATTTTAATATTTTCAGTTATTCGTTATGCTTTTTTTATTGAATATGTTACAATTTTTAAAGGAAATTTCCTATACAACCTTAATATTTTAATATCAAGGTCAGTAGTTCTCAATAAACCCTATAGAATGGCACGCCGCCAAGAACGAAGGCGTACTAGTTAATAGTTAAGGGTAGTTCTACTTGGTAAAGTGCCAGGAAAATGTTGTTTTTAAATCTGGTTAGTACTAGTATTAGTGTATATAAACACACTTACGTATTTTATGTTATGGTATCAAATACATATTTTTGATAGTTTTTGTTCTAACAATGATTATGGGAGACTTTTACTAATTGTTTAACATTTCAATTAATACATATAATATATACCTACCTAATAAAATATGTGAAACTCAGCATATATGCGTTTATATATAAAATCTTTACTTTAAAATCTCAGAAACTTAAAGTAAAAGTGTGTTCTCAATAACAATCATCATGTTGAAACATGTATAAAACTTATCTAAATTTATGCCTTCACTTAAAACATTTATAAAGCTTTTGTTGTATGTTTATTTTCGAATAATACTCTCAATAATTCATTTATATATATTTTTATTTATAACTTATATGATTTCCGTCAACATTCTGGACATCGCGTGACGAGTGTGGAAACATACATTTCAGTCAGACAGCAAAACTAAATTTTTAAAAACTTTAATATATATATATATATATATATATATATATATATATATATATATATATATATATATATATATATATATATATATATATATATATATATATATATATATATATGTGTGTGTGTGTGTGTAGTTAATTTAATAAAGGCTTTAGGCAAAGTAAAATATCATATGTAGCTTATTAATAATAAAACAATGTTCGGCCTGCCTACCTGACTAATACAACGTTTTCTTTATATACCTACGAGAAAATATAGTATAAGGTCATTAAACCTCTGTCAGAATATGAGTCATATATGTTATTAACTAGACAAACATTTTTTTAAATTTTATTAAATAACTGTTGCCCTCAATAATTTATTCTTCATATATTTTTTTTAATTCAATATACGTTCTCTTTTTTCAAGAATAATAAGCCTCGAATAAATGACTCGAATTACTCTGTTCCTTGTACCGATTTAGTTATATGGAATTGTAAGAGTGAAGAATTATTAAAATACTTGTCAATTATTTTGATGAAAATATGAATAGATACTTTGGGTTCAAATCCAACGCAGTATGAATATGGTTGATTCCATTATTCTTCTTGGTTTCATAAAATACAATTTTTGTTTAAATATTATAAAGCTAATTCAAGAAAAAAACATCCTCCACAAAGATTAATTTCATTAAAGTAAATAATATTATGTAATTTTAAAATAAATACATTTATTCAATAAATTATATATATTTTTATATATAAAATAAATAAACTAAATATTTCACAATATATGTTCTACTTGAAACATTAAATTTCATTTTCTCAAATGATTCAGCGAGTGGAATGTAATGATTTTGCTTTTTTCGAAAGCTGTATGATAGCTTTGTCATTTCTTAAACGGAAATTAAATCAAAGACAAATATATTAAATACGATTTTAGGGCACCGTCCCTAAAAATGAAAAATAAAAAGCCTTATAGAATAAGAAACCTACAGGGTTATTCCCGGTGTTATGAAGAGAACCCAGAAGTTACTAAATAAAAACAAAGGGAAAACACGAGAATTGGAAATTAATAGATATATCCCAGAAAAAACTTTACTGTAGTTAATGTCATACAAAATTGAGTGCATACGACCCCAAATGTAAGTTTGTCGACTCTTCTCAGTACAAGTAGTACTCCATTGACCTAAACTTATGCAATGTAACAAAAATTAAGAACTTACGGTATTTATAAAGAGAAAAATCTCACAATTAATAATTTATACGTTTAACACAATAAACCATTACAAAGTTATATTTGTAGTTCTTTTCATACAAAATAAGTGGATATGACCGCAAAGTTAGGTTTGTCAATTTTTATAAGTAGTATTTTCCTCGGCGGGATAACACAATAATGAAATAGGTACAGAACCCTCGGTGCACAAGTACTGTATTTTTTTTTACTTTTCCTATTATGTTTCTATAATGATTGATTCATAGACAATTTTTTTTGTTTACTAACTAGTTATTTTATTAGCTTCAATCTGTATCCCGCTCATAGTAGTGTAGGCAGAGGGAACTGTAGGCAGAGGGAACCGTAGACAGAAGGAACCTAGTGTTAAGACACTGCGTTCCTCACTTACCGCTTTAGATGTATTATGTGTTGAGTAGCGGAACTCAACGCTGCGCTTTGCCTAGTTGCCAGAGCGAAGGAAACGAAAATAAAACAACCTCCCCGACTGGGAATCGAACCCACAAACCGTCGCGCGTACAGGCAGACTCTGTGCCAATTAGCCACGACGGGTTTCTTTTTAACAAAAATGTAAATAAAAGTAAAGAGTCTTTACTTTTTCTTTACTCGAACCTACCTTCCTTATGTTACTTCTTCAGCCACTATATTGTAAATTATGAGGTATCAAATATAAAGCTCACTTTCAACTTGCATTCAATATTGTGATTAATAATTTTGCTAATACAATGTTACGGTGTCAGTATGATTGACCCAAAACCAAACAACCATAACGGTAATGTGGGGCATGGAGCCAATGCTCAATAGTATTACTCATCCCGGAATACAATTAGCATACTTGTAAGAAAACCTAAATTATTCGAAGTTTACTTCCTTTATATTATATAAATATGAAACAATAACTGTAAAAAATACTTTTTAATATATCTATTTAAAACATTCATACACAAATTGCTTAGTTCTCTAATGTATGAACATTTTTTCTAAATGATAAGGTTAATAAAAGATTTCATAATTCGTATCTTGTTTTATTAAGATAGCCCATTTTTGCAGTGTTTGACCAAGCTAATGATAATGGACCTAGACCTATTATTGTGGCAAGTTAAATATTATATATTATTTAGCAGCTTCATGCTTTTTCTAAGAGAAGAGGGGAGAATCCAATGTTAGGACACTGTTCCTCAGCTTCCGTACAATTTTAAGGACATTGTTTTAATATCTAATTTGTTTATTGAGTGGCGGAACTCAGCACCGCGTGTCGTATACCCGAGCGCACTCTTGAGTTCCGCCACTACAAAATAATTTATATATACGTAATCTCCCGAAAGGCTTTTCCATTTATTTACTTTCTTTAAAAATATATGATAAAGCCCTATGGTATAGTACTACTAAATGTCGCTAAAATAATCAAGCCAATATCCTAAAGTTAGAAAATATTGTCACATTCTCTACGTGTAACAAACAATACTGGTAAAATTGCAACTAACAAAGGAAATGAGTAATTTCTAATTACCTTTGGCCTATATTGGAATGGCCCATTGAGACAAAGAATGTATTTTTTTTCTGTTCAAGTAATATCAAGCGCACGTGTTAATAAACACTAACGTGGAAAGATTAATATAGGGTTGACATTTAAAATGTGATTTCAAATATCGCAATACATTTAACTGTTTTCGTGCAAATATCAGTAGTGATATTTATTAGTACAATACAGCTTATCATCAGACAAAATAGGACGAAGTTAATAAATTATATGTAAAGTAATAAAATAATTTTTTTGATTTTCATTTAGTATTCATAAATATTAAACACAAGCAAAAATTTACAATTAAATATAAAATAAATATTAACATCAACAGATAGATACTTGTTAAAGTTTTATCCATAATTTCTTTAACCGTTCCATCATAAAAAATACATTTGCAGCGAAATGTCAACCCTGTATTTCATATTATGCGTGATTCATTAACGAAGCTCCAATTTCTTCAGCGTATTTTGGTAACCGTTGCACGAGACACTCATAAATTATTCTCAGTATTAAATAATGCATGCAATAATTCACGCACGCGGCCATACCTGACTGTCAAATTGTATTTTTGCTAACGTTTACACGTTGAAATATTATATATGAAAATATAGTCTAGTTTACTTCTCTTTTATTAGTAATAATTAAATATATATATATATATATATATATATATATATATATATATATATATATATATATATATATATATATATATATATATATATATATATATATATATATATAAAATTTATAGTAAATATTTTGTAAATCAAGTTCAGCCTTGTTCGGTCATATCAACATTATCTACACAGATCTGAAGAACCTTATGTTATTTACATATCGATATATAAATATTTACGTAAAGTAACTGTCCCTTAGTCATAATACAAATATCAGTAACTTATCATAGCAATAATTGAAAGTATCACTCTATATACTTCTATAGAGTGATACTTTCAGTTATTGCTATTAGGTGCTTACCTATGTGTATCTTTGTGAGTGTGATTTTTTTAGCTTCACGCTTTAATTTATTATGCTATGTGCGGACATAGCAGGGTAGACAGAGGGAACCTAGTATTAAGACAGTCCGTTCCTAGCTTACCTCCATTTGAGACATTGCGTGTTGAGTGGCGGAACTCAACGCTGCGCTTTGTGTTGTTTCCAGGGCGAAGAAAATGTAAGCAATTTATTTTTCACCGAGTGAGAATCGAACCCACAAACTGTCACATTATCAGACAAACGCTGAAGCTGATTCTTTAGTTAATATCAAAGTTAACTTTTAAACTAAACTTTAGAAATAATATGGATATTGATTTATCTATAGTGATGATTTTTATGGATTATTTCAAATAAAAATAATAAATCATAATTAATATGTAAATTATAATTAATATATATATATATATATATATATATATATATATATATATATATATATATATATATATATATATATATATATATATATATATATTATGTAAACTCTACCGCCACATCAGACGAGCTCCCTCGCATCAAAATTAGTGGGATTAGGATAGCTCTCGACCAACTCAAGTCTAATAAATCTCCTTGGAATAACTGCAGAGCTTCACAAAGCCTTATTAAAGAACTACGGCACTATGTCTTCTAACCTGTGGAACAGGCTGTGTTTCGAAAAGGTTTTATCTCCGTAGATCATCTACATATTCTCAGGTAAATTATCCAAAAGACCGAGAAATACAACCAGCCTCGTTGTGTTTTGTGGACTACGAGGAAACCTTCGACATGATCCAGACCTAGGAATGTACAATGAAGTCATTCGGCAGAGAACCAAAGTCACCGACATTGCGCATAGAATCAACATGCTGAAATGAAACTGGAACATGTAAAAAAGGTGGCTGCCAGCAGATGGATACGAGCTGCCCAAGATCGGTATGGTTGGCGCTATATGGACGGACAGTGGACGATAATTTAATATCTACAACAATTCCTAGATCATACTTCCTACTGAGTAATAAATCCGTCAACAAAAGCATGTCTCATACTATAAACTTAATGTGATTTAAATTTTAAAAAAGGATAAGGAGATAAGGATATAAGAAACTAGCCAAGTAGCATAGAGCTACACGCGTTATAATGTTCCGTAGCCCTGTCACAAATATTAGATAGCGGTTATGCTTCTACATTTACATAGTAAACTAACTACAAAATTGACTTGTAGCCAATTTTTTAGACACATTTCTAGGTAGCACAATACCAGCGTAAATTATCCAAAAATAAAATTTTATAGATGTACCTAAAAAGATTAACTGAATGTTATTCATGGATATTTTATTAGCTCACTGAGGAACCCTAAACATTAAGTCGATGGATTAACCGCAGATAGATTAATTCCTCAACATCCACTAAGTTTTATTGTTACTTCCTATTAGTAACAATAAACCTTTTTCATACCAATAATAAGTGTTGAGCTGTAGGCTTTCTTTATTTCATAGAATTTCATATACAGAAACAAAGCTGAGCTATTGTTTTATAAGGGAAAAGACCTTTTTTTGTAACAGAATGCTTTACTGATACCTTTCAAGGTAACCGCGTTCGCCCGACTACCTGAGGTTAGAATCAAGGCTTGCCAAGGAACATGGAGTTTGGTTACTACAAAAAACTTGACAAACCTGATCACTTTGTACGCCATCTGAGTTCTTCCCAAATTACAGTTTAAAAAAACCTATTTATAGATTTCATTTCAAATTTAACAAAACATTATACTACCAATAATTTTATGTGTAGAAAATGTTATAAATTGTTTCATAGATACTACCAAACGCTTAGAGGCCGGAATTCTATTAATAAACCCCATAAGATGTGCTAAGCACATGACAAGAACTGCATTTCAGAATTTTACTGAGTATATGCAAAAACATTCCGCATGGCGCGCGCCGGAATATCCCTGCTAAATTTATCCACATGGATATAGAATGTAAATAAGACCATGTTTATAGTAAACTTCGTCAAATATCATGTCTTGGAATATATATTAAATGAATATATAAAATTAGTTCAAAGTGAAAAACCAAAGTACGAATTAACCATATACGAGTACAATTGAAATACTGATAGAACCATTTAATTGATGGACTAATTTAAAAACAATGGTTATAACTTATAACCCACAATTATGACGGTAAAATTAACGTTGATCATTTGTCATTAATATTATATTGTAGCCGCAAATGTAAATCTGTTCACAATACTTTGTATATACATACATATATACTGAATTGTTTGTTACACATATACGTCAGCCATTCAATAGCCAGTTAATGTCGTAGTTTACCAAAAGGAAAACATAATATCGGATTACTGTAACAGTTATTATAATATATATTTATACAAAATAATATAATATTAATGAAATATAACGAAAACATTGAATATATTTATAATTAATGATGCTTTTAACATAATGATTCACACAGCGCTTACCTATCATAATTTGTTATTAGTTCATTACTAAAAGATTAACATAAGTACGTATATTATCTATATAAATTATAATTAATCGTACAATGCTCGTGTTACTTATTTAAAATATTGTTAAACAAATGAATTTTAAAAAGCGTGCGTAATACCTGAAGACACTTTATCTCAATTCTCAGTACAGGTAAACAAAACGTAATAAAGAACAATTGATTCCCCTACAACTACGATAACTACAGCCTATACAAGATTGGCCGGTACTTGTTCTTGAACAACCTGATCCAATATTAAAGAGCAAAAGAAGATTCAGAACAGTATTTAATGAATTTCCTATGTTTTAATAAGCTTGCCTAAACGATTTGTGAGAATACGCCCTTACTAGAAAAGCAATAGCAGCAGCTGGCGCATACCATGGATCTAAAATCTAAATCTATATTTTGAATCTACCTACTTTTAACATTTAAACATGTTTTCTTATTATTATTACTTGCAAGTCACAATTACTTAAACACTTGCTTAGAGAAACTCGGTACTATTGTTAATCTTTACCGTAGTCGTAAAATTTTTAGAATTTACGAAGTACACCTTGCTCCACAGGTAGGCAGCTGACTATGAATAGGTCCCGCAAGAGATTATCACCGAGGAAAGTCCCGCCCCAGCTTTTATTGCCAGCCATCTAATCTTACAATACGTCTGTTCAACTAAAAATTATGTTTTAAGGGAAAGTGCAATTTTAAATAATAGATAGCTTGATACTTAGTATATTGCTAGGTGGTACCGATTGTTGTTAAATATATTAAGTGCTCATGTAATAATAGTATCTACTGTTTCACCAGTGAATATTGTTATCTCTTTTTAAGTCATTTGTTAATCAAATTGTTGAAACAAATCTTTTTCTTAATTATTAATTTACCCCAAATATTTTTAAATATTTTTTTAATAAAGACACCATATAATAAGGATTATTGAGTCATATAATTTTTCAGCTAAGTAAATGTTCTTTTTCATAAAAATCACAACATATTTAATAATATTAATTCCTGATGATACCTATTAATACATTAAATGGAATTTAGCAAATAACACAAGTTCTAAGTAAAATTAATTAACTATTAAACACGTTTTCATTTACGTAGTGAAATCATTAAAATAAGGATCAATATCATTACTTAAAACGACTAGAACCTCGTCAACTAATAAATATTTGCTGAAATAGGCAATTGTGTTGGTTTTTAACAATAAGAGCGATTATAAGTACGATACGGCGAACTTTCATCGTAAAACCTTTCGGCTACCAGTGCTAAACAGTCGTGAGTCGTGAGTCGTCTGTACGCCGAGCTGTCGGCATTCGGCCTACATTTGCAGCTTCGTCCCGTCACTTTACGTTCGATTCGCGCTCGGCGCTTGACTCTCGGCAGTTTGAATTTGGCGCGTCAACAGTAGCGGTCAAGCCGCGCGCGCGCTCCAATGCCAGCCAGCGGCCGGGCGGACGTATTCAAAGTTTTGCTCGTATTATTTATTTTTTGTTTGTTTTGGTGCTGCAGAAGAACTCGGTTTTTTGTGGACACGGGAAAATACTATTAGTGTGTGCGCAACAAGTGAACTGTTATTAAGCTTATGAATTAAACTAGCCGTATTTTGCTATAAATGTGTAAGTGTCGTGATTTTTTGTTATCAACTCGCGGTTATCGTGCCAGCCGTGCGAACTTTTAATAAGCTTTACTTCCTTTGTTTAGGGTCGGCGACGCCTACGCTGATGATTGCGTGAATGGTTGTGTAGCGTACTAGTAAAGTAAATTACTATAAAAATATTTACAATGGACGGCGAGAAGAAAATAAACTTAAGCGAAGGAGTCCCTCTAAACTCTTCGCCAGCTGCTAATATTTTTTTAAATACGGGTAAAAACAAAGTGAATGACGGGACTGTAATTCATCTGAAAACAGGTGATTTTCAGTTCTATACATTTTATTTTATTTTTATAATTAGTACTATAACTTAAAAGTTTTATAATTTATTCTATTTTTTAGAGAAACCAGCGGATGTCGGCGTACATATAAATACGACATTCTCTATAGCGTCTTCCAAGAAAATCAAGCTTCTGTTCATATTCAATTTTCTGCTTAGTATAATATGCATGATAATTAGTTGTTCCATTGCATTCTACTACTGGAACGAAATGATTTCAATGAGAAAACAGATAGATGTGCTAAGAGAACAATTTTTCATACAAAATTTGAAAGAAGGTGTGTTAAATCAAGACAAACCAATACATAGTCCATTGATATCTAATTTGAGGCCGCAGCTGAAGGGAGCTGAGGCTCGTGAGGGCAGGATGGATTTTCGAAAAAGTGAACTGTCCCCGAATGCAAGAAGATACTATGTAGAAGATTTAGGAGAAGACATGCTACTTGTTGACTCCAGTAAAAAAGTTCCTAGTCAAAATAAAGAACCAGTGTATGATATATCAGCCTTCCAAAAAGGTATGTATCAAATATATATTTTAATAACTTCCTTGTTAATAATAAGTATCATAATATATTTTTAATTATTTCCATTGCAGAGCCTCTAGTCGTTCAATTTAATGGCGCTATGCGAGAACTTAACATTGGTGCCCAATGTAAGTATTTATGCGATTATTAACTATAATTTAATTATTAGTGTTAACAACTTAAATGCATATTTTCATAAAATAATTTAGATGCCACAGTTCATATGTTGTATTATAACAAAAGAATTATTCGCAAGTTAATGAATAATTAATGACCTACTCATAAAACATTACACTTGCTTGTAACCATATAAACAAATCAACAATCCAAGAATGCATATTAAAAGTATAATTTATACCACAGGATGTGTATGTATGGCCTTAAGCTTACATTGGGTCTACATTCTTTGTACTATTTTAATGTTAATAAAATATCAACTCTATATTAAGCAAGTAAAGCTTAAACTTTCAGATCATTTATCTTAGGGTAATCCAGTCACAGTTAAATACCAGCCTTACATATAAACATTCAGATTAGCAATTAATCTCACACAGTAATTAAAAGCCAGACTCTGTTATATAATTCCTTTTTTAAATACCATTTCATTGACCGAAGCAAGCTGGCTAGTACTATTTTCTACAATTGATGTTAATATAATAATTAGTATTATAGTATTAAAGTTATGTTAACATAACCATTATTTTATGACAATAATATATATGGTTATAATTAATTACTCAAATCAAATGAATTTTACTTTTTCACTTTTTTGTTCTAGCAAATGCTAGTTTTTTTTATATTTGCTTTTAAGTCCACATTCTACAGTTCTTTGCCTTTAATGTAAACATAAAAGAAAAACATAATATATGCAATCCAAAGGTTCTTTAATCGAAACTTACGTATGCCCATGGTACTAGCGATTGTCACGTTTCGCGTAACCGTCATTGTATTTTAATTTCGAAATAAGGTGTACCAACTTAGTACTAGTAAATAATATTTATCTTGGACCCCAAGGACGTCCATAAGAATTAATTTCTGTCGAAATCGGAACATAGCCCGTCATATATATCTTAGTTTATATATATATATATATATATATATATATATATATATATATATATATATATATATATATATATATATATATATATATATATATATATATATATATATATATATATATATATATCATACAATAAGTACTTGACATTTATCAACACTTAACTATGTTTTGCACTATATACAGTAATATAAGTAAACCATTGACAACATTGCACAAAGGTGTTAATCATTGAATAAATAGTACTTTAAATCTAAGTACATTTAATCGCGACCACTTTGGAGAAATTTCACATTTTTCCGATACTTATATGTTGCTATAAAATAATTACAAGCTCTACATACGTAATATGCTAGCTATGCAGATTATAAAATGTATATTTATGAATTTAAATATTCCACCAACATAAGATTTGATAAAACAATAATCATTTTTGACAATTTATTCTATACATTTATACCATTTTTGATTACTTATTGACCTCAAATGGGTTATTCTACATTATGAAGTATGAATTAGTTTTTGCTCTCAATATATTTAATCATCTACCGCAGCGCGTCGTAACCCACTTAAGAATCTATAACCAAGATTTTATATGTCATATATAATTATTATAAATTGCACATATTTAAATTATAAAATCAATCAAGTTTCTAAAAAGTCATAAAATTTTGAATCTCCCATAATTTAAATTTTTAAGTTATAATTTTTGCTTTAAAAATACATTATACTGTCTTTTTTCTTCTAACAGTTTATTTTTTATGCTTATTTTTTAACGAATTAACACGTTTTTTACAATACATGTCAAATATGATATTCTATTTTGCGCCAATTTTAAAATCTTTAAATAATATTGCATTGTTAATTGATAAGTCTATATTTAGAAGTATGAGTATTACTGTTAATTTGCCAGTTGTTTCTTCTAGTATCAGTTTATTTAGCTGCGTCTAGTATAAAAGCGAAATAGCTCGATAATGTGGCTACCAAATTGATATAAAAAAAAATTGTATTAGTACGCTACAATATCTATTAAGTTAAGTTAATTCTATATCTATTCAGTGCTAGATGAATTAATAAAATAAAAAAATCATATTATAAGTAATACTATTTTACTTATATAATAATATATATAAGGGAATAAATAAATAACTATATTAATATATAACATATTTATGTTATCTTACTTTAAATATATTATTTAATTATTTTCTTTGCAGTCTTAAATACGCCGCGTTTGCTTACAATTTTCATTAATGTACACATTATTGTAAAAATTTATTTTATAATATATATTTTATTACAGCCATCATCGGTCCATGGGTACGTGACAGGGAAGTATCGACGAAGAACAGTGAATCCAAAATTGAGCTAAACACCAATTATTTCACTGTAAACGAAAGCGGCCTGTACTTAATATATGCTCAGGTATGTTTTTATATCATTTAATAAAAAATTTTAAACATATATATTTATTTATATAAGATGTTATTACATGAAATGGACAAGAAACCTACAGTGCCAATTAATATTTAAATTATGTAATTACTTGTGATAAATTTTATACGTAATAGTAACTGGCTTTTAACTGCATCATCGCTTCTGTTAACAAATAATATATTATTTTGAATGCCCGAGGTAACTGACCGCTGATTATACCGGAACGATATACGTCAATTTACGACAATTAACGTCATGTAATATAGCTACAGCCTTAGAACCTTCTTCTATAGACAGACTATCTAGAAAACTTTTTTTTTATTTAAAACAGTTATTTACTCAAAATTAATTTGAAACAGTAGTTAAACGTTTAGTTGAACTAAACAAACTCTTCGACGTTACAATAACATTTTGTTATTATTATTTTACTTCCCATACTGACTAGTGTATACGTATACGTATGTAGTGATAACGCTTATCCTTAGTAATCATTATATGTAAATAGTGGTACATTCTAGTTAACTCACTCCTACTCTGAAATACCGAAGATAAAACTACAGTAACAAACAGTGGGGATTCCCCATCCACGAATCATAAAGAGGTCCTATAGTGGATATTAGAAGATACTTATTTTGTCCAAAGTAAAAAAGTTGGTCACACTCAATTATGACCACGAATTTAAGCACAATGCACTTATTTATAAATAGTGCTGTGGAAATATCGAACTTGCACTAAAGAATAAGTCAGATAATAAAAAATTATGGTCTCTTCATTATAATTATTCGCGTTCTCATGTGAAGCCATAGGGCAAAGACAATTATGCTTTTTGTACTTGGGCCCACGGTCAACAACGCAATGTAATATATAAATATTCCGCTGAGCTTGTATCGAACCCACAACCATCGCGATTATAGGTACTTTCTTTATAAATTCTGATGTTAAATTTATTTTTTACAGGTTGTATATTTAAGTCATGCACCTAACTGCTATTTCATATGGGCGAGGCAACCTGCACAAGAACCTCGCCTTCTTACCAGTTGTGCTACTGGTGATGACTCAAGCAATAGAGCACTTGACAAGTCCCAACTGTCATGTTCAGTTCAAACAGTGGCCAGACTGTATAAAGGAGACACAGTGAATATTGCCCAAAGAGAACAAAATAGAATATTGTGGCTCAGACCTGGTTATACATATGTTGGATTCATCAAACTAAGTTCCTAAAGACTGTGATATTATTGAATGTGAAATTGTGCCTTAAAACCAATAGTTTTGCTATATTTGTTTATATAGACATTATCGTCTATTTTAAAATAAATAAGATAACGAATATTTGCAATAATTTGTAAGTGGCTGGTCAAGCTTTTGTACTGTTTGTAATATCTGTTCTGTTGATTTGAATGGTGCTACCACTTAGTAGTTAGTTTATTGTAAGATTGTGAGTGTGCCATATTTTTTGTACATACTGTGAAATTTTTGTGCCTTATACTTATTGTTAGTACTGTAAAGTTGCCATAAATATTCATAAAAATAATATTTTTCTATTAGTCTATGTGACACTTCACACTTCACTTGATTAAAAAGATAATTCCTGAGTCATCTCATGGTTGGATAATTCTCTTTGTATGTTGACATTAAAATTGTATTATTATTATTCAAACATCACCAATGTTTATATAATGCAGACTAACAAATCTTAAATTGAATATATTCATATACTAATGTACAATTGAAAAGAAAATGTATAAAAATAATATTTTGGTGTTTAAATAATAATTTTTTTTTCATGTTCTATATGATCTCTAATTGGTTGGAATATTCACATTTTGTACCAAAATATTTTTTTGTTGAATTTGACTTTACTTGTAATTTACTTTCCATTTAATGTGAAATATTAATTTTCTTGTGTTGTAAAAATATATTTAATTTTTATAAAAATTAAGTACTTATATTTACTTAATATTGCTCAAAAAAGCATTTGTATTTTTTAATATGATATCTTCCATTATAAATATTGTTATAGTCTTAGTTTCTGTTAATGTGTGCATATATGTAGTTAAAAGACACATAATGCATATTTAAAAGTGTTTATAATTGAGTGTATGGTAGTAAATATGCAAGATTTAAGTAATTAAAAGTTTAAATATAGTGTAATAGTAGTTTAACTTACATTAAACAGATAAGAAAATGGTGCTGATAATTTGTTAATATAGAACTTTGACAATTTGTTTAATTAGAAAACCAAATGTTCAAAATTACAATGAAAACATTTATAAAAATAGCAATTAAGTACTTATTGTTAATAATAATGGTGGACATTACTACATTAAATGTAGATATTAAGTCTTACACTGTGTTAAACCTACTGTTGTAGGTATGACTTAAAATGTTTAAGGCTCCTTGAATTATCAGGAATACTTAAAAACACAATTTACAATAAAATAAAAGCCTTTTATTAAACCTGATATACAACTTAAAATAATGTACCTCTAGTTTTAGTGGGTATCCTTTTGTACTATAATTATTGGAACTTCAAATTAAATTTTATAAAGACAGTTCTTTAACAATTCCGTAAATTTGTAATTTGATTTGATTTGACGCAGTTGGACAGAGTATGCTTGATAACCAGTAACCACTCAACAAATTGACTATATTTAAATTATTTTCATTTCCTCGTTCTAGTAGACAAAGCGTGGCGTTTACTTTCGCCCCTCAACACATTGTCTTAAAAATTGTGTTGTAAATGGAGAACAGAGTAACCCAACACTAGACTTCCTTTGCCTAATGTACTATACAGGAAAAATCGTAAAGCTACTTTATTTATGAAAAAGTATTATATGCATTTGTCTCGACGTACAATATTGAATAAAATGAAGTGAACTATTTTATGCTCATATTTCTGTGTACAGTTATCATTCTACTTATTAGTAGTAGGTGATCCCAATACTATCATCATGGAAAAGCATTCTCGACCAGGCCAGGGCCAACCCACAGCTGTAGGCCTGTAGCGCCTTTGATGATGATATCTGCCAGTCGGAAATATTTATAGAAAATCTGTGGCCTTATTTCTTACATCAAAATTCAAATGTCAATTTGACAACCCCGCTCGCAAGTATAAGGAAACATAAAAAATATTTAAAAAAGTATATTAAAAACAAGATCTTCTAACGAAAATATAATGCTCTCCAGGTACCAGTAATTAAATGTTACTATAAAAGTAACTCTCATAGTCAGAATATATTATTTATATAGTGCATTAATATAAAATATGTTTGCAGGTTAAGAATTAAACGAGATTTTAAGTATTTTATAAGATGTCTATCAGAAAAACCACCAGATCATAATGCTAAGACATATGAAATCAAGAATGAAGATGCCACAGAAAATAAAAATGCTCCTGATTCCACTACTGAAAAAATCCAAGCGCTCCTTAAAAGTATGCTTACTGCACCTAAAATATCAGAAAGCGAGTACAGGGAAAGGTTCACTACTGCTCCCGACAGGAAGAGGAAACCGAAAAAAGATGAAATAGAAGTAAACATGCAGAAAATAGGTTAGTTTCGTAATTCTGCAAATAAAATAAAAATTTAATTAAATAATAATATCATTTTTTTTTATTTTAGAGGAAAACATAACAAAGGCCGCAAGTGAAGTGGCAGAAGCTATTGGTGGAAATGTCGAACAAACAGAAGCAGAACTGCTGTCGAAAGTTTTAGGCAAAATTAATCAGACTTCAACATCTCTCAGGTAAATCTTTACTTTATTACCAAGTTCCAGTTATTAAATATTATATAAAAGTGTGCTGTATTACAAATATTTTGATTAAATACTGAAGAAATATCACATTTTGAATTATTAATTATTAATTAATTTAATTATTGAGTTTGAGAAGTAAAATTAATATAATTTATTTGTCCGAATGAAAAGAATGTAATAATAATGTAAAGCTGAGAATAAAAAATATCATATATGATATTTTTTATATAACAAATTAAATTGTTTGTATATAAGTAGAGCAAGATGCTTTTACTTAATACTAATTTCATTGAGTCACTGTAATGTAGAAATATGAATATAATTGTTAAGGGACGAAGACACTGGCAGCTGACACCGTTTACGCTATTGTTATTGCCATCGCACTCCTCTACATTTGTAGATCATAAATACATCTAGAGTGTATTACATATTTCTTTATTATTATTATATCTATGTATTGTACATTTCAGTGACTTAATAGTTGGAATGAAAGTGGATAGATCTAAAGACAGTGAAGAACCAAGAAGTGAGACAAGAGGTCAACAGGTAAAGAGGTTAATGGACAAATCTAGGAAAAACCAGGATACAACTAGATTCAGTCAGAGGAAACAACAAATTCCTGAAAAGAAAAGAAGGTACTTTGTCTGATTTATGATATATAGTTTAAAATTTAATGTATAAAGAGATTAATCACAACAGTAGAAAGAGGGCTGTACAGGGACTCTAGTTCTCTTTCCATAGCATTTGGTGCTCAATTCTCTCGGACTACCACACCAGGGATGCATCATGGGAAAAAAATATCTGGAAGTAATATTATAATGTTCTAAATGCAATTTAACTATTTTTAAAAACTAACTTAGATAATCTATATTCTTACTTGACAAATTATCAACAAATATTTTATCTTTAATACAACAATTTTGGTATTGATTAATCATCAAACAATTTATTACATGAGATTCTTCAAAAGCAAATTTTGTCTAAGATTTTATTTCTATATTTCCAGTGTATCTCAACCAACTACTATCAATATATTTAGTGAGAAGCCTCTAGGTGTCTTTAAATCTAATGAGATAAACTATGGAACAAAACTTGATGTATGGGAACAACTTGAGCAAAGAGAACTAAATTTAGCCACTTCCCAACCCCCCGCAAATTACTTTGAAAAGATGATCCTTTGGACTGAACAAGGCAAAGTGTGGAAATTCCCTATTAATAATGAACAAGGTAAATTTAACATTTTTTTAAATATACATAAGAAAGTATTCAGTAAACTTAAACTTTAATATGTAACTTGATGAAAAACCTGTGTATCTTGGATGTGTTTTCTAAAAAAATATAATATTTCTCTGAATTTCTAATCTACCCTCTCTGGCTATACACTCAGTGGCATAACCATATAATGTGGACGGGTCTTTCAAAAGATACTACTTTATTAACTTATGGTCCTGGGGAGAGGTCTTCTGTTTTATATGGTAGAAGATGCAACAGGGCTTTGTTAGTTCACATTGCCCATCGCCTGTCGCAGGAAAGGCACTCAAACAAGCTTGTGATTGGGTGCCCTTCTAAGACACGGGTATATATTTGTATTGATATTTCATTTATTTATTTTGACTGAAAATGTTGTATAAATGCTTTTCAGGTTACAGTTTGCTCAAGGTCAGTCATCTGTCTATATGTATGCCTAAGTAGCGCACGTCTTCAGATTAAGGGACTGCTATTCCATTTTGGATGATGTGTCTTGTGTCTAGGAGTAAAGGTCATTTTCACTAACTTATTCTCATTTGCCTTTATCCTCCAGTCCTTCGCCCAGGCTGAAACTTAGTCACAAAAGTCCTTTTAATCACTTCTCCAGTGGTTGGTCAATTATACATATGTATTATAAATAAGATATATAGGGCTATTACACTGCCTTGCTTTCCTTGCCTGCCTTGTCACACCTGCCTTTACTTCACGCAGGCATGTTCTTTCTTCATCCTACTTTATGTAGAATTTCCACCTTTGGAGGTAAAACTTAATGATTTCTGAATAAATAAGGTATTTTATGTCTATAGTAATGTTTTAAATTGTTATTACAGTTCTGATTTTAGTTGATTCTGTTTAAGAAAATAAAAAAATATCTTGGCTGGTTTTTAGGTGTTAGGTGTTTTTAGGCTATGTAAGTTATTATTATCAAAATTTGATGTGTATGTAATTTTTGATGTAAATCAGGTATAAACACAGATACGATGGAAGATTATTTTATATAATTTAACAGGGAAATTTCGTTTAGATTTTTTAAGTATTATGTCTACAGACAGACAATAAATAATATTAAGTCATGTTATTTAACTTGTTACAGGCATAGAAGAAGAACAAAATGTTCATTTTTCAGAACACATTTTCTTGGACTCGCACTTGGAAGGTTGGTGTCCTACTAAAGGACCTATTCGGCATTTCATGGAACTGGTATGCATAGGGCTGTCGAAAAACGCATTTTATACTGTTAAAGAAAAACGAGACCATATCATGTGGTACAAAGAATATTTTGAAGCTAAGAAAGATGTACTCAAAGATATTGGTGTATGGGAAATTGAACAAAATGTAGTGAAAACTGAAGTCCCAGCATGATTTGTATTATAAATGTTTAGTTGTGTAGAATATTGTTTATTAATAAAATATATTACAAAAGTTACAAGCATTTATTTAATAATTAGGTTTCCACCTAGCCTATTCTAGCACTTCTAAGCTTTAAATGGTTACACTAAGAAATAGGAATACAGTCTAATTTGTGAAAATTAGTGTTAAAAAAGTATATATACATGTGTCACCTGCTTAACTCGATGCAAGTAATGCCTAAATTATTCTCATAGTAATATTTTAGACTAGACTAATTGATGTTCACAACTTCGTTTATGCAGATCTTATGACTTTAACATTGTGCCAAATGCTAATTAATACTCTTTAGAGTTCTGCTTTAAATGAACTTTATTCACTTATAGAAAACATAAAAAAAACTTGCGTTTCAAGTTTTGTTTTTTTTAAAGTATTTTTCTATCCTTAGTGGGGTTAACTTTGAAACTGAACTTAATTTTTTTATATTATCACAAAATAACTTAAGTAGTAACTTTTGCCAATTCTATTATTGTTCCCCATCAGGTACAGTACAGTCTTCAAAGTCAATAATAGCCATTGTCCTCCTCCTCGAGTCCATTAGCTATATAATAAAAATATTTAAATCCATCCAGTAGCTCTGAAGAAGTAAGTATACAAATATATTGTCTTCAGACTGTTTTATAATATTCTTAAATAAATTTAACGAAGATAATATAAAATTAAATTTCTAAAACGATTTATTACCTAAATTAGTCAATATAATAGTACACAGGTGAGAAAAATAAAACAAAATATTCTAATTACTTCACTTTATTGCACCTATGGAAGTACATTTTTATCTAAATTTCGATGTTTAAAAATCATCATTGTTAATAACATTAACTTTCTAATTTTACATGAGTAATACTAATTGATGTTTTCGTTCAATAATCGATTACATGATGTTATACATTAATCATTATCATTCATTATAAAGACACCAAAATACCAGTTTCAAAGAGAGCTTCAAAATAAAAAATACATATTATTTAACAACGAAATAATGAAAAATTATGACAATTTGCGTTATCTGAGTACAAACATCCATTTATCAGGATTAAATTCTTAAAAAAAAAACAAGGAACTCGTTACAATCTAAGTACATATTCTTATATTATCGTCGTATACTTTAAAAGCCTCCAAAACGTATCCAAATAAACACAGTACAAAAAACAGTACTTAAAAAAACGTCACGTTTAAAAAATCAAAGTTACATGTATAATACAATATTAATTTAGTTCGACGTTAAATTAAAAAAAAAAAAAAAGGTTGGCAAGGCTCATATTTAAACAACACTAAAAAGCGAAATGTTCATAATTGTTCTATTATGTAACTATCATAAATTATAAAGCATCGCATTAACAGCTAACATTTATGATATAAGGTACTAAATAAAATATTGTCGTGAGTATTAAAATTGTTGCGCTCTCAGCTTAGGAATACGGACGTTTTATAATTATGAATCGATAAGGACATATTATGTTTTAAGCACACACCTACTATATATATTGAGTACTATAAATGAGGTCGTCGTTACAGAAGCGGCCATATTTGCAAACATTAAAAGAATACTGGACATATAAAACATACTATATTATATATCCGTGTAGTTAACTAAGCTCAATATGGCTTGTAATGAATATCAATAGTTAAATTGAAAATAGAGTTTGCATTTGAAACTAAAATATAATTTTTTAATATAAAAATTATTTTAAGCCAATTTTGACAGCCAAGTTTAGGACACTCTAAATAAGAAGTTATTGTGATATATTACAAGCCATTTATGTTTGAAAATAAAAATGAAATGAAGTAGAATACATAACTAAGTGGAAGGAAGACAAAGGAAGCAAGTCTTAGAGACAATTCATCTTAAAATACTTCTAGGACCTAGTATTAAAACAAACACCACATCCATACATAGATGGAACAAATATTAAACACATCATTGCAGAACAACCAGAAATTATTACGAATAAAAAAAATAAAAAAATTAAAAAAGTAAGGTACTGCATAAAAATTATAATTAAGGTTTTTTAAGTTTTCACAAAATCATTATTAAATTTTGTTTTATACAGAAATAAAGTTTCTGATTAAACCTTAATAGATAATGATTGATACGTTTAAGATTATATTATTCGCCTTACTATCAATTATCTGTACTAGCTGTTTGTGTAAATTATTATGAATTAGGCATTTAATATAATCCAAGTAATCGCCATCAAATTTAAGACTAATGTTGATATGAAACTTATACATTTAATAATTATCCGACATTTTAATTTATTAGTATGACAAAAGTCGTAGTAAAAAAACAAAAGGCTTAATGTGGAATGTTAACAAGCAATTAATATTAATATTTGCCTGGAATGTAAATTATTATATTAAAACAAAAAAAAAGATGTTCTTTGAGCATTTAAAGTTCTAAAAAGTCTCAAATTATAAATGTAGTACCTAATACATACATAATTGATATGCTATTATGAATGACAGCCAGGTATAGATAATATATAATATATAGGGTATAGTGTAAGTGTAGTAAGTGTGAACAGAGGCAGTAGCGTTGGTATTGTCACATTAGAATATTCACGCAATTGACATCGCTCTGGACGGCTGTGGGCGGCTGCGGTGTAGATTACATCACCTACAATTTATAAGAATACAGATTATTATTAATAGTTAAAATATTTAGCTACAACAGTATATTGTGGAAATGTTTCAAAATCCATTATTATTTTTATATCCCATTACCAGTTTATTTAGAAATTCTTTTCACACACATGCATGTGTGTAGATTTATGAAATATTAAGAAGAAGTAAACTTAATATAATAATGTTAAATTCAAATTTGTATGAACTGCTAAACTATGTGCCTTAATTGAGAAATATCTTAAGTAACTAAGATGGTTGTGGACTCCATTGCCAATCTCGGGCATATTTATATTAAAATTACATTCATTTTTCATCTTTCACTTCACCTTCAATCAAAGAAGTCAAAAAAAATAAACATGTAAATTTGTTGTATAAATAAGATGATTAAAATATTAGGCTAATATAAAAGTGCAGCCGTCGTCGCACCTGCAGTATCTGGCTGGCCTCGAAGGCGGTGCCGGGCAGCAGCACGATGGGCGCGGCGACGCGGCCCGCCTCCACGCACACCATGTTGGGGAACTCGTCGTCGCCGAAGTCCGGGATCTCCTTGGCGAACTCCGACCACGGGTTCCAGATCACTAGTAAAAAATTAATCAATCAATTACGTAAAAACAAGATATTGTGAAAGTTTATGAGTGAGTTTGTGTGTATGTGTGTTACTCAACCACGTCAAAACAGCTGAAAGGATCGGGATGAAATTTGGAACAGGGGTAGAGAGAGTTTTTATATATATATCCGACTAATATTATAAATGTGACAGTTTGTACCGATTTCACTCAAGCAAGAAAATTTAGATGAAATTCTGCAGTAATACAGCTTTTTCTTCAGAATAATGTACATGGTCTACATTTAAGATAAATGAATGCATATTAACTATACTATTAAATAAATACGTAACTGTGTAGTTCAAGCGGGCAAAGCCGCGGGCAGGTCGCTAGTTTATATATAAATATTATAAACCTGGAGAGCTTGTTTGGTTGAACGCACTAATCTAAATAACTATTGGTTCAAATTAAAAAAATATTCCTACTTTAGATAGTCAATTTATCAAGAGAGGTAAAGCACGATAGTCATTCCAATTTAGCTCACGGTGTCTGCGGTTGTGTATCCTAGGACACTTAGAACGTGTAAATATTTCATATATAACGCTAAATCATTTACATTTAACAATGCGAACAAAGCCTCAGATTAGAGATAGTTATTTAAAAAAGCAGCTTCACTCTTTATCCTGGATCTCATTATCCACTTCCACTAGAATTCGAGGCATTACCTATTGAGTGTCGAAACTTAACGTCGTACTTTGTGTTACCAGAGACGGGAAATGGAAATAATTTATTCCCCCGAGTGAAGATCGAAACCAAATGTAACCATTGCGCGAACAAATAGTAATGTGAAATATGGAAATTCGTGTTTGTTTGTAAGTTAGCTCCACAGTCGCAGGTTGTTTGACACTTTTGAGTGTATTTGAATTTCACAAGATGTCCTTTGCCAATTGCGTAACCACGACTTCTATGTTAGCCACTACAAGCACTCTTTGGGGGAGACAAAACCAATATGATAACCTCATTTTTTACATAAGACAAGGACTCAAAATGAGCAAAAAATATAATACAAATGTGTGCAACACCATAGCTTTTATTGCCACTAAAGATACGGTTTAATAGCAATTTAATCTCACCTGTATCTGGGAAATTATACTTCTGTATCCTCATCTTGCGTCCGCTCACCACGTTGGTGATGATGTGCTCCTGCATCGTGTTCTGGTAGATGCGGTCCGTCCACTCGTTGATGCTGACCACTTCGCGCGTCTCCTGGTACACTGCGCCTTCTCGTGTCTGTTATAGTAAATGTCATTCTGGAGTTAATGTAAGGAATATGACCATTTTATTACTTTTTTTATGTATAAAATAAAAATAAAATTCGTTTATTAAAGTGTTTATATTAACTAGGATTTCTAAATCAACAAATTATATAAGAGAACACACTACATATCTCATACATGTTGTTTTTCTTATTTTTTTTAATATATTAAAAACTAATATTACAAAGAGGAAAAATTTGTGTTTTGTATGTTCGTTTGTAATGTATTCACACAAAAACTATTGTACCGACTTCAAAAATTCTTTCGCCATTAGAAAGTTATATTATATTTTCAAAAAAAAATAGAGATCCCTAATTAAAAGCAATAATATTACCTAAGGTGTGAAAATATAAACCATAAAAAAATAGTAATCGCGTGCGCTGCGGAAAGTATTGATGATAGAACAAAAAAATGTTCTACAATATTATAGAATGTATCAATATCTACAATATTTTTAACTTAACTTTAAGTTGCTAAATAAATCACCTTTAACTTAACCTTGCTAAATAAATCATCGAGTAGTTCAAACTACTTTGAGTAGGGTCGGCAATACCTATATATATTCCCAGCATTGTAATATAGGTAAAGCGAACTTAGTGTCACAGGTCACGAACAGGTGAAGATAATTCTAGACGTTTCGCGGTAATTAACGGAACGTAACTTAACTTACTTTAAAAAAATTCAACTACCTTATCAATAAACATGCATCCATGCATGCCCGTGATCTGGCATCGTCGCACATCTGGCACCTTGAAGTAAGTGTGGAGAAGAAGCTGGCAACTGAACGTAAGTTCTTTGCTCGGGTTGTACACACCTATGTTGAAGTGCAACTCCTTCTCCCGTAGGATCAGGCGGTATGTTAGTCTGAACCTGTAGTTTAGGATTATGTCAACTGTTATAGGAATAGAAAACAAAAAAAATGAACTTTCATAGTTCCTAGTAGATCAAAAATACATTTTCTAAAAAGTTCCCAATTATTATCCGGCTAATAAAATGCTTTAGTTTACAGTAATTTACGAAAGTATATGATCCGCTATTTTGTTGTGGCGGCCATATTGACAACACTGACACACAACTACACATTCGCATAATTACATTGTCATCTGAACTAAATTAGCACGAGGGAGATATAAAAGTTGCGGCTCAATTGGAAACCGAGAAGTAATTTAACTTACAAGACAGACAAACTGTCCCCTGTCTGTGAATCTAGATAGGCGAAACGTAATAAAGCATAACAATGAGTAGAATCATAACTTATCATATACGCCATTATTTCAGCAAACTCAAAGCGCGTCACGATTACCTCAATTTTACATTATATATATACCTACATTGTATTTTAAAAATAAACAAAAACTCCTATTATAACAAAGTTATTTATGCAGGCAAGAAATATTAAAAATAGCTAATTGCTATGAACGACCATATATTTAAAATACCTGTCTATTGTATATTCAAAATACATTATCATAAATATAATGGTAAGGAATGGTGACTTTTAAATTTAATAAAGATATTCATTTGCCGTCATATTAAAATATAGTGTCTGTATATACTACTAACGCTACTACTATCTATGTAATGATAGTGATATTAAATTTAGGCAATATTTCTTTAAAATAAGTAAGTTGTTAAGGATCGGTCGAGTTACTTGTAAACAATTGCTAATTTCTAATCGAGTACATACTGGAAATGCCACATGGACCGTGTAAAGTCATCGTCCATGAGACTGAAAACGGCTTCAACGTCGCCGCTTGGTAGCCGTTCTGGCATCTTCTCCACGTGCCAGCGCGCCACCCGCGCGAACCCGTGCTGGGGCCCGAACGCCCATTGTCCAAATTGAGCTATAAATATAAATGTTAAAAATCTTTGAAAAGTCAGTTGTCTCACTGTAAACGCATTCGTTGCATCTTCGATCCTCACTCGGGGGAAAGATTATATTTTAATAATTTCTATCAATTATTTTCAAAGTAAGACGTAAATGTTTCTGTTAAACACTATATTCTTAATGTTTAGAGTATACAGAGTTTCACTGCTTCAGATGGTAAAAACTTCGCAATCCTAGTAATTAAACAAATTATACTAATTCATTTAGTTGATTAATAATGGCGTGAGCGTATTACTATTAATGCAGAAGCATAAAAAGAAGTATTCACATATTGTACATTAGCCAACAAAGTGCTCCTAAAGGAATCGAATATTTGTAACATTATTAGCCCTTTCGCTTAACCCTGATTTACGCTTACAACGCGACGTTACCAAATTAATGGCTAGGGGCATAGCTAATCTAAGGAACGTAAAGTTAAGTATTATTAAAATTTGTCTATACTATAATAAAACAGTACAAAAATTGTGCCTGTACATTGAATATTTTAACGAAAAAATTATACAGGCGATGTAAAAACACTAACAGAATATAAATCTATCATTTTAAACTTTACTGTCTTATGCGTTTGCCTGTTTGTACAGCACATCATCGGATCCATCTAGTAGAGATGGATTTTAATGAAAAAATTTTTGTTGTATATTTATTATATCGAGACAAGATCTACGCTATAATTTAGTTTGAAAACTAGCACAAGATGCAGAACCGTAGTAGACCAACCACAGTAGGATTATAAAGAATAATGAAATGCTGTCAAAAATAAACACCTGATAAGTACTTTCCAATGACATATAAAAATCAAGGCAGATCCTTGATCCTTGAGAACACCTGATGTTGAACCACAATAGAAGATCTAATCTATAAGAAATCCGAAAATGGCTCTTTAGTAAAAGTTATAGAGCGTGTTGAGAATTTTTCCTTAAAATATAAAATTCCAAGATCTGGAATATCACATGAAGGACCATTATGTCTAGATAAACTACATGAAATACGGAAACGGTGCCCTAACAAAAGTCATTTATCGTGATGGACATTTTGCATTAACATTTTGATATATAATAATATCAAGGATCTGGAACACCTGAAGTGGAACCAAAACATAGATAGAAGATAAGTTTAAATAAAAAACAAGAAAAAGCGTCTTTAGTATTCAATATTTAATAATTATATTCAGCGTAATGAGCAATTTTCTTTGTCATGTCAATATCTTAAATGTGGAATACAATCTTTATGAAAAGGATGGCAAGGATCATAAAGTTCACGCTAACGTCATCGCGGGCGTCCACTAGTTTAAAATAAAAAATTATATTTAATTGAAACATCAGTCTGTTCTATTAGTTTTGGTAAGACTGAAATAGCGTATTGAGCAGCGAATATTACGCCGCATTTTATCTAACCAACTTTGGAAAACGATAATAATAAAAAATAATAAAAGATCTTTATACAAGGCCAAAAATTCTACTTACGAAATACAAACGGTATTCCTCCTCGTATCGCTCTCTTCCCATCGAACACAGCTTGTTTACTGAAACAAAAAACAAGAATATTATAAATTGTTGCAAATTTTATTTTTAAGAGAAGGAAAGTTTACAAAGATTCAGTAGCTGTACTATAATGCAAAGGATTCAAAGGAGTTCGCAGACATACCAGAACAAAGTTTAGACCAAAAAAGGTTTTGAAATTCTTTATAGACATATTATACGAACAAAATGATAACTTTCATTTTAAATAAAAAAATTTATATATGTATATGTATATGTATATATATATATATATATATATATATATATATATATATATATATATATATATATATATATATATATATATATATATATATATATATTATATATATATATATTTATATATATATATATATTATATATATATATATATATATATTTATATATATATTATATATATATATATTATATATATATATATATTATATATATATATATATATATATATATATATATATATATATATATATATATATATATATATAGTCATGTATATAGTGTACAATGAATAAATAATAAAAATAAATTAATTTCAATAGCGTCTTAGGTCGCGAAAACCAGCACTTTATGTTTCAAAATGAAGACAATAAAAAATGATTTACCAGCACTGGGATCGAACCCAGAACTATCGCGCTTACAGCCAAACATCGTCCCACCACGTAACGACTCCACAATATTTTGAGAAACAATCATACAAATTAAGATTATAATGTCGCTTTTTGTGACATCCGACATTTAGATGCCTCAATATATGTAATTAGTTCCATGAACAAATGAATACCTGAGGTTTGATGGAAAGATAATGATGATAATGAAAGAAAAGTGTAATATTATTACACGTACATGCATTAATGAATAAGCTGCGTGGAATACGAGGTCGCGCAAATAGTGATAATCTTAACTGTTCCCATTTATTATTGGTATTAGTAATGACTGTTTTTTGTTATTATTTATGAAGTAGATGATCTAATTAAAATTCCATTATACATCCAATTATGGAGCTAAAGGACAAAAAGGTTTTAGTGATCAAACTTATTGTTTCACGATAAGTTTATGTGGGAATATGGATTAAAAAAGTTAAGTGTGATAATATACTATATGATATTATATTACAGCAGGGTAAAAAGTCTATAAATATGTTGAAATATATAAAAATATATATTAAAATTTCCCACCGTACAGGCGTACCGGGTACGGGGAAAAATTTCTATATTTCTCCATTCATCACACACGATAACCTCTAGACTCTAGAGCAATTCATTATTAAAAGTAAACAATCGGTAAAAACATACAGTGCAGGACGGTTATAATGTTCGATACTGTATGACAATAACTACAAAACTCGGTAATATACTCGAGTGCACTTCGATATACCAACAGTTTATCCTGAAGCGAGAGACATCAGCATTACTTTCCAGCTCACGTTTTGAACAAGATCAATTTTAGCGGTTGCATTCCAACGCAGCCGAGGGACGCTGCAAAAAGCACCCTTATATTATAAATGCATCAGTGGTCAGGTCGGCATCGCGACAAAAACGGAGTCGAGCAAGCCGCGTATAAATTATTTATGCCATTTTTAGCATTTCGGAGTTTGTGACGCGACTGGACATCAGCGTCGATTCTCGGCAGATGTCAACAGCAAAACAAACATAAACGTATTGCTGGATAATCTGACGAATTTTTACACCATTACGCGTTGCATACCTTTTAATTAAGAAACGATGCATTTACTACTAAACAATGCTGTAAGTTTTTTATGATGTTACGAACAAATATTTCAAACATTAACTCCGATAAGCGTATATGTACGTACGTTCTTAATAATGTGAAAAATATCTTTTAATTATGTGTTATGTGCAATTTGAATCTTTTAAAATTAGGGACAGTAATAGGTACGAGTATATAACAGAAAACGATGACAATGTTGCGATAGCAAGTTAAGGTGAATTAATGTTATATAAATAACGCGTCCGCTTCTGTAACCAGTTGTAATATCATTAAATGTGCATTGGTAGTGTTAGTGTCAATTCAGTTAACTAAAGTGCGTAGAGGTATGTATAAAAGGATATGTCTAAAGACATCATTAGTTATTACCTCCGTTACACATTAGTAATATTAAAAGAAGAACGACAACACACTCTCTTCTGTGTTTTCCGTCCGAATTTGAGACATTGCGCATTGAGTGGCGGAACACAACAACGGAGGAAGAAAATGAAAATGATTCATTCCCCTAAGTGGGGATCGAATCCACAAATATCCGCGTTTACAGTCAACAACTTTGCGCCATGATAAACTCGCAATTAAACATTTAACTTGTTAAAAAAAATTATGCATGTTCTCGTTGAATGTTCTAATAATGGGACTTTTAATTTTGAAGTGTCCATCTATTTAAAAGGATTGGGTGAAAGAACCTGACAGTCATTTTCTTAGTTAGATAATAAATAATAAAACTTTCAATCACGTCCTGTACACGTGAAGGTATTAACGAAACATTTTAATTCTTCACTGTGCTAATTTGGCAACAAAAATTTGCATGGTATTAATTATTGATCCGTGATTAATTTTACTAATTGGCTATAATTAGTAAAATTAAATTATAATTATTAATAAAAGAACACTTAATTAGTATACAATCCGTAGCCTTTCGTATACTGCGGCCAATGTCATAAGCAAAAACATAAAAAAATATATATCAATCTCCCACTACTTATATAGCATGAATTACATACTCATTTTATAATGTAAAGCGTAAGATATCTCCATTAATTTTTTTAACCAATAGTTTATTGTTTCTTATTTAAAAGGCTTGCATCTCCGGTCTAGTTATTCAGTTTAAATTTGAAAAGTTCCAGAAAATAGGTGTACTCATGATGGGCTAGATAAAGTTTTAATTAGAGATTCCGGAGGAATTCCTTCATGAGCGGCGGTCTGCCGATACATTCCCGCTTCGGCATCGACCAAGTTTTTACACTGCACAAACTCGTTCCATCCACCGTCCGTCTCCCTTGGAAACAATGGCTACAGAAAATGTAGCTATGCCGATCGATTTCTTACTATAATTATCGCTATAAAGTGTTTAAAGTATTAATTAACCTTTTCATTCCCAGAAATACGTCCCGTCGATACTGCATTGCCAGACATTTTTTGCCGATTCCATCCTATTGTCACACATTATAAATGATTTATGTAATTAAATTATATTTATTGTTTCTTTATATATTTACTTTACCAAATACATACATATATACATACCTATAATTAAACAGTTTAGTTAGCACGATAATATTGTTAGTTTATTATCGTTAATTTGAAATATTTGCAAACTTATCAGTAAATAAATTGGCTCAAAACTACGTAAGTCTTGGTAAAAAACTATCAATGTCACGGCGTTCTCATCCTATTGTTGCACGCTTTCATGAACTAATCTAATACAAGCACTTATTGCTTCTCAACATTGTCAAGTCTAACCGTTCTCGTGAGATGGCTGATTAACCGCATTGAGAAACATACGCAGAAAGCCCTTACATAACTTCAAGTAGGCGCTCGTTAATATTTATCAGGTTCATAAATTTACAGCTGTACTTACTCTCTTTATTACATTATAGCAATACAATGCAACATTTATTTGCTAATTCATAGTAGAAAAATTACCTCTTAAGGTCAAGAATTTCTTGTAATCATTTTTAATAGTTTTGAATTCAATTCAGCTCAAACATTTGTTTTTTAAACGTCACTTAATTAGAAATAGTCAACATGAGTGCGTATATAATTTTCAAAATTGTCTATGAAAAGGAGAACTTTTAAAAGAATAAATTAAACATATGAATATTTTATGTATACACACCACGTCCATATTAATATTAAAAATGTAAAAAGTATTAGCGTTACTACCATAAGTCTGCGACATGTTTCGTATACATACGCTCCTGTAATGTTCGGTAGCCAATAGCCATTCCATTCCATTATAAGATAAGCGCCCGTTGTAATTACAAACGGAGTTATGAATAAAACCTGCACCTGAGTGGCATTTATTAATATCTATTCACGTCAGATATCAGGCGGGAAGTTATAGAATTTAAAAAATGTGCGACTCAATAAAATTGCATAGTCAATTACTCACTAGTTTTTTTATGGGTGTACGAATATAAACACTAGAATTAAGTTATCATACCAATTATTATAAACAAGGCGACCTAATTGCATCTGTGGCATTTAATTAGTTCGAATGACCAACAGTTCGAATGAACAAAAAATATTATTGAAACCGAAATGGAAACTTAAATGATTATTAGTGATTTCGCTTCTTCATTCAATTCGTTTGATTATTTGAAATGTAAACAAAATAATGAGCAAAATAACATATTTAAAGTAAATATTGTCCTGTCGGGGTTCTGGTGGCACAGCACAGTCAACTCATTGGTTACAATTAGTCTCAAATTCATACAGCCAATGAGGTGTGCCCAAATTGTTGAGAAAAACCGTTCAAGCGCATATCATACATCTTCCATAATCTTCCCACACATCTGATACCAGAATGATATTTTTTTTTGTTTCTTTATTGCTATAACATATAATTTACTTTTGTGTAAGATAAGTAATCTTTATTTATTTCTATTTTAAGCATCATAATTTATATTATAAAACGATATAATGGCAATTTTTTAACCTTATACTTAAATTACAAATTATAATTTTATAATTTTTGTTTAATATTAATACCATAATGAAATTTAAGATAAGATAAACTGTCCTAAAATAAGAAGTAACTACAAGAACAAAGTAACGTCACCGTCCAAGCTGTTTACCCCGCAGGGGACGTGGCGTACTAACTTATACATTCATATAATTAACCTTTCTAACTAATTAACCGACAGCGGTTAAAGCAAGGAAATTATAATATGTATATTTGTACAAATTAAAATGTTTTTGTTGCTATTTTGTACTAGTACCGGTGTTAATCAATTATCATTGATTTTATGATTACCTTGGAATTTTTTTAAATAAAACTCAGTTGAATAATTTTACAGTAGCTTTTTGTAATAAAAATATCTATAATTGTACATTTTATTAATAAAATAAATTTCATACTGATTTTAATTGGCTCTTTTCCACAACAAATTCTATTATAATTGATATTGAGAATGAGACCGGAAAAGCTCAAGTTTATATGTTAAAAAGCCTAAATATAGCTCCATTGATAATCTGATTATTTCATTTGTTTGTTATTGATGTGAAAACTAAAAAAAAATGTCTTTGAAGCGTTCCAGAGTTAATGACACAAAACGTGTTACTTTGACATATTAAGAGGAGGCCATAAACTGGTTTAAGGCAAAAAACACTAGTTGATAAAGGCTCCTACTGGTCCTACTGTGCAGAAACAAACAAAAAGGTCGCATAAATGATGCGACACTCGACACTGACGAGCTAGTACACTGTTAAGTGCTTTAGGATATAAGGATACCATTACCTGAGTCGACGATTGCAAAACTGCACTATATGTACTTCAAAATGTCATGTGCATTTTGTTAAAGTCATTACATACTTTATTAAGATATAATAATAATAAAAAATATGTAACGAGGTAGACAGAGGAACCTAGGGTTAAGGCACTTCGTTTCCTACTGCTTCTCTAGTGGCGAAACTTAACGCCGCACTTTGTTTTGATACCAGAGCGAGGAAATGAACAGTCAGACAGCTTCTTATAAAGATATAATTATATAAGATGTAGCTGTTTTTTTTATGTTTGATTCCAATTATCATTGACAAAAAAAAATTTGTATATAAGTATTATAGAACAAAATGTATTATTATTTTCAACACTATTTCAGATAATAAATATAAAATAAATAATCCTAATAATACTAATCAAATAGATATATACAAACGACAACATCAACTAAAAATACAATTGTCACAAAATGTTATGTTACATTAAAAAAAACTATGCCAATAAAATAAATTGTGAAAATCTTTTATTATAACACGAGTCTGACAAATGTAACAATAAAAATAGAAATGTCATTTAAGTGTCGGTACTAATTAAGCCCTCAAAATTAAAAAAAAAAGGATAAATAATCTAAGGTATAAAATTGTTAAATATAATACAAGCACCACTCTTAATATGATTAAAATAAATAATTAGAAATAATGCGTACAATATAATAATACAAAGTCATAAGTAACCTTCGTAGCGAATAGCAACCACGGCCGTCGAAAGTGTTAGCCGGAACAGCGTAGGTGCCGCACGTGCCTCAACCCGGCATACAAGGCTTTTGTGATATTCGGCCATATCATAGGTACATCTAATATAGCTTTTATGAGTCTTACTTCAACGTCAGTTTATAACTTACGCTTATTATCGTTCTGTTAATGAACTTGGTAATTATTCATTATTAGTAATTATATTTAATGTGCAGGTAATTTTCAATCCTGAGAGAAACATTTAACGTAAATTTTAATAAATAAATTTAATGTTATTACGGAGCAGTGAAACTGCTTGAAATTTGACGTAATGTAAGTGGAATCAAATTTCCCTTCTAGAAATGTTTAGTCTATTAGAAATACTTCTCCGATTTGGTTGACTGGCGGGAAAGTCGATGGAAATTGAGAAATGGAATTACTTTACCAGAGTAAAAAGTTATCTATTAAAATTATATTACAAAATATATAAGAAAAAAAATTAAAATGGGCCAAATTTTCTTTAAAATTTTAAAAGTTACACAATAGCGACGGCAGAATAATAAATAATATCAATATCTCTATCCAGCACGTAGTGGTTGTAGATAAAACAAAGGAAACCACCCGAGTCTCAATAGACTACATATTGATAAAAGAAAAAAGAATTGTTTCAAATCAACTCATATTTGATTTAAGAGCGAGTCATCTTAACGGTACTTATATACATAAGGGTTCGGAACTCTCGAGTAAAGTAAAAGTAACTTACTTTTAGAAAATTATTATTTCAATTCTATTTCAATTGTGGTTGCATTCGGTTATTATTATAAAAATAAGATAAAGTTAAGGTAAAAATAATACGAGGTATTGATATCTTGTACCTACATATTATTTTTAAAATGCTCATTTTGAATTCATAATTACAAAAAGAAATCTATGACTTTTAAGAATGAGTTTCAAAGTACAAAAATATCACCAAACATTATAAGACTATCATATATATGTGTATAGAATATTCTCTATAACAACAGTAACAAATAATCCTAGATAAGAGTGGACAGGGACAAACTTAAACGCCGTCGACAGGGGTCAGCGGTGGACCATCGTCCGCAGATGTTCCGGACAGCAGATTAATATCCTCCCCGGGTCGATTTAACACCGTCTGATAAGCCGATTACAACCTTTGGGGGAATGTTTTGAAGATCTGGTCACTGTACCTTCAATATTTGAGTATTTTGGGTTACTTGTTAACTTATGCTTATAAAATGTAGTATATGGGTTGTATGTACTATCGTCAATTCGAAAAAATAAAAAAGATAAATTTACTTTGGCAATATTTTCTCTTTAAACAATATAAGAAGAATTAAAAAAATATTTTGTACGCAAAAACTAAACACGTAAATACCTAACAAAGTCCTAAAGACCCCAAACATAGATCGACTAAACTATTATCACGTTTGTAAACTTCTTCTGTCACGCCTTTTATGGTAAAGATTCGTGTTTAAACACGTCATAATAGATATCAGCTGTTTACAAGTATTGAATCGATAAATCATACAAGATGCAACCATGTAAGGCCACATGAGATTAATTCTGGTGATGTCATACGAAACTTTAGATTTCAATCGCGCGTTCTTTTCTTAACACTATATATTATCTGTAACTACGATTCAGTCGACTATTCCGAATACAACAAAGTCGAATATTAGATAATCTAGAGGATGGCATCCTCCGACTTACCTTACCTACATACATAATTACACGCCCAAACAAAATGAGCTATCACGAACCGACGAAAATTATAATCACCACGCAATATAAACGTGGGTTGATAATAAGGCAAGAAAATGGTGTACACATTACAACATTAATGATGAAGAGACGAGACTAATGTATATTTAAGTAAATATAAAATATTAAAATTTACCTCTTTAGTGAAACAGTCAAGGTGAATAATACTAAAATTCATTAATCTTAAACACAGCTATTCATTCTATTGGAATCAAAGGTCGAATTTGTTCGCTAACGCAATTGTATCCAGTTATAAATTACATTTAGATAGACGATAATTATCTCGTGCTAGCAAGTATACAGAATGTATAAATCATATCCGAGTTCACGTGAAACTGGCCGTAAATCAGGTACTAACCAATCAAACAATGAATATTGCGAGTAGGAGGATTACTAATCACAAATTAGCCTGTTAAATCGCAGCGGGATCAGCGCGTCTAATATTTCATAGCAGCTGTCTTCTGTCTAATGTGTGGAACAATCGATGTCTTGGGTGTCATTCGAAGGGACAAAAAGAGCAACATGTGTTGAATATTGTCGGCATCACGTGCAAAGTATAGCCACGCTTTCTGCTTACAACACTCACACAAGAGGTTCATTATGAAATAGACAAAAACTTATTCCTTGTGACTTAACCGCTACCATGTGCATAGCAAACACAAATGCAAAATATCTAGATTGAACCTCTAATTTATTATTGTAATGTAATTTGATTTTACATTAATCAATATATTCATACATTTGAATAGCATATTCGCAAGATTCAATATGAAGGACATAGCATGGCAATGTTAAGACATTTTATTATATTATTATTACATGACAGTAAATCTGTATAAGTAACACAGACGCGTTTAGTTTATTTGAAGTCAAGTAGAAGGAGATATGAGGCCTATTCAGGAGCACTGGCGTGTGACGGTGAGGTCGGCGATGATGCCAGCATTCCTTACACTTTTTTTTTTTTACACCACCGCCTCTCAATAAACCAGCGATATAAACTAGAAGTGTGATAAATGCAACACCCAAAAGTACCTCAATATTTCTTATACAATCTTAATTACTCAATTTGTAATTTAAATTGCGCTTTACGGTACATAATTAATCATGACAAGGAAACATACTTCAAACAAATTCTTAGAAACGTTAACTAGTCAATAGCTATGAATTGGATCTCATACCCCTTAATTAAGAGCTTTATTTCGAAACAGACAACATGGATAAAAACTTAAATATCACAATTATCATAATTTGTAACAAAATAATAGATAGTGTTTTATTTGAATATGCAAAATAATATTTTACTAGGTATGTAAATTAATGGAGTTAGTGCCAATTTATCTCGTTTCAGTACAAGATCAGTGGAATTAAAAAAAACGATTTATCTCTAATTCCACGTTCTAGTAATAAGACTAAGCGCGGTGTTGAGTTCCATCACTCGCAACGCCTCGAAAATTGGGCGGTATATGTAGGGAACGGAGTGTCTTAACACTAGGCTCTCTTTGTCTAGCCTGCTACTAAAGAAATACAGCTTGAAGCAAAAACGAAACTATTCCTTTACACATCAAAGTATATCATAATAATTCCCTGCCTGCTTCATTTACCATCAATTATTACATAGTATTGTAATTATTATCAAATAAAAAGAGAAATACCTCTTGTAATAAATGTAATAAAATGGATTAAGCCGATAGAAAATGAAAGAGGGAATTTCTATGATAGAAATGATTTCCCATCTAATGACGCGATAAACCCGTTTCGGTGACCACTGATCCGTGAAGTGGCGCATAATGTGAAGCTAGGGCCCATTGACGCGCGTCGATCGATGGTAATCACACGGTCATCCTGGCTTGCATCGCCGCATAAAATTATCTCCACATTAGCGGGGTGGACCATTTGTCATCGGTGGAGGTGGAGGTGTAGGGGGGCGGGAAGGGAAGAAAGTGCCGGCGACTCGGGGTCGCAGACGCGACCACAAAAACAAGATGCGGCATGGGGCGAAGCTACCCGCTAGCTAGCTACGTAATAAATTGTGTTTATTTGCACTGAATTACTCGTACTTTGAGCTCTGTTTTAACTTGCCTCATTAGAATGCGAATGTATTTAGTTATTTAAATATTAATCCAAACGTACTGTTATATTATTTTTATATTTATTGTATACCAACTTTATATTAATAGTTATTTTTAATTGAATTTTGAATTAATATACAGAATTAATAGACACCGAGAAAGTAAGTAATTAATACTGACTGACTTCGACAAAAACAATCAAGCGATAAGTAATTTTTCATCATTAACAAAAGTGATTTATTCATCATCAGATGTTGCTAGCACATTCGGAAATAATAGTAATTCATCATCAAAAATTTAGTAATTTATACAGAATCTCCTTGAGGGAAATTAACAATTCTAAAGCATATCGAATCCATCTATTAGATTCATCTGAATCATTTCACGCCGCCGAAATCCCAGTTATAAAAGGGTCAAGCGGCGCGTCACGTCCCTCGGCGCAAAAAGCTCACAAACTATGTTTAATATTAAAACGGAACGCGGCTTAGTTTTTGCCAATGACACGAGCGCCTGTGGACGCAACTTGCTTCTAGGTAATTTAATTTATAATGGAAACAAGAATAAAGCCTGCCGTAGTACCTTTCTAAACTCATCGATGACAAGAAATTAAAACCTTTTTTAAGTGACTTTTTTTTATAATGCAGGACTTTCATTATAAAATATTTGTATAGATTTCAAATACGTTGAACTAGTTAAAAATAAATACAAAAACGAAATTGTAATATTTAAAATAAATAATTTAGTAGAATTTTCTTTTTCATTCAATTTAATATAATTTCATGTAAACTTTCCTACAGATAAAAGCACAGATAAAATATTTATAATGTACGTAAATTCTTTGAAATAATATTTTTTAAACGTAATTATGTACATAATTAGTATTGTGTTAGTTTCAATTCATGTTATAACGCAGAGCTTAATTATTAATCCAAATTTTCCATTCATTACCATAATTTATTCTACACTTTTTCATAATGCGTCGAAGTAGTCATAATTTCAAGATATACCTATAACTCTTCTTAAGTCGAACGTTGCTGTTATTTCAAATATCTATTTCCTTATAACCAGTTTGCTAGTTATATATTTTTAATTTGTTTCACAAAAGTATAATAACTTTGCGACATTGAGTTACACCACTCAACACGCAGTCTCAAAATAGGGCAGAAAATGGGGAACCGACCTAGCACTATGGGGCAGTGGCAACAAAAATAATATCACAATTGGACAGGAAAATGAACAAATAATATACATACATATTATGCATATAGATTTTTACTTGATTAATTATGATATCGTGCAAGTAAATCTAATCGCAATTCAATTTGTATACTGTCAATTATGGTTATAATATATACATTATACATGTTATATAACCATTGTAAGTACATGACACGTAATATTTACGCGTAAAACGCGTATACACGTAAAATTACGTATTTAAAAACGTACGCTACGTTACGTAACTTATTAATAATCAATTAATAACAACAATTTCTTATTTCATTCTTAGAGGGTATAACAAAAAAAAATCACCAATAAATTTCGATGTTTTCTGTCCATAAAGACGGTGTAATAGCATAATGTGTTATTACTAGTTACTAATTAGGGATGCTAATTTTTAAGTTATGTACATTTGTTTATTATTATCGAAAATCTAAGTCTAATGAAATTAAGATTTTTTCTGTTACATGAATTGAAAACATGAATCTATAAAATATGACTGCTTATTAACATTCTGTTTTATACGTGCCAATGTCACATTATAATAAAGTAAGATTTTACAAAATTTCAAAGTAAAACTTGAAAATTCTATACAACTACAGATAATTGTAGAATTAACGTAAATAATGAAGCCTCAAATAGCTAAAAATGTATATATGATAGATATACAATATACCACCAACCTCTGTACCAACCCTAGGAAGAGTACATAGAATCATTAGCGGCAGTCGGTCGTTTGTTAGAGGCACTCGCGGCCGAGACGCGTTTTTGTCGTCGCGCCAAATTGCACTGCACAGCCCGCACAATACGTGACTCTAAATTGATTCAGAATTAGTCGCGATCTTTACAATTTGACACTTTATTTGCTGTAGCTATTCAATTTATTAATGAAATAAGGAGATTGATATTATGAATCATATCTAGATTTATTGTTACTGGCAATGTACAGGTACTGCGATAACTATAATATATTACTACTAGGTAATTTGCTAGTACAATTTTAGGTACTGGCCAGAAATTGTAGCTATTATACTATACTAGTGGGCCGCCCCGGCTTCGCTCGGGTGCAATGATACTGATACTAAATATACTACATGATGTCTTTATATACAACGTGCACAGCTTTCTTGTCATTACACGATACAACATATTCACTTGAGAGATTATTCTTGAAAGAGCGACATAATTGGCCATGTGAAAGACATCACAATAGAAAGCAAAAATTTGTGTGTGCTCCTTTACTATATTGTACATGTGTTATACATATAAACGTTCTTCTTGTACCAATTAAAATTTATCCGTTTATTTTGGTTATTTATATTAGTTAAGTACAAAGAATTAAGTATCTTTGGAAAATTTACTAATTTAAATTATTAGTTTAACAGGTTCATTAAGAAAAGAATTTATTTGCACCTAATTTATGAACAATATTGACTTCTACTATTTTTCGCTAAAATTTTCATCAAGGCGGTGCGTGATTGTGTAGCTGAAATGGTTATTTGTGGTCAAACGGTAGGACCTGCCATTAGACAGGATGCCGATTCAGGACTCGTTGATTTATATTTCAATAATACTTTATTATCTCATTTGAAACGTGTACCTTATTATTTTGTAGTATATATTGAATAACGTTTCTTACAAAGATCCGAGAAAATGAGAAAAAAATTAATGTAATGGCTTGAAATTTGTTATTTTAGTTAGTTCAAATGAAAAACAAAATGCTGCTGGCTGCACGGAATTCAACGGAAGTAATTCCCAACCAATTGTCTTGCATGGATAATGATATGTGGTGCCCGGTAATTCTAATAGTTTTGAACTTAACCAGTATAAAATTATATCATTTAAGCTTAAGCTATTAAAAATAAAAATAGAATATGTATTTTAATACTATATTATAATAATAGTCTATAATATTTCTATACTAAATTAATAAAACTGTGTTTATTTGGTTTAAGGCGTTAAATTCTAGATCTTCTAGTTCGAATTGAAAAATATGTTGTGTTGTATAACAGCACATTCATAGTCTAGTATTAGAACATGATAATAGTGAGTTAACTCGGGTACTGTAATGTGGCATGCATCATTCTCAATTCTTAGTCATTTCCATTAGACCAAAATTTGTAATATACAAACGAAACGGCTATACAGTGCTAAAATGTCTTTTCTTAATAAAAAGAAAGTAACTACAATCAATAATAAATATTATATAACAGTCACAAGAAAATTGTACGCAATATTTTAAGTCTTAAGTCTGTTTGCGGTATGCAATTCTAATAGTGTAGAATAAAAATGAAGCGAGCCCCATAAATAATGAACAAGTAGGCTGCGTTTGCCATTGTATTCAATCACGTCGGACATACCAAAGGTTATCAGGACAACCCATCTGTGAGCGATTGAATTTCGGTAACTATAAGTACCTAGTAGAAATGTACTTTAGTTGAACTAAAGTAAATATATATATATATATATATATATATATATATATATATATATATATATATATATATATATATATATATATATATATATATATATATATATATATATATATATATATATATATATATATATATATATATTCATACCATTTCTTATTGTTGTCAAATAATGTCTTCTAGTTATTATGATATGTATTCATGATTATATATTTTTAGAACGCATCTGCAATTTATTTAATTACAATCAAAAACTAACGGCACCTTATAAAACAACATGTCGTTTATTATTAATTGTCATTTTATACGTTTTATAATATTTCAAAATGTTAATGTTATATTTAAGATGTAATGCTTTATATTTATAGATAGACACTATTATAGAAGACAAAATACATTATAATAGTATTATAAAGTAATATATTATAAACTAAACAGTTAGTTAGGTAATTGTAAAGATATTTTTGCTTGGATAGTTATTGAGAAGGACTATAGCTACTTTACTTCCCGTTTATCATTGCAGTGGGCTAGCCACTGTATTCGCGGCCATAGTCATTTAGAATGTGTCATGTGTCATATACACAAACCTCTGTTTTTTCTATTTTAAAGCAGGCGAGGCTTCAGAATAATATGGCCGTAGACTAGAAGAATACTTAGAGTAGTTGAAATGATGGATCAGATTTATTATTAAATTACTATGCAAATATAAGCGCAATAAAATATATAAAAACGTCTTTAATTAATTTGACATTCGAATGTCGTGTATTTTAATAAAACGACAACCGGCTACTAGATTACGCATTTGTTTGAAAATCAGACCATAAACATATATCCTACAATAGCTCTGTATATTATATTGTGATTTATTAGATATTTCCATGAACCATATGTATCTATAATATTCTGTATTTTAGGAATCCTTAATCCGTTTTATGTGTTAAAGGAATGTAGCTAATTATGTTTTTATTTTCAATCGGCAGTCAGTAGTCTCGAGTCAGTTTCGTCTTCACCATAAGAGCACGCAAAGCTCGGTTAAGGAATACCGACGGTACGGGGACCCCGAGTGCCAAAATCGGGGGCCATTATGGGCCCCCGATACTGGCGTAAAACAAGTATTATTTACATAATAACTTGTTTTACTTTCCAACAAAACCTCATATTCGTTTGTGCCCACATGTTCCCTCTGTCTACCATGCGGCGTGCGGGATACAGCGTTAACGTTTGATTCGATAAATTCACGATAAATTTATGATGTAGATATCTACTGATAGAATATCCTGACAAGAATAATTTTTACATCATAATTTTTTTTTTGTTAAATAACTACATATATAACGAAATCATTGAAGTATTGACGCCATTGTAGCCCTGTACGACAGTTTGGGGTGTGCCTGAATGAAGGTGATACCTTCATGAGTGTATATATTTTGTTTGATACATAATGCGTCGTTAAATTACGCCACCGACACTTGCAAAAACAGGGTAAAGTGGAGAAACGGGGACGTTTCTCACTATGTTATGAGTAAAAAATAAGAAAACAATAATATTTCTCATGTTTCATTATATATATCTTCGTTAAACCCTATGCATTCACCTAGATTTATTTTTTGTAACATATCCAAGAACGGCTTTTGTTTTTTAATTAAAAAAACAAGTAAGTTTATTTTCATTATTAGCACCCAAATGTGGACTCATTTCCCCCATTTCCTTCATGCCCGTCAAATGAAATAACAGATGAACGGACCATTATTCAAATGCTAAGCCTTGGGTACAGGCGGTCCGCCAGCAGGCCCGACTCACTAATCGACACAGCCTCATTAGCGGAAGCGCTTGTTTCTACACGGATATATTCACGGTCGGTTTTTTTTTTAATCCATTCAACTCTAGTAGACGCATTGTATTCTTAATGAAATGTTCAAAAACTGCATTAGATGTTTAAGAATCAAATCTTACACCGCAATGTGTCACAGTCAAATAAAGAGGGTTTATTTGTTATTCACAGCTCATGTCACTCACACATATAAATAATTATTATAATAAAATTCTAACGTCAAATACATGGATGTAATTAAATTGTTATGATGCTTACATTTCATCGGATTAAATTATTGATATTGATTGATAAGATTATACTTCAATATTAGATCTTAGCGGATCTAAAGTATACAATAATGATGATAGATTTTTAATTTTTTTTTTCAAGAATAAGGTTAACGACCTCACCAATTTTTTTTGTTGATAAAATTTCGTGGCCTCTAAAAACAGTCGCTCGCTAGAAACAGAGCTGGACAATAAGTACTTGTCATTATAAATATTTTATCATTTTTCAGTTTTCTTGATGCAAATTTTTGGTTGATGGGGGTACTCTGAGACCATTTTCGCTTCTGTCTCTCTCGTCATCACTCGTGGGGTTTTTAAAATATCCACATATTGCAAATGATCAGCTTGGCCAATTAGTCGGCTTTTTTACAACGGACTAGTCGGCTAGTCGGCTAGTCAGCTAGTCAATGTAATCATAATCACAGTCGACACATCGCTAGTGGAGGGTTTTTAAATTTAATTCGATTATTTTAACTCTTTTCTTCTCGTTAACAATTATTCAACAAACTAATCTAGAAATTTGAGCTAGTTAAATTCTTTATATATATTTAAGAAATATAGAATTAGTAGGTAGTAGATTTGTATCTAATGTTTATTAATACCATAATTAACTCTGAAGAATGATAACAGTCTCTCGGATACATTTGTGTAATAGAGAAGACGACAATAGAGAAAATTTGATTCTACTGGAAGCAATATTGTCCATAACATTGTATATGTAATATGTATACAATAAGCATATGTGTAAGTAGGGTGGCCCAGCTAGGGCGTTGTTTATAAGCGGAGGCTATGAATTGTGATATAACCACTGTAAATTGTACCAACCACGATCACCGAAATTTAAATACCTGGAAAACTAGCCTATGATATTAATTTCAGTTACTTTTTAAACTCACTTTCATGCTTATAAAAAAAATAGTAGGCAGAGTAGGCTGAATTAAACTAGTACCTAACACTACTGACCACTTCCCATCCGAAATCAAGATATTGTGTGTGTATAATAACTATATACGAGATTAATTATTATAATATTTGAAATATAGATATTCACTTCAGCGTAATCATATATTACAGAATGTTTTTGTCATTGTTGTATTTATATATTTAGTATATAGTTGTATTTAGTTTTTAACAGTTTAGACTTTTAACATGTAAGTAGCACATTAAATGTTGCTAAAAGTACTTGCAATTGTAGTAATAATTTAATTATCAAAATTTATAAAGTTTTCTTATAAAGTATGATTTTTACTACTTTGTACTTAACGTAACATTATATGCAGAACTGCTATGGTAACTACAAAAACAAGAAGTAATCAATAAATGTGATTTTGATCTAAATATAAAGTCAAAGTCAAAATAGTTATAGCTGATTTTGATAATTTGTAGCATTTGCTGTACAATAATAATATTATTATAAAGTAAGTATTTAACTTTGGTAATATTTGGACCCTTTAGAATGTCTATTACTAAAATATTTTACTTTTCCTAAGTAAAAACTCAATTTTAATTTATTTGTTATGACACTGTCATAGGTGAAAAGTTATGAACTCAAAATATGTTTTGTTAACATTGTATTTGATGTGATGAAATTCAATGAATCAATTAAAAATACTATATGTTTGTCTTACCTTACAAATAACTGTTCTTGATTATTAACCCGCCATGATACCACTGTAGCACCTGAAACAGAAAAACAATTATAAAAAGCCATATTTGCAATTATACCTAATTGTAATTCATATCACACTTACTGCCCAAGGTATTTCATTTTTATTAATACAATTAAAAATTTACTTTTTTACTGTATCTTTATTATCAATTAAGGATATGTGTATTACCCTCAAGAATTTAAGGCAATTATTAACCTACTTTTGCCAAGCAATCTTTCAAAAATATTTTGCTTTTATGATTGCTTGGCAAAAGTAGTTTATACTAACATGTTATGTGGTTATAGTCATAATATCAAATATTTATATAAGCCATGTATAAATTTTGTTATGCATAATTGATGACACTAATAACCAAATAATATACAATCATTATTAAATAAAATCTAGCTAGATAAATAATGGTGTAAAAATTGTTAACAATATAACTTAAAATATAATCCATCGAAATATAATTTTTTATTTTTTGGATAATTGATTAGTTTATTCACTTCCTAATTATTTGTTAATGTTGCTAGACAGCTTATGAACATTTTTTGTGAGTACATCAAACAACCACTTACAATTTAGAAGCAAGTATACAGTTTACTTCCTACAATCCAATAGCCAAGGTCACATCACCGCAGACAACTTCTCAGTCTATTCGTTAAAAAAAACTCGTTACCTCCTTTTATACCAAGCACGACCACCAAAATGTATATACATCAAAAACATGCCGGGAAGTATTATATATCACAATTCAAGTAACGTAATGACTATGATATTAATTTAAAAGTTCCGCGCATTACTTTAAAAATAATAACAAAAAAGTTTTACAGGTTATGCGGTTTCTGTGAATAACGTTATAATTTTAGTTTATTTAATAAATGTATCTGAAGTTAATAAATTTAAGAAAATTTATAAAATGTTACAATATGATTAAACTTACCGAAAAGATTTACGGTACAAGTTGTATTGTTGCCTCTGTCGAGAACGACAACACTCGTCGCTGCCATTTTCCGATTGACAGCAAAGCCAACTGACAAACAATTCTGTGTTGAAAACTAGTGACAGCCTGGGACCGGTTGAATTACAATTTAACCAAATACCGGTTTTTATACTTGTACCGGTTTATAGTAATATAATAAATTTAAATATACATAAATAACTTTTTAAAATAAATCATAAAAATATGTTTATTTATTTACATATAAATTATTAAATAAGTTTCTATTATTACGAATATAAAATAAAATATTTTTTAATGAACGCATCCGTAACTATCCAATCAGAAACGGCCAACGCTGTGCCGGCTAATGTCATATTCAGCATCATACGTGTATTTTTCCGGTCCTTGTCCTCTCTTTAAATTTCATTCTTGCTACTTACTTGGACGTTGCAGATACACGTAGCGGTACTGATAGACCGAGTGAAAGTTGCGAAAATGTTAGGGTCACTTAAAATTTTACTATTTTTAGGTTTAATTTATTTATCTAAAGCAACTGAAGAAGATGTACTTGAACTTACCGATGCCGACTTCTCCAGTGCTATATCTCAACATGAAACCGCTCTCGTCATGTTTTACGCTCCATGGTAAGAATTATAAGAGTTGAATAACCTTTACCCTTTGTGATTTTAGGCATTTATTGTAATACTCTTTCTAATATTATAGGTGTGGTCATTGTAAGAGATTAAAACCAGAATACGCCGATGCGGCCGGCATTTTGAAAAATGATGATCCTCCAATTACTCTTGCTAAAGTAGACTGTACAGAAGGTGGAAAGAGTTCTTGTGAACAGCACTCAGTTTCAGGATACCCTACACTAAAGATTTTCCGCAATGGTCAAGTTTCACAAGACTACAATGGCCCTAGAGAATCAAGTAAGTCATAATACCATTAGAATATTATTAAATTTATTTCACTCCAAAGGTAAATTTAAAATAATATTTTTTACAATGTTTGAACTTTGATTATTTAGGTTATTTTGTAAATTACATGATTTCATTGGATATAATGACATATTTATATTATTTAACTCTTATATGTATATCACATGTTGTTTTTTACTGTTATAGATGGCATAGTTAAATATATGAGGGCTCAAGTAGGACCAAGCTCAAAGGACCTAGTAGATGTTGCAAGCTATGAAAACTTCCTTGCTAAAGATGAAGTAGTGGTAGTGGGCTTCTTTGAAAAAGAAAGTGACTTGAAGGGTAAATTCCTGAAAGCAGCCGATTTGATGAGGGAACAAGTGGTCTTTGGACATTCATCTGCTAAAGATGTTCTAGCAAAGGCTGGATTCAAGTAAGTATATACTGAAGTAGTACATATTCTGTAAGTAAAGGTAGATACTTGCTTAATTATTATGAACTTGACAAACTAAAATTTGCAAACACATACTCTCATTTGTCATGATGGTATGCAATCATTTTCAATTTCATAACTCTAGGACAACAGGAAGTACTCTATAGGTTTTGATTATGCTGGGATTTTCAAACACAGACCAAAAATAAGTTTGCATAAGTGGATTTTTGAGGTACAGAGCCCTAAAAATAAAAACTATTGAACATATTATTAGTTCTATATATATTTAATTAGCTATTGATTTAAATACAGCTATATAAATACATTCATTTGAAGCTTCTTCTTAATACAGTAATGGTGATAACTTATTAAAATATTTAAACAGGTGCATCCTATTATCTCTTACTGATATAACAGACATTAATGGTTGAGCTATTTTTTCAAGTTAAATCCATAATTTATACATTGGAAATAGAGACTGCCATTTCATTGTTGCGTGCTTACTTCATATATTTTAAACCTATAATTAGTATAGTATTAAAAACAAATATTTATGTATTATCAAAATTTGTATTGATAGCTAAATTGTAAGGTAGCTATAACTTCAAAGGATGTAATTTGAGGTACACCTTTTAACATCATTGGTAATGTATATTTTTAATAGCGAACTACTAAAAGGAAAAACTTGGCACTATAAGCAGAAAAAATCTAGTCTTAAGATACTCCTTTCCAAACTTTCAAGTGGGGAAATGAAAATAAATTAAGTATAATCATTTACAAATTAAGAATCAAACTATGACTCCACAACAACCCTTATTTAATTTTTGGTTCTATTAATAGTTAAATATTTTGTATTGAACTCATGTTTTTTGTTTACTTTTTTCTTATAACAGTTTGACATAAATTAATGGATAAATAAACTCTCAAATAGAATACTCTTAATTTTTGAAACATTTTTAAACAAAATTTTTTATATGTATTTTACTCTAAATGTTATTAACTTTAAAAATTAATACTATTAGAAATTATATATTGTTAACACTTGTATAAATGGATGCTTTAGCAATACGGATACACTTAATTATTGGCGTTAATTTGCTATGCAATATTGAAATTTTCTGCAATTTCATATTTATAAACTCAAGGCTTTTATTGATGATTTCATATTAACTCAATTTTATTCGTTTCACCTGAATTAGTTTTTACGAGAGTTTTGTTATATTATTTTATCCAGTTTGCCTTATAATTTCTGTGTGTTGGATGACAATACAGCTTCACACTTTTTCCCTATACTAGAGACGTGAAACCTCTTGCTTTTTGTCCAATTTTTGAGACAATCATTGTCGAGTGGCGTAACACAGCGCAGTTATTATACGTAGTTGATACTCCCGTGTTGGGTACCCACACTCATTGTGTTAACAGTTGTTATTTTATGATTATTATGAAGTTCATGACATCTGTACTGTAATTTTCATTACTATATGATTATATTTAACAATTAAATGTAATTTATATCAACAGTCAGTTAGTTCAGAAGCTTATCAACATTTAAGCTTGATAAAATGCTTCCGAACCACATCTATATGTATAGGGTTGTGAAATAATAAATAAATGTTTATATTTAACTTAATTTTCAATGCCTTCAATGCATTTTTAGCTTTATATTCATATAATTAATATACATGTCTGGAATGACTAAAATTATAATCATGGGCAAGTTAAAATCTACGTTTATTAAAGTTGAAATAAAAATTAATAATGTATTTTCAACTATTTTATGTTAAATCAGAATATATCTCATATTTATTGCATTTATGAGTTACTAACCTTGATACTACAATAGTTTGCTACATATGGACGCTTAAATAGTAACTATATTCAGATGACAGCTATTCTCATCTACAATGGCCATGGTTTTGTTCTTTCTTGAAACTATAAGCAATACTTTGTTTAGACTTCTATTATTATATGGGCAAAGTATCTTAGATGCGTAGATATTTTATATAATAAATTTATTGTTTACTAAGCAATTCTTTTCAACTTCAACATTTTATGATACTTATTTTTTTGTTATTTAGTAGTAATGGTATTAAAATAATAATATGAAAGCCCTATCTTTGGCCTTTTTGAGATATATTTTAGCAAATGAGATGACAAACCATAGCTCAGCATCCTTATCTTATCAAACCCAGCATCTTATCTAACTATCCTAAATATATAACTCATGGTATTGGAGCTCACAAAATATATAAAAAGACATCGCTGTGTGACAGTTTCTTATTGTACACGCCGGTTACATGTTCGAATCCCATTGGGTAGACATAATATCTTTTTCCTTTTTATTGTTTTATTAATAAATTATGAAGTTTTGTAATATAATAACTAATAAATTCAAATAATAAAATATTTAATTTCATAATTTTGTCAACAGGGACAATATAGTTCTTTACCGTCCCAAGCGTCTCCAGAACAAATTCGAAGACTCCTTCGTCGTGTACAATGGTGAACAAGCTGAACTCAAGGGCTTCGTTAAGGAGAACTAGTAAGTGATATTATATATATATATATATATATATATATATATATATATATATATATATATATATATATATATATATATATATATATATATATATATATATATATATATATATATTAATGTATATTCTAACAATCGTATACATAAAATCCAACAACTCTTTATGTACAAGACCAAAATAATTATTCAAAATAAATCTTAGCTATGCTGCTACAGTGTGCCTATTTAGCTGCATATTTAATTACTATTTGTATCAATATAATAACATATCCCTGTTGTTAACAGCCATGGCCTTGTTGGTGTGCGTCAAAAGGAGAACATCCAAGACTTCAGCAACCCTCTCGTCGTTGTCTTCTTTGATGTTGACTACCAAAAGAACCCTAAGGGAACTAACTACTGGAGAAACCGTGTGCTTAAGGTAAGATTTTATTGCAGATATTTATTTTTTAAGCAAAGGTAAGTTATTAGCAAAAACAACTTGCATTTTATTTAACTTGATTAGATTAAAAAACCATTATAAATATACATTATGTTCCTTTAAGTGAGATTTGAATATGCATTCTACTTCACCATAAAGGGAAGTCGTGCATGTCGTCATAATTTTTAATTAACATAGTTATCTCAAAGTATTAAAATAACAGCTTAATTATGTTTTTAAAAACGAACTGTTGGTATTATTTTTACAGTACATTATCCTTTAATATTAAAATGTATATCTTCCTTATTATACCATAGCAAGATATTTGTTTCCTTGTACATCAGTATTATTCTAGCAATAGTTATAAGCTACTTGAAAACCTAAGCATTTATATTCAAAAAGCTAAAACCGATTATGAACGAACGAACGAACCAATTATGTTATTGTTTTTATATACACATAAAACATACACAATATGAATAAAGTTACTTTAATAGTTATTGGCACGAAACCAATCATCTACTTATAACTACCTACTTTATTTTATGACGACTTTCTCATTTATTCAAAGATAGATGGAAAAGTAGATTGGATATTTAGTAAATTACTATTTATATTACAAACATATATATAAAGCGTGTGGCGTGAGTTTCGCTACGCAACAAGCAATGTGTCGAAACTACTGACAAAAGTGGACAATGGATTGTCATGGTTTCTCCCAGCCTATTTATTTTAACAATTTTCGCAGTAATTCCATGAAATCTATAATCTGATTGAATTATTTTGTCTCATATTTTATATAAAGCTGTATAATTTCTCATTATAATGTATTAAAGTAATATAATTTATTGATTATATTCAGGTTGCCAAAGAAATGTCGGAAATATCGTTCGCGATCAGCGACAAGGACGACTTCATGCACGAACTCAACGACTATGGCATTGACTTTGCCAAAGGCGACAAACCTGTTGTGGCTGGAAAGGACATTGATGGCAACAAATTTGTGATGAGCCAGGAGTTCAGGTATATATATGAATTATGATTTTTGATATTCTTTAGCTAGTGCTTAAATAGACTTAAATGTTGGATTTCAGGTCATCCCGCTATGTTTAATGTTTTATGAAAAACTTTACTATCTTTTCAGCCAGTTTGAAGTTGAACAACACATATATTATAAATATGAAAATATTATGTTAGTTAAAATAGTCTCTTCTCACAAATAACTTTTTTAATATAATATTTTCTTTTTATATAATAATATAATATTTTCTCTAACAATTAGACTATTATAAGAATTATTTAAGAGAAAAGTTTATATTTAATAGTTATTAGAATAAAGCCCAGAATATCAAAGATAGACAATGCCGTAGCTGAAATATATCTTTCATTCACAATTATAAAGATATATTTAAGTAAAACTTTGTATAAAAATCTTAATGTATTAATTAGTTGATTATAATATCTAATATATCTTTTGGACGAGAAATTAAAATGAAAGTCTGCTTTTTTATATCAATCAATCATTTTTTTGTCTTTCTCTAAAAACCATATTAGTGTTTTTTATTGTTATTATTAACAGTATTATGAACACATGAAAATTATTTATGCTATTACAAATAGCGGTGTATTCAATCTTAATTTAAAGCCACTTCACTCTTTTTCCTCGCATACAAGGTAGGCGGTAGGCAGGGGGAACACTTAGTTCACCACATTCCGCCCAATTTTCGAGACATTGCGTATTGAGTGGCAAAACCAAAGGCCGCGTTTGGTTTATCAGAGCGGGGAAATAAAAATAATAAAAATTTAATTTTCGCTACAACGGCCTCTACAGCCTCTTGGCCTCTTGTGTGAAATATTTTAGTTATTTCCCAAAAAAAAAAAATACATTAACATATTAGTCCAAAAACGTCGTGTGAGTCATTATTACTCATTTAAGACCAATTTGCTACATTTGCTACATCGTGACTAAATCACGATTATACCTGCTCAGTAACTCTTTGATTCATCAATTTATGTGTAACCAATATCAAGATTATTAATCAGTTAGATTCACTATAAATATAGTTTTTCTGCTTAGTAGATTATGACCGTTTAATACTTCAATTATTTTCAATAGATAACAAACTTATCACTACAATAATTTTCTACCAAAATTTGCTTTGACTTAATAGCTATAAGATACTCAAAAATATGCATTTATCATATATGTAATGCAACTCATCATTTAATTTTATTTTTTAACATATTTCTTGTTTTATACATTATAAGTATATAGGGACTTATGTAGGTATGTAAGTCTTGGTTCATAATTTGTCTTAATAAATGTGTAACATAGTAAAACATTTTCTCAATTTAAAAAATAAGTTTATATCCTTAGATGCTTATAGATTTGAACCTATAACCAACCAACTACAATGTAAAGTGAAATTCTTAAAACTGCACCCCAATTACTATAAATAAAAAAATCCTTCTAAGATTTATTTCTATGTTACTGTTTCTATTCAACTTATTTTTTTTAATTCAGACATACAAACACTTAACACCACATAACAATTTCGTTACATCTCATTACAGCATCGAAAACCTACTCGCCTTTGCCAAGGACCTAGTAGATGGCAAATTGGAACCTTTCATCAAGTCTCAACCAATTCCTTCAGAAGATGGACCAGTCAAAGTAGCAGTGGGCAAGAATTTTAAAGAATTAGTGACTGACAGTGGAAAAGATGCGTTAGTTGAATTCTATGCACCATGGTGTGGACATTGCCAGAAATTGACACCTATTTGGGATGAGTTGGCTGAAAAGGTTGGTTACAAAAGAAATTAGTTTATATATAGGAATACAAAGCGCGGCGTTGAGTTCCGCCACTCTACACACAATATCTTGTAAAATATTAGGTGTAAAACGGGGAACAGACTGTCTTAACATTCCTTACGTTCCCTCTGCCTACTGTCTACATCCCAAAATACAGCATGAATAAAAGTAGTCAATTGAATATCCGGCTTCTAAATAATTTATAGTACTATAAATTAAACTACAATTAAAACCTACATTGTAAGAGAAGAAATGTTTTGCTTGCTATATTATGGGATATAATCTTATATCTTACAAATATGACAATTGTAAATAAAATAAAAATTATATTTAAATTTTTTTTATTACAGATGAAGGATGAGGATGTTGATATTGTCAAGATTGATGCTACGGCCAATGACTGGCCTAAGTCTTCATATGACGTGTCTGGCTTCCCAACAATCTACTGGAAGCCTAAGGATAGCTCCAAGAAACCAGTTAGATACAATGTAAGTTATAATTTGTAATATATTCAGAGTACATGCAATTATCTTTCCAACGTATATTTTTTTTTCATAAATTGTGAATATTGAGTATAATTATATAGTTAAGTTACATTCTGACTCACAGTTGGCCATTACACTTAAAAAAAAACAATAAATAAAGAAAGTAATTGTGAAGTATTGTTAGATTTTTCAGAAAAATTTCACATGTTTATTAAATGTTTCATATACATTTTTATGATTAACTTTAACATAATATATTTATTTTAAATTTAGGTTCTTCTACACTTTCTTTAAAATTCATTATAAACTTTGTATGATATATATATTTCACAATTTTAATATACATTTGTTTTCTACTATAGGGTGGACGTGCTATTGAAGACTTCATCAAATATATATCTGAAAATGCTTCTGAAAAACTCAAAGGGTATGACAGAAAGGGCAATGCAATAAGCAAAGATGAGCTCTAAAGTAGTTGTGAATACACTTTCCATGAGAGATCTGTGAGTGAATGAGTGTATGTATGTATGAAAGAACCACTCACCATACAAAATCCACTAATTTAGTAACGTAATCCACTAATTTAGTAACTATAGATAATCTATAGTAATAAAATCTGCGAAATATATGAAACATTATGAAAAATACCATTCCATCGTTTTTATATGAGTGTGCCCATATTTGGGATCTATCGATAAAATTTTATTGGTAGTACTTTTTTAACAAAAATTTGTAAGCTACTAACTTACTACCCAATATGTTTCATCGGTATGGACTTTATGTATCGAAATACAGTAATTTTAATGCATTTCTTAATGTCTATGGAAACAAAAATAAAATAGGAAATATTTATACAAATGTTGTTTTATTTTATTTTATATTAAATTTATAATTACATCCGCAATAAATATTCATATTTTTAGACGCAAAAGATTACTACTGACTTAAAAATGTATAAATAATAGAATTGAAAAATATATAAAAAAATTACTAAAACATTACTGCTACTACTTTCTTGCTATCATTAGTGTGGAATAGCATTTCTAATAACATCTTCTGCTCTCATCATCATCACTGTAATTATAACTAAAATTCAATACTGACAGAGATCAGTTCATCAGTAATTATCATGCTATAGTTAAAGGTCTCTGAGTCTCAGTATGGGTTTCAACCAGGATCAGGCACTATAGACGCCATTTTTGCCCTCAGAACTTTGATGGAGGCTTACAGGGAAAAAAGTAGAGCTCTGCATGTGGCCTTTTCGGACTTGCAGAAGGCCTTTGTGTTTGACTGTGTGCCACGTCAGCGTATCTGGTGGGCATTGCGATCCAAGGGGATCCCTGAAGCCTATATTGAGGTTATCAGAGATATGTACAACGACTCCGCTTCAGTGGTGAGGACCGCTGTTGGCGACACCAAGCCCTTCCCGATTACAGTAGGGGTTCACCAGGGCTCAGCTCTTAGTCCGTTCTTATTCAATGTAGTGCTGGATACTGTCTCGGCTCACATCCAATGCCAGCCTCCGTGGCTGATGATGTATGCCGATGACATAGTACTCATCGACGAGAACCGACTGATGCTGGAGCGTAAAGTGAACGCCTGGAAGGGTGCGCTTGAGAACGGTGGTCTCAAACTGAATGTGTCGAAGACCGAGTACATGGCTTGCGGGAACCCGGACTCGAGCACCATCCATATCGGGCCTGAGCCAGCCGTTAAGTCGGAGCAGTTGAGGTACCTTGGAGCCGTTATGCATGAGTCTGGAGGCATCGACCACGACATCCATGCCCGTATAAACGCTGCCTGGGCCAAATGACGGGAGGTCGCTGGTGTAGTCTGCGATAGCAGAATACCGCCCAAGCTCAAGGGACTGATATACAAGAGCATTAGTCCGACCGGTTCTTTTATATGGCAGCGAATGTTAGGCCAATCATTATCTCGGCACACTCAGGAGCTTCACGTCACGGAGATGAAGATGCTGAGATGGATGTGTGGCGTTACGCGGTCCGACCGCATACGCACACATTCATTCGAGGTAGTCTTGGGGTCCGTGACGTAGCGGATAAGCTCCAAGAGCGTCCCCTGAGATGGTATGGCCATGTTATGCGCCGATCTGAGAACTATGTCGGAAGGAAGTGCCTTGACATGTCTGTCCCTGGAGTTAGACCACCCGGACGCCCAAGGAAGCGATGGTTGGATGTCGTGACACAAGACATGAGAGCCAATAGATTGTCCACTGAGGATGTTAAGACCGTGCAGAGTGGAGTAGGCTTAGTCGGAAGGCAGACCCTGGCAAAAGCCGGGACTAATGCCAAGAAGAAGAAGAAGAAGTTAAAGGTGAACAAAATCAATATTCCATGTCAATAGTTTAAATGACAATAAGCATATTCCACGAGAAAGAATATCTTATATTTGTAGGCTATTTTGAGACCTGTGGTGCAGTGTGATGATTTCCTCAATCTGGTATCAAGACATTTAGTCTCACCGCTCAACATAAAATGTCTCAAAAGACAAACTGAGAAATGGAGTGTCTTAACAGTTAAAACTAGTTGACAATAATTACTGCAAGATCTATATAACAAATTCAACAGATCTATGCAAAAAATGTGTGATCGAATATAATGTGTTAACAACAAATATGGTATCTATTTTTGAGATAAAGAAATAACAATGCACAAATTTTATGTTGATCTGTCTTTCTGTCTGTCTGCCCTATAGGGGGGTATATTGACTTACCCTACAGTTATAAAATGAGTAAGATAGAACTATAGTACAAGTAAATTCAAAAATCCGCAAATAGAATAATTATAGGTATCAGGAATAAAAACAACCATTACAAAGTTATTATTGTAATTCATTTCAAATTTTTATGGAATCCTTGGTGTGCAGTATCACACACAATCCTGCATAAAACAGGGTAGGCAAAGGGAAACTAGTGTTAAGATGCCATTTCCCTGCTTTCCTGTTTAGTATTTTATACTTAAAATCTAATAACAAAAATTGAGTTTTTTATTATTTAAATAACTATATATTTTCCTCCTTCCATCTCCCTATCCACTCTGCAATAGTATCTACATTGCTGTTCAATTGATCCTCAGTGTTATTATGCAGCTCTTGTATAATTTCTGGCTTATATGAAGACTGTGCCTCTTCTAATAATGTTTCAAATATTTCACATTGTATATTGTCTTCCAATTTTTTCCCTGAGTAACCCCTGAAATTTAATCAACAGATTGTAAGAAAGAAATAAATAAAGTTATGGTAATTCTATAAAAGAAAGAAATCAATGGTCTTTTTTTTTCTTTGTAACGTTTCAGGTATTATATCTTAGTGATTTATTTGTAAGAAAGAAATAAATAAAGTTATGGTAATTCTATAAAAGAAAGAAATCAATGGTCTTTTTTTTTCTTTGTAACGTTTCAGGTATTATATTTTAGTGATTTATTTTATACTGACCTAGCCTTAAGCCTGTCATACAACACAGTATTATTTGCTCTGATTACAAAAACTCCATCAAACCACCGCTCTGGGAAGAACTCACAGCCATGATAATCTACAATATTACCTCCTTTTGCCATCATTCCTTCCATAATATCTAACAACTGGAAGCAATGATATATTTCAGTGATATGTGCGAAAACAATCTATGTAAATCACATAAACAAATAAAATATTAATTCTTTGTACCTTTTCCTCATTTAAAAAAGGACATTGGTACTCTGGATCGTATTCATCTAGACAATTGTATTCCTCTGCAATTTTGGACACTTCTCTCCAGTCAAATCTGATCTGATCAGACAATATTCGGGAAATTGAGGACTTTCCGACTCCCGGTGTTCCTGAAAACAAAACAAGATGTTTTAATTGACGTGAATATAAAAATTATCATTCACATGGCTATCTAGTGCTTTTTACCTGTAATCAATATATTAGGAATAGTTCTATTAGGACCTTTCATTTTATTATTTTATTTGCGTTTTATTACAAAAAAATGTTAACCTAAAATTTACGTTTCTTTTTTTATGTTTAATGGCCTGATTTTGCGATGACAGACGCAAAATATTCTGACAGTGTCACGTATAGTAGAGAAAACACGAACGCAAGATATTAAAGTAAATTTTGTAGAATAATATGATTAAATGAAGTAAGTTTGTAATGAAATAAGTATTGGTCTGGAACAAACACTAAAAAAAAACAGAAAATTATATTATAAGTATACGTAAAAGTGACATACTAAAAAACACGAGATACTATGTAAATAAGCAAACATAATTACAACTTAATGTCATTATTTGCAATAAACTTAGTGAACAATCTAATAAAAGGACTAAAAGCTAAACCTAAAATACATTTAACGTTAACAGGGCGTTGTAAATTTAGAGGAAGGATATCATATAGAGAATACTTAAGTTTTGGACAATTAAACACAATGTTATCGGTGGAGCTTTCATCCAACCCACATTCACAAATAGAGCTGTCTTTTACCCTTAACTTGGCCAGATGTAGAGGAGTACACGCATGGCCAAGGCAAAGTCTACAGATGGTAGAGGTAACAGTTCTATTTGTACGATAGCGAGAGAACCACGGCAAGGTTGGAACTTCCGGTTGTATAGAAGCATAATATTTACCTTTTATTACGGTTGATTTATTCCAAAAATAATTCCAAGAAGTCTTTAGATCAAATTTTGACAAAAATAATAAATCTTGTGAATATATATAATTATAATTTACCGGACTAGTGCACACTGCAGATTTGGCATAAGAATCAACTATGTCATTATCAGCAATACCGGAGTGACTCGGAATCCATGCCAGCAATAGGATTACGCTTTGTTGATAACACCGGAACAAAGCTTCTCTAATTTTGAGGACAAGATGAAAACAAGACCTGCTACTGAAAGGATTTTGTAGTAAAGATTGTAAAGCGCTTAAGCAATCAGTAAAAACAATAACTTTTTTTAATTTGTGTGATTCTACAAACAAGATACTTTCAAACAAAGCTATACATTCACCAGAAAAAATAGAAGTTTCAGGTGGGCATTTAAACCTTAAGATAATTTTATATTTAGGAATTCAACAAGCTGCCCCAACGCTAGAAGAACGTAAGGACTTCGAGGCATCTGTAAATATAGCTTTAAAGTCAGACCAGTTATCAGCGAAATGGTTTTGAAATTTAATATTGGCGTCTGAATCATCTTTTTCAATACCCAGACTCAATAACACTGAAGGTTTATACGTGAGTGCACTAAATGGAACATTATATAAGGAGCGAACATGAGAATTAAAAATAGGAGATGATAGAGTTGAAATTTTGCGGAAACTTTTTAAAATGCAAGGGCAGTGCTGTGGGGACTTAATGACACGAGACATACGACGAAGACGATTTAACAAGGGATGAGAAGAATCAATATTCTTCTCATCCCTTGTTAAATCGTCTTCGCATCTAGCACTTTAGATATAAAATAATCAGAAAGATATTGGCGACGAAGGTGGAGTGGCGGATCAACACTTGCATAGCATTTGTAGGGGATGACTTCATGGCACCTAAAATTATTCTAAGAGCCTTATAATGAATTTTATCTAATTTACCTAGAGCCGACTTATAACATGGATCCAACAAGAAAATAGCATAATGAAAATGGCTACGAATAATGGCATTATATAGCAATTTTAACGGGTTTGAATTGATGAGAACCCCACCATATACCTGATACCGCACGCAAAATTTGAAGATTCTTTTCACGCTTATTGGACACGTATTCTATGTGAGAAGAACCAGACAGTTTTGTATCTAAAAGAACACCCAAGAACTTAACACAATTAAAAATGGGAATTCTTTGAATGCTATAGACTATATTGACATCAGGAACATGTCTCTTTCTAGTGAAAATAACTACACTGGTTTTAGAAACAGATAGGGATAACCCATGCAACGATAGCCATTCACCTAAATAATATAAAGCAGAATTAAGTCTAGACACAATTTCATCAACATTTTTAGAATCTATTGCTAATAGCTGAACTTCGTACTGGACTACAAATAAAATATGAGGAAATACATTATTGTTAAAGCCTAAAGCTAAACCTTATTAAATTCAGAATAAAAGTGTTCTTAAATAAATAGGTATGATATATTATAGACAACCATACAATGGTTATCTATAATATATTAGTATAAAATTTAATCAATTTGTTTTAGTGTTGCTCAAATTTCAACATTAAAATCTACTTATTTATTTATAATATATGAATTTCTATTTATAGTACTTTGGGATTATGTGAAAATAGTCCTTTTTTAAGTATACAATTTCTCTTTATTCTGATATAAAAAAACACTATTATAATATACAAAAGAACATTTTCATTAAAATGTTTCTCACATTTTGCTAGAAAGCTAATATCAACGTCTTCAGCCAATTTACGGATGACCTGTTTTTTTAGGTCCATAGAATATGATAATGTCCCGTATAAATGAGTACAAATTGTAGCGTAATTTCCTAAACATCTTATTAAATTTTCAGATACAGCTTTTCAGATACTAACTTTAAAATTTCCTAAACATCTTATTAAATTTTCAGATACAGATTTTCAGATACTAACTTTTTGGTACTAATGGTGTTCAAGCGTTATCTATTAATTGCATTGAAAACAATTTTACTCAATTAATATTTTAATCTGGCAATTTAGTGTTGGAAATCAAGCTTTACTTAGGTACTCCGCGTTGCGTTATCATTTTTGTTGCCAGAAAAAAATGGTTTCATAAAATTGTTGTGTTGTGTTTAAATAATAGACGGCATTTCTAAAGATTAATAACCATCACGTTGCAAATGTCAGCTGTATCCACTTATATAACCCTCCGTGTGTATTCTGTGGCTGTGTCACTCCCCTGACATAGACCATGGATGTTATTTTCCTAATTACTTTAGGTTAGCTTTATGTTACATAAATGAAAAGATATACCATTTCTTCAAGGAATTATGAAAATATATAGACCTCGGGGTATAACAAAAGGTCAATTGGTCTTAGTGACAATCCTAGGGTTCTGTAGCGGTGTATATATATGGAAACCGCTACTAGATACTAATAAAACTAGAAAGAAAGAAGAAATTTCAAGTGGCGCCGAGACCTTAGTGACTGAATAAAATGGGTATATTACGACAGTGGTTTTATTCATCTAGTCCTACTGTCAAGATGTTAATGGCTATTTCAGTAACATCAATTTTGTTTGTTACTCACAAAAAGTACTATAGTCCATATATGAAAAAACGGAAGCTGTACGAAAATGAAGCATGGGCTAAAATGATAATAGAACAAGAAGAATCTACGCTAGAATCTTTAGAAAATAATTAATTCATCGTATTAAACATACTACTCCCAAAAAATCCCAATTACAGTGAGATAATTCAATAAAAAATATATATTAAAATTTGTTTTATTTATTATACATGTTCGATGAGGCATGTGCTGGTGCAGATTGTTATATATAATAAATATTTATCGCAATCGTAAACAACAATTATTATAGTCGTTTTCTATATTTCTAAATAAGTATATAAATTAATAACTAGGTAGTTAATTCTAAGTATCTACCTACCAATAAATAACTAAATATTCATATAAAAAAATCACATTATAAATGTATTTAAATTCAAATATTTATGAACTTATAATGCTATTTACTGGGATACCAAAATATATGATCGAACTGAATGACAAGTAGGTACCTAATCTATTTTAGTAACCGACCTTTTTAAATTATTTTTTAGTCAAATATCTGCTTTAATTTAAGATTTAAATGTAAATATTGAAATGGTCAGGGCATTTACGACAGTTTCCATCAGGGGCGGGTTCAAAATTTTTATGTTTCTATCCAGTGTGGATTTACTTTAAAAAATCATTAAGTATCATCATCAAATATTGATGATCACTTAAATTTATCATATGGAAATATACTTTTGGTAGGTATTTAACACATTAAAATTATAACAAGTATCAAACATTTTTGAATAAAATTTGACAATTATTGTTCTTTGAAACCCATTCAACATATTAAAGCAATAAATATTTCAAATAACTCTACGACTGGCATTGAAAAGTATTTTACATAGTCCTTTAGTAATCAAGTGTTCAAGAATCTAAAAATTAAGCTCATCTGACATTTAAATTTGAATACGCAAAATAAGATTAGGGAGTAATAAAACAAATATATTATTATTGGAGGCTACCTTTATTCTATGAATTTACATTTTAGTTGTAGTCATAACAAAATATTTCAGATATATGTATAACCTTATAAATTATAAAATAATGTTACAGTATAAGCCTTGTAAAAAATATAGAAAAGGAATGAGTTAGTAGCCCTTTTTTCCTTCTGAACACCTTTCGGTGAATGAAGTATCGCAGCTGGATAAAGAATTGAGCTGTTGACAGCGCTAGCTACTTTTTGACCTTAGTGGCCTTCTCGGCAGCTTTGGTGACTTTACCACCAGCACCTTCCTTGAAGTTGACAGCCTTGATGACACCCACAGCAACTGTCTGCCTCATGTCACGCACAGCAAAACGACCGAGGGGAGGGAATTCCTGGAAAGCTTCCACACAAAGGGGCTTGGATGGTTGAAGGTTGACAATAGCAGCATCACCAGATTTGATAGATTTGGGATTTTCTTCAGTGGATTTACCAGAACGACGATCAACCTTTTCTTTGATTTCAGCAAACTTGCAGGCAATGTGAGCTGTGTGGCAATCCAACACAGGTGTATATCCATTGGAGATTTGACCAGGGTGGTTGAGTACAATGACTTGTGCAGTGAAGTCAGCGGCTCCCTTAGGTGGGTTGTTCTTTGAGTCACCGGCGACGTAACCACGACGTAACTCCTTGACAGATACGTTCTTTACGTTGAAACCTACGTTGTCTCCAGGCACAGCCTCTTGGAGAGCTTCGTGGTGCATTTCAACGGACTTAACTTCAGTAGTAATGTTAGCAGGAGCGAAAACAACAATGGTACCGGGTTTTAGAACACCAGTTTCGACTCTGCCTACTGGCACTGTACCAATACCACCGATTTTGTAGACGTCCTGAAGGGGAAGACGGAGGGCCTTGTCGGTGGGACGCGCTGGAGGTAAGATGGCGTCGAGGGCCTCAATGAGGCATTTACCGTCAGCCTTACCTTCCTTGCGCTCCACTTGCCATCCCTTGAACCAGGGCATTTTGGTGGATGGCTCCAACATGTTGTCTCCGTGCCAGCCAGAAATGGGTACGAAAGCGACGGCAGCTGGGTTGTAACCAATCTTCTTAATGTAGGAAGATACTTCCTTTTTAATTTCCTCGAAACGAGACTCGTTGTATGGAGGCTCAGTGGAGTCCATTTTGTTTACTCCAACAATCAGCTGCTTGACGCCGAGTGTGAAGGCGAGCAGAGCGTGCTCACGAGTTTGTCCGTTCTTTGAGATACCGGCTTCGAACTCACCAGTACCAGCCGCAACGATGAGCACGGCACAGTCAGCCTGCGACGTACCGGTGATCATGTTCTTGATGAAATCTCTGTGTCCGGGAGCGTCGATAATTGTAACATAGTATTTAGCGGTCTCAAACTTCCATAGAGCAATATCAATGGTGATACCACGCTCACGCTCAGCCTTAAGTTTGTCCAACACCCAGGCATATTTGAAGGAACCTTTGCCCATTTCCTGGGCTTCCTTCTCGAACTTCTCGATGGTACGTTTGTCGATACCACCACATTTGTAAATCAAGTGACCGGTGGTGGTGGACTTGCCGGAGTCGACGTGTCCAATGACGACAATGTTAATGTGAATCTTTTCCTTGCCCATTTTTGGTTAGTCTAAAAAGAAAAAAAAACACTTGTTACTTTGAGTTCATTAAAATTAATAGGAAAACAAGGACTCGCAATTGTGATGCACAAACACAAGGTCATAGCCTCATGTACGGATATGCGACCGGCAATATGGCGGCCGCATGGCCGCCTCACCCTATCTTGACACTTCACAATAGATATCCGCCATTGAGGACAAAAGAAATATACTAATTTAACATTACAAGATTTTAATGTAGTTCTAAATGTCTCAGATTTAAATTAAAGAATCTACATATGTTACCCAACATACACAACGATTAATCACAACCACGTGGTAACATGTGCCGGTCGCTAAGTTGTATGACGCGTAAGCAAGTTCAATTTTAAAGGTAGAACTATAATTAAGAGCCGGTTACTAGAGAAACAAAAGAGATAACTTAACCAACAGAATAAAGTATCGTAATAGAAAACTAAAAATTATTATAAGGGGAATTATGAATTGCTAAAATTACACCATAACTACGGCCAATAGATAAAGCTTTGAAATTATACTACATTAACCATAAAAAAAAGTGAAACACTAACACAAATTTAAATTAATAGGAGAAAGTATTATTCACTTTAAAATTTGCACTACACTTTAATTCTTCTGACACTCACCACGGATAGCGTGTATTATCCGAGAAAGACTCCAACAGAATGGACGAGAGATGGTTTTTCTTTCGGCTGGAAGGAAAGGGTCGTAGTCACTTCCGTCGATTAGTGTGGCCGCGCTAAAATTACAATACACCTAACATAAAAATAAAAATTAGTCTAATGATTTTTCTTTATTTATAAAAATGTATTTCAAAATGATCACTAGGTGATTGTATTCTATTTAAATTTTAATTGATGTGATTTGTAGTCTATTTAAATATTCATAAATAATATTTATTTATATAATAGTAAACTATTAGAAAAATTTATTATTTATTTTCTTATGCTTGCATTTACACTTGTTTACAAACGGTAAATAGCGTGGACCTCTTCCACACTATTAAAGTATTCCTATTTAGCTGTGCACACAAGAGATTTTACGTACATTTATTATAAAATATATATCTAATCAAATTTGAAACTACGACCTTTTCTAATAATTTCTGAATCAAATTATATGCAGTTCTCAATAAACTGAAAGGTATATAATAGAATAGTAGAAACAATTTCTTTAATCATTTATTTTTAATTATGTTATTGTTAAACAATTGCCTTAAGTGACAATAAAATTTCTGCAAATTATAATTTAATGAATTTATATTTTAGATATAGATAAGGCCTCTGACAGTGCTTGAAAGTAAATTTATTAATTAAATATTCTGCTATAAGTTGACAGAGTACAATTATATTCATACTGTTAGTGATGACTATTAATACTGACTTCTTGAATAATCCGCTGATTCTATAATGATCCGGCGGAGGTATTCTGATACACGATTCTTACATAACCTCCTCCTACCACCTAGTATTCTCACTATTATATTAAATCATCTATCAGTCAAAGAGGTTATCAAAATGTGAAAACACAATGCTATAATAAAATTTAAACTCTAAAATTTCAAATTCAACACTTGATTTTAGTTAAAAACAGTTGTGTGAGAGAAAGAGAGAGGTTGAGAAGAGCTGGCAACAAACTCAACAGTTGCCCTTTATATCATCAAATATGAGTATCAATGTTACAATTTAATGATTATTTACAATAGCAATTATCTTGCATGAAATTAAAATAACATGAAAAAGGCTATTTGACAGGGTACAAAATAAAGAGCTAATTGTTTGTGTTATATTACGTAAGTTAAAACATCACTATTAGTTATAAAATGCGTTAACTTCGGACACTAAAATAACTTGTAAATAATCATTAAAATGTCATTAAATCCAATCCAAACATGACACGAATCAGTCAGGATTGGTCTAATAGAAGACGCGTTAAACGCTGGATGACGCTAGATATCTTGGCCTGCTACATATACAACATATTAGTATTTTTACTTGATCCAAAATAATGGAAACTAATATACTAAAATTGAGACAGTGATAATTGAAGATTGACTTTTTTTTGGCGCCACAATTTTTCTATAATAATTTTCATAGTAGTTTAGTATATTCTCTAAAATGTATATACTATTATGTTAAGGAAAGGATAATCTTCTTCAATATCATATAATTTATTACAACTATTTGAAAAGCCAATAATAAAATATTTGTTTTTTTCAATTTTAATATAATAGTAAAATAATTTAACTTATTATGGTATTATTCTTATATAAGTTAAATAATAATATAATAGTTATATGTTTTCCACAAAAGTTAAGTATTTTAAATACTGGTAACATTGATATATTTTACGTAACATCCTGTTTTCGTTCAGAAAAATAAAAGTATAGGGAGTGTAGACCTAAGGAGTACCAATTCAATATATTAAAAAATAGAGCTTATTACAAGATGCCACAATAACAAGTGGGAGGATTTTAAAAACAGCGCCATGGATTATTATTAGAAAATGATGGTACATAAAGCTTAGTGCTTTGTTACACCTACCTAAATAGTTCAGATTTATTTTTTTTTATTCATAAGGCACGAGATATATTAAATTTTCCACCCAGCACTCTTCAATCTGTTTAATACTGATAAATTCATATGATTTCCTTTTATTTTACTTCTTCTTCTTCTTTTTGTGCCTCTTCAATCGTGAAGATCAGCAGCTAGCTTCCATAGCTTTTCTCTGTCCAATGCTAGGTGAAACAGTTGTTCCACGGATTTGATACCGGTCCATTCCCTGATGTTACTCAACCACGACATTTTCCTTAGTCCAATTTGCCTTTTGCTATCCACTTTACCTATCATTATAAGCTGCAGAAAACTGTGTTTATCATGCCTCAAAATATGGCCTAAGAATTGTATTTTCAGTTTTTCAATTTCAACTTGTATCCTTCGCAAGACGCTAATCTACACTCTATTTTATACTAGTTCATTATTTTTATGAAAATAGTAATATTAATAATTGGACAGCGTTATATGAGGATGACTTAAGCATCAAAACAAAAAATTAGTTTTGATTGCAGATCGATTCCAGGCATGGTGAACTACGCATTGAGTTATGTTTGTTTATTTTGTAAAAGTCTCACCTAGAGTTCTAACTGCACTAAATAAATAAATAAAATAACTTGGTACGTTATTGATAAATCTAATAACCATGAAAATATACACTTACGAATTATGCGGAGAGATGGTTGTGTCTTTAAAATATATTCTGTATCGTAATGTATTATTTATTAATTCTTTATATATTCTATAAATATACATATATAATATATCTTACTATAAATTATAAATATCGTACACATAAATAATGAGCACACAACGACACATTTAACTATAAAATATTTGTAGCAGATTTTTTCTAATGTCACTTGTTTTATTCTTATCTTTCTGCTAAAAATGTAAATACGTATATTTTTACATTAGAAATATGTAAAAGTATATTATATTAACAGATATGTATATATAACGAAATATTATAGTAGATAATGTCCACTGCTCATAAAGAGGTATGAATATTCACGAAGATTAAATCAATAATGCTATTGCTAAGTTGGAACTGAAACTTAAATAAATAAAGACTTTTTAGGATTACTTTATTTGTGTGAGTTTATTTTTGAGATTCGGAACAGACTAAGTTCTTATACATAAGTCGATACCTGTTGTGACTTGTGAGTGTGTTTTTTGATTTAAAGTGACTCTAAAAGTATTGAAAGTGAAGGATTGTAAAAGCATTTAAATTTGAAATTAAGATATTTTCTTAACGAGTTGTCAGAGTGCAGGTTAATTATCTAGAAAACTTGCATTCTGAGAGACGAAAATTCAAATCAATCCTTAGAGCGAAAATATTACGTACAATCACAAAGAATATTGTAATTTAAAAGTTAGTAGACATTTACTTTTCTGTGGTACGAGGTTTCTGTAGATATGATCTTACGTCAAACTTGACGAGTAGTTGTGGGGTAGTAAAGAATATTAGAATTTAATGAAGAAAATTAATTTTCCTTTTTATTTACTCTAAGAAAAAAAATTGCAATAAATATATTTAAAAATGCTTAGCAAACTCAGTAACTGTAACTAAACAAAATATTGAACTGTTCATTATGTTCAAAACTCGTGGTGATAGTAATATTGTTTATAAATGTACTGTACGATTGTTAGAAGATACAGAAATATTAGAATGTGAATTTCATGTAAGTACACCACCAATATAACCTTTCTTGTTGTTTGATTATTTTGGAATAAAAAATATTAAAAAAACATGAGTAAATCAGAGCCCTAGGTGTAATATCATGTATTTGGCGTATACTAAAAATATTCAATGTTTTATATGATTTGTTCAATATCACTCTACTAATAAGTTATTTATTTATTTTGTAGCCAAGCTATAAAGGGAAATTTCTACTAGACCATGTTTGCCAACAACTGAATCTTCTTGAAACCGATTATTTCGGTCTTCGTTATGTTGATGCTGGTGGACAGAGGGTTAGTTTTATAATAATATATATATATATATATATATACATATATATATATATATATATATATATATATATATATATATATATATATATATATATATATATATATATATACATGTATTTACGTTATACATATATACGTTGCCTATATTTTACTTAATATATTTACTAAATTATACATTTTATTTTACAGCATTGGCTGCATTTAGCTAAACTAATATTAAAGCAAGTAAAAGGTATATTTATATTTTTATTTAATAATATATATGCAGATTTTCTTTATGTTTTAAAATAATTAAAACAACATTTTGAAACTCTTTTAATTTTTTAGATGCTTCACCTATACTGTTCAGTTTTCGTGTAAAATTTTATCCACCAAATCCACTTTTGTTAAAAGAGGATGTAACAAGATTTCAAGTTTATTTACAACTGAAAAGAGATTTACTCCATGGAAGACTTTATTGTACATCAAATGAAGCTGCAATGCTTGGTGCACTTATAATACAAAGTAAGTAATTTTAATTAAATTATCAATCTTTTGTAATAAATTAAAAGTAAACTATATTATTTTCTCTTATTAAAACAGTTATTGAAAATTTTTGCATTTGACACTTTAATTATTTAAGATTATATAAAAGTCTTACCTATTTTTTTTAATAATAAAGGTTAGGTTTACATGTGTCTTCACTAAGTTATTAAATGATCTATCTTCTTTGCATACTATGCAAGTAACAACTACACATTCTTCTATATTCTATGAACAAAGGAATTTAATACATATTTCAAAGCAATTGGTTAGATTTTTTATATCTTTAAGATTTCTTAAATAATAAAAAAAATGCGATAACCATAACCATATGATATTGTGTAATGTATATTTTTGTTTAATTTTTTATATTTAATTATTATAATATGCATATTTAGGAAATAGTACTTTTTAAATGTCACAACAATATGTGTTTGTATTAAAATATTGTGCAATATATTATTAAAATATTGTGCAATATATTGCTCAATGTTTTTATTTTAGTCAATATTAGTTAAATATCATTTAAAATTTACTTGATAAGTAAAACCAATTTTATAATACCATATCATTTTTCTTACAGTTGAACTTGGTGACTATGACCTAAGTATACATGTTGGTAATTATGTGACTGAAATGAGACTGCTTCTTAGACAAACTGATGCTATTGAAGCTAGGATTCAGGTATTATCATGTTTTCTTATATATCTCTGAGTTAAAATAATATATTTTAATAATAATTACAAGGCATAACATAATAGAATATTCTTCACATTTTCGATACCATATTTAATTTTTTTATAATAGCCTATTATTGAATCCTAAAAAGTTATAGTTCCAATACCTTGAAGAAACCTAAATTGAGCCATAAAAATTCCACTAGTTTAGTCATAACGACAAGTTTGTCTAAATTAATAGGGTATTGTCAAAATTCATTTAGTCATGATAAATTGAAATTTTATTGACATTTATTTAACTTCTATCTGTAACCTTGTACCAGCCTATGACATGCATGCATGATTTTATTGATGTATTCTAAATTAGTGATGCATAAATTAATCATTGATCACAGCTTCTTTGACCTTGAGAAATTTAAATTGTAATACGAAATAAGAAAGAGGTATACAGTACTTTAATTTGATATGGTTGTTTTGTTTTTTTAAGTATTACATTTTCCTACTTAAATTATCCCAATTCTTTAATGTATTTAAGAATAGAATTAAATTCCTATTTTGATTGACATACATTCAAGTATCAATTATTGTTACTTAGATATGATGTAACAATTAATTAACTTCAAATTATATATAATATCTTTTTAAGGAGTTACACAGAGAGCCAATGGAAGGTTCACTTGGTGCCGGAGGTGTTAAAGGCATGTCTACACAGGAAGCCGAGCGCACTTTCCTTAAAATTGCATGCCAGCTTGATACATATGGTGTTGATCCACATCCTGTCAAAGTAAGAGGTTTTTTTTTATTATTTTTGAATGATTTTTTTTTTATTTAATGAAAAATATTTTATATATGTTGTCTTTAATCTAATTTGAATAGAAAAGTTAAAAATATATTTTCTTTAATTATTTCAAATTGGGGTATATTAAAAAAAAAACAATAGAAAGAAAAAGACTTAATGACTAGATGCTTGTAGGGGCTAAAACATTCTACAATAGGTTATTGTCTCAAAGCCACCAGACCACTTCTCTCTTTAGCTAGTTCACTATCTACAAACAATGGCAACTCGAAACGATTATTCAGGTCATAAAGCACTTTGCTTTTTGTAAAATATTTTTTTTGTTTTAAATGAATTTTGGTAAAATATTGGATGTAAATAATATTTTTCGGTGTTTGATTATTATAATCATTTGTAATACCAAATTTGTTCTCATTATAGCATAATATTATAAATTATATTAGCGGGTTCCGGACTGTGGAGGGAACTGTTTGGTTACTTTTATGTATTTTAAAATATTTTATTACTATTCTAGGACCACAGAGGTAACCAACTATACCTGGGTATAAATCACAGTGGGATACTTACTTTCCAAGGATCCCGTAAAACTCATCATTTCAAATGGTCTGAAGTGCACAAGATAAATTTTGAAGGCCGTATGTTCATAGTGCATTTGAATTATCCTGAAGTAAGTATTTCTATACATACATGTATAAATATGTTTGTAATAAGTGTTTCTTATTCATCATGTTATTCACTTTGCATATGAATAATGTATAATAAATAAAGCTTAGAATTAAAAATTAAAGCTTAAAGAGAATAAAAAATAAATGTTGATTCAACAATTTTTATTATATGAAACTTTTTTAATTATATATTTACTTTTAATTAGAAATTACAATTTTTTTTAATACTTTTTTTTCTAGTTTAGTTTAGATGAGTAAATTAGGCTTAACAGCGGTTGTTTTGATTTCAATTTTTGTATAAAATAACTATAATTATCATTCTCTCACACTTAGTTTCGATAGTATTAATTATAATTGTCCCTTATTAACATTGTTTTTACATATTCAGCTCGTTTATTTCTAGAAAAAACACACAGTGGGATTTAAATGTCCGAGCGGCGCCGCTTGTCGGCACGTGTGGTGCTGTGCTATAGAACAAATGCTATTTTTTACGTAAGTGCTAAATAATATTTGCATGATACGTTAAGCACGTATGTTGTTTGTTAATAAAAAGGAGGTGTTACATATACTCGTAAGTGTAAAAACAGAAATATGAATTTATTTAAAAAAAAAAGGATTATAGTATAATGCATTTTCAGTGACCCAAACAAAAAAAGAAACAAAGAATTAAGAAAAAAATATATTTATTTTGTATAGTTCTGTTTAGTTAATAATAATATATGATACGTAGGTATACAGTAATATTTTTTAATTGACAATGGGTCAGTCAAAAAGTAGCAGCTACTACTTACTACCTTTATTTTATATATATGAACAATGAAATCTAATGTCTATAATAATAAAAAATATAGCATAGCTGAGTAAGCATAGGGAAACCTAGTGACAAGATGCTCCGTTCTCCTCTCTCCGTCTATACGAGTGGCGACACTCAACGTAGCACTCTAGTTACCAAAGTTCCAGAGTAGGGAAATAATAATCGAACCCGCAACCATCGCGTGTACAGTCCGTGAAGAAGAGTCCCCAAGAAGCTGTTCCAATTCGACACGAGCATATCAATTATGGCTTGTTATAATAAAAGTAACAAACCCGAGGGGCAGCCCATCCAAACTCAGTACCATAGTCCCAGATGTTTTAAAATTTTCCATGTCTGAGAGGCCTCTGCGTGTTGCACCTGTGCACGCAAGCCCTCCAAAGAACCGCGTTCGTAACCCAACAATTGTTAAAGACAAATATAATTATATTTTTTTATATATGTGTGTATATACATATCAATGTGTGCTCCATCCAGCCTACCGTCATCGTCAGACGCGTGCGTATATTCCGGCGGTGGTCTTTTCTCGTGGGGCACTAAGTTCAAATACGTAGGACGGACGGAGAGAGAGATCCTTGAACGGGACGGTCTCCTCTCTCCGCGAGATTCTCAGGATGAAGGATCGGGCAAGAGGAAAGCGTCTAGTGTACCAGCCACGCCTTCAACACCTATGACTGGAGATTTTGGTAGGTTTTATGACTTTTTTAGTTGTATTATGTTATTTATTTGAATAACATGATATCATTAGAATTTTTTTATTACTTTTTTTATTATAATTTTTTTTATTCACATTGTAACCTGTATGCAGCAGAGTATGCAAAACGATCCGAATTCGAGGCACATTTTCCAATTTACTTTTTAAAATTTCATCTCTACCGCTTCTTGTACTTTACACACCCCTACTTGTACGCGTCGTCACAGGCTACAGCAGCCTTCCACGCTCCACGCACAGCGCGCCGCTAGAGGAGAGCGGCGACGACGCGTGCAGCGGCGGCTGCCTGCTGGCCGGGCCCGCCGTCGACATCGCGCTGTGCTGCGACCACCGCGACCACCGCGACCACCGTGACCACCGCGACCCGCGCGGCGACGAGGGCAAGGCGCCAGGTGAGCTTAAAACTTGTTTTAGTAACACATGCACACATACACATGGCGTCATGATGGCTAAATGATTAACACGGCTAGTACTCGTTGTGGTCTCCATTTTACGTTTGACAATCTCACACCACAGTTTCGTCTGTTCACTTGCTATTTAATATAAATATTTATTTTCTTCCCAATGATTACCAATAATATTGAATTCCAGCCGCCTGTCCAGAGTACAGCGCACGCGACTCCTACGAGCACTCCTCGACAGAATCCGCGGCGACGCACGTCACGTACGTGTCGCAGGCCTCGCACGCGGAGGAGTGGCGGCCGGCCCTCCAGCCGCCGCCCCGCCCTTTCAGCCTACTCCGAGCATTCGTACCGTCTTTCCTCTTCGTCTGGTTGTCCCTCGCCATTGCTGCTCTCCTGGTATTCGAAACCGACTGGACGCTCCTCCGACCTCTCAAGAGGAAACCGGAATTGGTGTCGCTCCGACATCATTACTATGCGCCTCTTAAAGAGTATTTAAAGAAGAAAGTTATTGAGCTTTTCTGATTGGTTTTTTGACCTTTTTTTTTGTTAGTCCTTCTGTATGTGAATATTTATTTTTGTTTGATCTGTTACAATTTTAAAATCCTAATATGTCGATTGGTACTAGGTGTTTTTTGGCATGGCCCCAAACTTATTCGTTTTATTTTAAGGCCATTTAATTTCTGATAATTTGTCGCCTAGGCCTATTGTTGGGAAGAGTTGTTGAATCTCGTTTTTGATGAGTTTTAGTGTAGGAATGTTAGACGGCGTCAATTCTGCGGTGTCAAAAATTTTAGACACGTTTTTGAAATCTCCAATTTTGCATTTAATGTAGCATTTATTATATTCTTTAACATTTAAGTCTCACTATTAATATGTTATATTTGTTGCTCTTGCGCACACGCTCTTGTGATATTTTATGTGTACCTGAATATTATTTTTGTATTTTACTTTTATTTATTCTATGGTTATTACATTTTAATATCCAGTGAACATATTTTATTTTCTGTTGCTTATATTGTACAAAATTAAATTTATTATTTTTTCCGTTTGATAATATTAAGTTGGCTTATTTATGAAGCTCTTCATCTGTTATTAAGTGTTTTATACAAGTTTAGTACTTATTTATATTTTTAAAAGTAGTTAATTATTTTCCACTTTTAGCCTTTAAGAGGTAAAATTGCATAATTTATATGATCAGTCACGTTTATTTCGCCATTTGTTGAAATCTTTTACTAGCTCCACTTAGTATGTAAGCATTTTGTGTAAGTTTTAACAAATTTAGCAATTATCCTATTGGAGTTTTAGTGTAACATTGTTAATTTGTTTAATTAATATTAAATGCTAAAAAATTTTAAGCACAAATAGTTATTGCCTTATTAGGTGGTTACAGTGCAATCCTAAACGCCTCTTTGCCTAGTCACAATGTAAAAACTTTTTGATATAGAATAAATACTTATATTGCTATGTTATCTGTTGCACAAATTATCTTGATGCATGGTCCTTTTAGATTCATTTTTTAACTTGACCTTGCAAAAATAATATGATGACAAGCAATTGAAAAATTGTAAAAAATTTAAAAATATGTGAAAATTGAATAATGTGTTACTACAGCAACTATATTTTCATCTGTCTCATGAAAAAAATAATGTTACATTATATTCTGAATTTATTTTTGTTATTTCTATAAATTATTAAACATTTAATGTCATTGTACAAAAGTTATAATCATGACAATTTTTATTTATATTAGATCCAATAATTATTAAAAATTTAAAAAAAGCATCTTATTTGTGCCATAATAATAGAGAAGAAGTTTCAAATATTGAAAATACACAGGTTACAAATATTGAACTTTATGTTGAAATTTCAGTAGTTTTTTTTTATGTAAGATGATTAAAAGAAATGTTGCAACATCTTCTAAAAATCTTAAAATGAGGCTTATTACCTGCGACATGTTTCAAATCACTATTTTGGATATTTCTACATGAAATTTCAATAATCCTCCGTTCCATTGGTTGTATAATATGTAACAAACATGCAGTGTATATCTTTAAACGACTTAATTTGTTTTTGCCTACAATAGATTTAAGATAAAATGGGGTAAATGTACTTATTTTAACCAATTTTCCATCTAAAACGATAGCTATAGACAGCTGTAGTTTTAGGTTATTTTATATTTATAATATTATAGAAGCCTTTGCGAGTGATATTTGCATGTGTATTATTCAGCATTTCTCAGTGTTGCCATGTTAGTGAGTGGACCAACACGCTTACGTTGTTTTGTACCTGGTTAAATTTTATTTTTATACCTCTACAGCTTTTTGCATTTGTATGGAGCTATATTACCTACTAATAAACCGGAATATTTATAGCTTAGATTAATTCAATTAGCAGCAATTAAATTAATTAACCTAGCAGAACTTGGTGAACATATTTTTGTAAGGACTGGCATTGCAGAGGCCAAACGTGTCGTGATTTTTGTCCGATATCATCCATTTTATAATACAGTCCAAAGATGTTATGCCATCCCGCTTTTGAAATTGTATGTAGACACTTTCACTTAACGCCTGAAAGTAATATGTAAGGTAAACTAAGCACAAATGTAATTAATAAAGAGATATAATAATATATTGTCTTTTTTTTTAATAAAACAGCTAGACGATATATGATTTATATTTTATTATTTCAAAATAATTCAAAAATAAGCAACAAACAAATAACAACGTAAAACATTTCATAGTGCATACATCTGCTCGCTTAAACACTGTAATGGCCGCGGGGAGTGCCGTCTTTGAATATATAGGGGGCCCTCCCATACACATCAATTTAGGGCCCACATTTATGGGCCATAGGGTCCAATATAACTGAGCAAGCGCTGGGCCCCTAGTGCCTCTAAACTATAGACGGCACTGGCCACGGGGTAATCATCACGTCGTTTGTGCTATAATATATAATCTTCCTTTTTAATTTAGGCTCAATATTTATCACATACATATTTAGAAAATCTAAACATGGCACATTCCAAGTAGTAAGTGTTCCGGTGCAAATGTATCTTACGTAAAAGTATGTTAAATAATTTTTCTTTCTTCATTTGTCTTCATGCATAAAATATACAAGTTATGTACTTAGGAGCTTTAAAAAAATCATGTATGTAATATTTTAGTATATTGTCATATGAGTATCGCGACGTATTTGCTTAACATAACATACATGTCGATTAAAATAATTTGAGCGTCAAAAATTATAATTAAATATATTACAGTGTTTCGAATATAAAAGCAGCGAAATAAACACGAGGATAATATAAAACTTATAAATTCAGATTCATCCTTATAATTACGTAATCCGCTCGAGCTACGGTCGGTATCGATAATGAATTCCTTATTCACCCATAAATATGTAGGTACATAGAACACAGCTTATTATATAATAGTTATAGCGCTTATAAATACGACGCTACGGGTGCGGCCGCGAGACGACATCCTTACACTAAATTCGATTACACGGTATTACAAATACGGCTCACAGAGACTACCAATATTATTGTCCACAAGAGGGTCGGCGAGACAAGCGGAGGGTTCAGTCCACGATGGAGATTTGCGCGAACCCCACGAGGCCCTTCTCGTCGGCGGGCTCGTCCGCCCCCTCGCCGGAGGAGTGCAGCGGGAAGGTGAGGGAGCGCGGCGGGGGCGCGTCGGGCGCGGGGTACAGGTGCGCGTCCACCAGGCGCTGCAGCTGCGCGGCGATGGCAGGCGCGTCGGCCGCCGCCACCAGCCCGGCGCCCACTAGCTCGGTGGCGATGCCATCGGCCGAGTCCTTGCCGGGCGCGAACTCGAAGCGGATGTCGTTGAGCTCGTTACGCGCGTTGCGCATGCGCAGCACGAGGTCCATGGCGGCGCCGGGCGCGTCCTCGGGCTCGGGCGCGCCGATAGTGAAGCCGGCGCGCGGCTCGGAGTCGCTGTCGCTGTCGGAGGAGGCGGCGCGCGGCAGCTGGTTCATGGGGCGGTCGCGGCGCGCCTCGCCCTCGTCGTCGTCGTCCTCCTCGTCGCTCTCCCACACCCACTCGCCGGTCTCCATGCGGTGCAGGCGCCCGGACGTGCCGGGCTGCCGCTTGCTGGCCTTGTGCGAGCGCGTCTCCATGCTGGGTCCGATCGCCACCAGCGTCTGCACCAGGTACTTCCGGTCTTTGGCTTTTTTGAAGAAAGAGTGCTTCAGCAACTCCGTGGCCGACGGCCTCTTGGTCGGATCCTTCTGCAGACATTCGGATATCATTTTTCTGAAGGTTTTGCCGTAAGCTTTATATTGATCCTTATCCTCTGCGCCGGTGTCTAGCGTGGGCGGATCGTTCTGCAGAGTCAGCATGAGGACTTTCATGGGCGGATATTTATGGTAGGGTGCGGTGCCGGTCGCCATCTCTATAGCTGTGATGCCAAACGACCAGATGTCAGCTTTAAAGTCGTACCCGTGGTTTTGTTCCATAACTTCGGGCGCCATCCAGCATGGCGTGCCGACGAATGTGTGTCGCACTTTTTGCCGTGATAGGTCTCGCCCAGTCGCTAACCAAGCCGACACACCAAAATCCGCAATTTGCACAATTCCGTCATCACCGAGAAGGATATTACCAGCTTTAATGTCTCTGTGAATTTGTCCATTTTGATGAAAATATTCAAGGCCTTTCAGCACCTCCTTCAGGACGGTAGCGATGGTCGCCTCATCGAAGACACCGTGTTTACAGTTGGAGATCCTCATTTTATGTTTGATAATGTCCAACAAGCTGCCACCTTCGAGTAACCTTAAGACTAGCCATAGCTCTTCTTTGACAACAAAGCTAGTGTAGTATGTGACCACATTTTCATGGTTACAACTGGACATAGCCTGTATTTCCTTGAGAAGTTCGTCCATTGAGGTGTTCCATTTCTCCAAGTTTATGCGTTTAATGGCGCATTTTTCTCCACGGGGACGACAGAAGGCCGCGTGAACCACCGCTGTAGCGCCAACGCCGATCACTTCTAACAATTCATAATCATCTTGACTGTTAGGCCACATATGACCTGAACCCGCCATTTTTTGTAAATTTTATTATTTTATTAATATATTTGGGCTATTTTTTTATATCTGTAGTTCTAATAAGGCCGACCGCTAAGGCAATGATGGGATTACTTAATTTTATGAATTTTTATATTAAGGGGCGTAAACTCGTTGCCCATATTAATATGATGCTTTGGGATGTAGTTCTGAACAGCTAACACTGTCTTATTTTGCTTGTCTGTCTCTAAACGATGTAATACTTTATCCTTTCCTCTTAGTTCCAATATAGTTTTATCTTCATATATAATTGGAGTGTTGACGAGGTCTACATTTGTTGGGTACAGATAATCCTCTGAAATAAAAAAGAAAATAAAATTATATATATTTTCCAATTACGATTTTCTTTCTTAAGTTTCTTTTTATAATTTTTTAATACAAGTTCCACAGCTTACAAGGTCATATAAATTACTTACAAATTATTTACAAATCTTGGACATTAATATTTAAGGATATTGTTATAAGAAATATAATATGTTATAAATATAGTATATTATGTACTTTGAAAATTAGCACAGCTGTCTCATTCTAATCAAAGCAAATATTTTAGTAATAAATATCATAGACTTAATAATATAAAAATATAAGAGGCAAATCTATATTTTACCTGACTGTAAAAATATTAAGCTTATAAATTATTTTAATTTTGTCAGTTTGTTAACTTAAAGTTAGGTATATCTTTAATGTCTCATCACTTAATTCATCATATATCTAAAATTAGTAGAAAATCAAGTATAACATGTTTTACAACACTACATTATCATTGCCTAAGTATCTGCTATAAGTTATTATATAAAAATATATAACATACCAGGCATAAGATTCACAGTGCCATCTTTAGCTTCCAAACGAACAGGGTAAATCAGATTATTACCATTACAACTTCTTTCTTTAGCAAAGTTGATTAGTTTATTGATATCTGAGAATTTTGAAAAACGATGCAATTCATATCCTTGTGGTGGGAACAGGTCTGTCTTCCCTTCTCTATTTGCTTCTAAAGTTTCTAGTGGACTTGCCCACTGAAATTTTCAAATCTATGTATTCTTATAATATATTATAATAATAATGCTCACATATAAATTTTTTATGTCAGAATAGATATTGCTATATAAATATAGTTAATTTAATGAAAGAAATATAAATACATATTTAAAATTGCTTTTGATTGGATGTTATTTGGCATCACTAAAGTAATGAAAAATATAATTATGAAACTAATACATTTTACTAGATTTGTCACATTTATAAATTAAGCATGCAGTTAGAAATATGATATGTATGCAGAATACTTTAATATAATATTATTGTTAACTTGGGTAGCATAATCATTTATGTAGTTAATATGTAATATGAAATTTTAGCATGAAGATTGTGAATATTTTTATTCTATTTACTGTATACAATACCTCAACATTAACAACTTCTGAACTAGCTCTAATAGAAGTAGGTCTATTTTCTAATGCAGCTACAAAAAAGGCTGCATCAAACCTCCTTTTTATGACAAGTGGTGACAGCCAGTTACTCCAGTAGTGCAAATTCCATATGTCCGGATAACAATTATGCTCTTTACAAAGATTTAAAAGATCTAAAGGATTCTCACTCACCTACAAATGTATTGAAATATTTAGATTATGTATGAGTAATATGTCCATAACATATTATATATAATATCAAATATATTGAGGGTTAAGAATATATATTTTTATATAAATAATGTACAAATAAATATTTTAATATTGTTATTTAAATTAAGCATAATCAAGAAGATATTTAGACTTTTATTGACCTTAAAATAAAAGAAGTCTCACCCGTTTCTGCCAATATTTAGTATCAATATCAGATATGGCACTAGCCCATATGTCATTTCTATCTTTTTTATGTTTTGAACTGCAGATGAGCAAACCAAGTTCTTCAAATGTTTCTCTTATTGCAGTAATTCGTAATGTAATATGTCTGTTAATAATATTTAACTATAATGTAAACACAAGGTCAGGGTAGATAATAATTTAACTTAAAAAAATGTAAGAACTGTTTGATTTTGTTAATTAAATACTTATTGCATGTTAAAATATAATGTTGAATAAAGTATTTATTTAAATATATATGAAATCAACATGTGAGTTTATTGAAGGCTAGTAATTTTGTGGAGCAACACTTTTGCATAAATGAATTACTATGTTAATTGGAAATGGCAAATGGCAACAATGAGTACTGAAAAAAATAGTGACGAGACAAATTGTTAAGTATGTTTTTATAATAATCTTTACCTTTTCACAGGGTTATCTGCGAAGATAGGCGTAATAGGTGTACCTGGTCGGTGTAAAGATTCGAAGTCCTTTTTATCAAAACCAAAAGAGCCGAGGAGGTGAAGCCAATGTTCACTCGCGTCCGCCTCCTCGCTCACACCGCCCGGAAACACTACACCTTTCGAAAAAGAAGCGTCAACCGTTCGAGTCTGCAACAAGATATCGTAGTTACTTTTCCTCGAGTTACCACTAGATAAAACATTCGATTTTGAAAGCACTATCAGCGAAGCAGAGTCACGCCAAGTTTTCTTAGCAGCTCTAATCATGATAGCGACGTGACTTTCTTAATAGCAAGTATTAACTATACTAGCAAATGGGACTAAAATGTTTCGGCAGCGGCTCAAGGTTCAAAGGCCGAAACTTACGTATTCTCTTCTGCGTTTTGTTCATCAATTCGCTACTGCCTTATCTTATGTGATAACATAGGTTTGTTTTTACATTAGCTTACATTTGATTCGGATGAAACTACAGAATGTAAAAATAGCTTTAAAATTGACATTCACTCACACTAATTCATTTTTTATACATTTTATATTGGACGCGTTTTGGTATTGCTGTTAATATATTAAAAAAAATCTAATAACATTAATTGACCTATTGTTCGTAATAAAAAAATCATTAATTAACATTATGATGTATACAGTGCAATTATTTTAAATTTATTAAACCTATTAAATACGTCCCATTATAATATATATTCATGACTTGTTGAATATTTTAAGCTGGCTACATTGGTATTTTTTATTTAAAAAAAAACAGTCTAGACGTTTGACATATGTTAATATTTTTTTCATTTTACTTAATTGTGTTTTGTTATACATTCGTTTAAATCTATTTGATTAGATAGAAAAAATAAAATACTTTAGATGAAGCTATTGCAAAATGTTACTTTACTGTTGTTTATATTAGGGGCTTCCCCAACATTGAAGTCTAATCATAATTCACCGGTTACATTAATAAAAACTACGGACTGCATGTATATCTATTTTCATTGAGTATTGTCTTAGGAAGTACATATTGAAATTTTAATTTAATAATTTTTGAAAACTATCAATATAAGTATTTTATCTGTAAAATGACTTTGAAATACGCTATCGATTGTGAGACGGTGGGATGTGTTAACGGGAGTTGTTTGGCGCGAGTTTCAATTGTTAATCAACTGGGCTGTTGTGTACTTGACGAATATGTCAAACCCACTGCTAAAGTGACCGATTATAGGAATATTGCTACTGACACAAAGAAAAAACATTTAGAAAGTGGAAGCGATATGGCGATTGTCAAAATTAAAATTAGGGATTTTATAAAAGGATGCATTATAATAGGCCATTTTTTGAAATTTGATCTAGAAGCTCTTAATCTAAGTCATCCCGAGGTTAAACAACGCGATCTTGCAGTTTACGAACCGTTTTTGATGGTAAAGTATTGTTTTGTATATTTTTCAAATAGATGCCACCGTGATTCATTTACGGTGAGCCAGATTGAAAACGACTGTAGCAGATCCAAATCTCAGGCGTTGAAATCGTTTTATTCATCGCATATTTTCCTTAATTTTGTATTAATAGATTAAATTTGACACTGTATTCCACAAATGGTCAATAGAGTAATGTTTAACTTTAGTCTTGTAGCCCACCGCAAAGTAATGCGGTAGATGTGTAAATTTAAAAAAACACTTTTTCTATTATTTTAGAAGTATAATTACCAGCCAGTGGCATTGAAAACTCTTGCGAGGGATATATTGGGGAGGACAATACAAGAAGATGAACATGACTCAGTCGAAGACGCAAGGGCTTGCATGGCAATTTATTTGAAAGTCGCTTCAGAATGGGAAAAAGATTATGTATGAATAATTAATGAATATTTTTTTGAGAACATTAGGTTATTTCTATAACAGATATTTTGATCATGTTCAATTAATTATATTATTGTTTTCTTGGAAAATACTTTATGAAAAAACAATTTTACTATACATATTATTAAGTTAGCGTTTTATGCTATTTTAATATACGTAATTAGCTTTAATTAAATACAGCTAAGTAATAAATTCGTGTTTTTATTATAGTTTTTAATAAGTAAAATAAAAAGTTGAATATTGCGGATTATTTCGATGAACGAATGTCGAAATTAAGTTTTAATATTAATATATTAATAATAATAAAAGTATCTATAATAAGAATAACCATACTTCGTTTATAAAAAAAAGAATGATCATAAAAAAAGCTGTGTTCATACAAATATGTGTTTCTATGTGTTTTTTAGGTTTTCCAAATATATTTTGGAATGCGATACGTTTATGGGATTTGTTAAACGACGATAGAATATTAATTCGTGCGTGCTCAAAACGTTCTGTAGGCTTACAAGTATAATATGATATAAATAATATTATGCAAGTATAATATACGGGTGCCATAGGTTTGCAACAAATTTGCAACTTGAATTTCTATCGAAGATACTTAGTAATAAAATAATCAGAAATTTAATTCGACTGTCATTGTCATGTTTGCTCTGATAATTATATTTACAAACTAGCTCGTAATAAATTATAATTGTTAGGCTTATATAGATTTGCATGGTCTCAATTAGGGAAGAGTTTTTATATTTAAAAGAGTCGTAGCCCGCAATTTTCAATTTATTTACGTAGACTATATAAAATATTTTTAGAAATCCGTCCTTAGTGCTCCCCTACACACCCAAAGAAACATACTTGTCAAGAAATATACGCACAGTAGTTTCAATTGTGCGTTATATTTTGATTGTGAGTCAGTCACTTAGTATCATTGTTTAAATTCAACGTGCACAATATATGTTTCGAGTACGTATACATTATTATTAATAATAAAATTATAATACTAGTAAATCCACTAGTGTTTATCCAACCATTACTAATGGGTGGATCTATACATGAGTGTACCAGGATGACATCAATTGTACGTTGAGCTATTCCTGCCCTACCAAATCAAATAGCAAGTTGACCATGACCACTCTTCCAAGAGTGATACGAATAACAATAGTAAAATAATATATCAATATAAACCTGAAAACTTTAAAAAATTAAATAAGAATCACTATAATTATCATATCCGTTAGCCTTATGATGTCTAATGCTGGTCATAGGTCTACTCCAAGGATCTCCACGACGATTGGTCCTGAGATACTTTCTTGACCAGATCGTTACTTTCTTGACCAGATCGTTAGTCCACCTGGTAGAGGGCCTGCCAACTGAGCATCGTCCGGTCCGCGCCACCTTCCCGCATTAACGGTCATCGGCTCTGTAAATTGTGACAGTTGTGGGTTCGATTTCCACTGGGTAGAATAAAGTGTTTCCGTTTTTCTAGTAACAAAACAAAGCGCGGCGTTGAGTTCCAACACTCAACACGTAGCGTCTCAAAAATTAGATGGAAAATGGGCAAAAGATTGTCTTAACACTAGACCACACTATCTACCCTGCTATGCAGGATACAGCGATATAAATATTTTTTATTTTATTTAATACATAACAATATATGAAATGTATATTTTTATTTACTATGACATAAGTAGAAATAAGGTACTATTCCTGAAATGTAATGTTTTTTTAAACTTTTTAAGAGCAGCATCGCAAATAAATCCCTTTACTCGTATATTGGCAAATGGCATTTGAGAGTGCTCTCCATTGCTTACTCATACCACCGGGCTACGGGCCGCATTCCGCCGCACTACACGATCAATACGGATTATCGTAACTGAACATAAAAAGTCATACCGATTTATATATATTTATGTAAATTATTGTATATGTAAATTTATTATAATATTTATGACGACGTAGTGATGTACAATTATTACAACAAGTACATTATATGTACCGAATTTGCATTGTCTATTACGAAGGTAGCAAAGAAGTCTTAGGAGTAATAATTTGAGTTCTCTTTTTAGTTTCTTTATAAAATTTAAATATATATGTGTGTAAAAATAAAGGTAGCATGAGGTTTCCTTATTTATATGAGTTTTTTGTTATTAGAAGTAAAATGTCATCGCATATATTTATACATATATTAGCTAAACTTACAATCAAAAAATATAAGACTCAGTATGTAATACTCCATTGCCTCATGATAACAATATTAGTTAGTCAGTAAGAAATAAGCCGAAGACTAAGATGAAGGCGTTCTGCACACAAAGTAAGAAAGTAACATTATGCTTATTGCTTTGTTCAAGTTCGTCCAGACATGATTATCAATGAGCTTAATTGGCTAGCTCTGTATATATTGAAATTTAAAATTACCATTGCTATGAACTCTACTTGTTCATACTTACTTGTTTATTAATATGTCAATGCTAATAATAAATATGCTTTCTTCTTGCACTAGGTATTATTTTGTAGAATGTTTGATAGTTTTTTATACTGTCATTTAACGGAGTCAACTGAATACCTAAACGTTTGCTTACTTGCTATGCAAACTGTATATCGTCGGTTAGATCAAACGCGGCGGGTGTAATATGTGTAGGTACTGTATATATAAACATTTCTTTGAATGTAATTTGATCTAGAACTATCCCGACCAATCACGTTTAATTAATAATGACAATAAGGAAATATTTATTTTACTAGATAAGTGTGGCACAGTTAATTTGCGTCTCACACAATGTTTATATATTAAAAATTTACAAGGAATAATTTATGATGACGGTAGTCCTTGGTTAGTTAAGTGCCGTATTTAGATAACAAAAATATTTTTATATGTAATCAGAAATTATTATTATTAAGAATACTTAATTACTTACTTAATTTCGGATTACATATAAAAATATTTTTTTAAAAATATTTTCTCGAGATGGCATTAATTGCTTATGCTCGTAGGTTCTAACAGACAACAGTAGACTTTAAAACAAGAGAACAGAGCCCTTTTGTAAAAGGCATAATACCTGCATACGGAAATACAAACATAAAAAGATACTCAGCTATATTAAATAGCCACCACATAATTCTACGTTTTAGATAAAAATTAATAGCCACGAACATGAACTTAGTCAGTCATTGATAAAAATAATAATATAGTTTTATTACTATTGTTACGATTTAATCGCATCCAGTTATCATACATATACCTATATTTACAATAGATAGTTATTATTTATGATTTAACCGACAGTATGATGTAAACATTAACATTTCAATGATATATCAATATTAAAATATACAAAATAATTAAAATGTAGTTATTTACATATAAGATATAAGAAATGGATCTATGAGCTTATATTAATACGACATACTTATGTAAATATATTAATAAATCCGTAAACATTTCGTCACTAAAAATGCCAGCTTACTTATCTGAACGCTCGTAGAATCCTGATACGGCACGCCGTCACGGCATCTGCATAAAGAGGAGGGCTTAGAGAATGAGTCTCACTTCATTTTAACTATGTATATTAATTTAGAAACTTGTAAGCTTCTATTTGTGTGTAGTTAAGGTGTATAATAGTTTGAATGTGCGCGCAACAAGTGCGGCGCAGGTGAGCGAGGGGCGCGGGGGTGTCTCATTGATCAGGCGCCTGTTGCTCGTGACCCCGCACCCCTCGTGTACACGAGCCAAGCACCATTACAGTGACGTATGGAAATAACCCATTATGGGTATAATCGAATGCTATTTTGCAGTCATATTGCTTTATTGGGTTTTTAGAGTATTGTCTCTATTTTTCAGTCAGGCCATCGTTGTGCAATTAATCATTTAAATTTATGACTCTGGTGAGACAAATTTTAGCGTTGAGTTAAACCGATCAATAAGCATTGTCTCAAGTTCCAAAAAGAAGAGAACATACTGTTTGTTTGGACATTAGGCCTTCTTTCTTTCTGCTTGCTGTCCTTAATGCAGAATAAAGCGTGAAGCTGGAAAAAAAAGAAATATGTGTAGGTATATGAATAAAGTATCTAATATCGTAGACTATACGTATCACTACAGTTTTGAATAAAAATTAAATATGACTTTAATAATTTATTTTAATGATTTCTTAAAAAGTACATAATAATCACATATTATATTAATAACACTTGAAGCTTTTGTTTTGAAATTAATACAAAATATATTAATTTCAAAACATGAAGAAATAATATCGTAAAAATAAATTAGATGGCGCTAGTAACCTTAAATGAACATAAACTTACACAGTTCGGTTCACACAATTCTGCTCCAGATGCATCCCTGTCTCATAAATAAAACGTAGCCGGCTTCCTCTTCTCCCTCGAAATTGAAATATCCATTGTGAAGGTTTCAATTTCTCAAACGATATTTCAACACCGATTCTTGAATTTTGTAACGATTAAATCAGTTTCAGAATGTTGTTGCGTGCGTTAATAGCGTGTTCGAAGTAATATTCTAAAATTAATTAGCATTGCTCCATAATAATCAAGAATCCAATCTTATTATTTGGGAGCGATGCTTTGTGGAGCTGACTTTTGTTTCTGTTAGACATTTAAAATCTTAATAATTTATTTTTCAGCTTCACATTTTAACAGGATAGGCAGAGAGAGAGAGAGAGAGAACTTATTGTCAAAACACTTTGTTTTCTACTTTTCGACCAAAATCGAGACAACGTGTTGATTGGCGGAACTTAACGCTGCCCTTTGTCTTACCAGAGCTTGAAAATAGAAATACAGGCCCACAATGACCTCAAAAATACCATATTTTAATATATTGGTCTTAGTAATTAGTTTAACATCTTTTGTTATTACGTCTTGTGGGCCAGATTGAGGAACCTAGTAATGAATCATTCAGATTCAGATCACCACTAGCCCGCTTGAAGATGTTTGTCCTTGTGGACGAACGAGTGCATACTTACCGCGTGTATTATTAATATTAAACTTTAATTAAATTACGTCACGACAGCGCAATTTTACTATGAAAAATTAAATGCAATCTTTATTTCATTTTATGAAAACCAAGTATTCAATTTACTTGTGCTATATTAAAAGTTAAAAATAGAAAAGATCCATACATTTGTCCACGTTCCTTTTATAAACGAGGAGCTCACCGAGCTTAATCTTCTACAGTGCAGTTCATATACAGCCACATTATAGAAATATATACAATACTGTCTAGGTGGCTACTTTGTGATAATATATTTTAGGTTATGCAAGATTCGTATATATCTACATATGTAGATAATGATATACCTTTTTTGAGGTTCCATAACTCAAAAGAAAAATAAACAAAATCCTTTATCCGGACTTTGTTGTCTGTCAAGACCATTTTTTCTCAAAATAGCGTGGAAGTATCCAATTAGAGTCAAATATCCAGGTCTATGGGCTCTTGGAGCACAGAAAAATAGTAGAAAAAAGTCCTCGTAATCATACGAGCGTTTATGCTTCGTTTTTGTCGCATATGTACGAAATTCACCACAAAATCAAAACCTATAAAGTACTTCTCGTTGACCTAGAGTCATGAAATTTGGCAAGAATTTATTGTATTTAGTTTTATACAGTAGATACTACTGTATAAAACTAACTTTTGTCTTGGTCTTAACTTTAGTTTTGTCTTGGTCTTAGCCTTGTTGACCTACAAAATTCGAACAGAAAACTACGCGAGTACCACACATCCTAAACCGATATTTATAAAAATGATATGTACAAGCAAGCTAAACATATTATTTATTCAAATATAAAGTTTTATTATAGGTAAATTTTTTAGTACAAATATTGTCACTCAGGCGTATCATAAAATACATCTAAGCTGCGATATTATTCCACTACCGTTGACAAAGAACGTTGAACAATGTATATAATAAAAATAATATTATATTCAGAAAGTCTATATAAAATTACTCTACCGACTGATATAACATCAATAAATTAAAAGTAGGTAGAGGAAGAGGTAAGAGTAACAGTAGTGTATTTGCTTCTCTGACGTTTTAAATTTCAATAGGTATAATCACAATGAAGATTTTTTTAAAAGTTTTATCTATGGAAATTGATTAAACTAAGAAACATACTATACTTACTATTTTTCTTTATTCTAACACTGTTTTGCCAACTCTGATAAAAATCATATACAGTTTAAATATAATAATACGACGCAAATGGAACTTACAACCAACCATTTGTGATATGTAATGCTGAAGATATTCTAGGAAAACATCCACACTTTGACCCCAATTTGATTTGATTTGATTTGGAGAAAATGATCTTGACAGACAGACAGAAATTTTTTCCTTTTGAGGTACGGAACAATAATGAATATAAAATAAATTTTAATTCATTAGTTTATTAATTTATTTAAAATCTTTATTTTAAAATTACGTGGATTATGAAACAATGAAAAGAAATATTGAAACGTTATTCGAACATAGAAGGAGAAGTGTTTGTTCGTATAGTTAAAATAATTGTGTATTTGTAATCTCATAAATGACCTAAAACATTACTTTTTTCTCAAAAATCGAATTAGATTTATTTTTAAATGCATTAATTCTTCTTCTCCTTCAGCTGTATGATTCAGACATATCTAAGTACATAATATGTATATCGAAAGTTATGAAATACACACATACTCATATTGATATGCTTTTCAAATTGTAATTTATACTATTGTATTTATACTATTTAATTTTTTTTATTTTATGCTTATTTTTTTTATGGTTATACTGTGTATGTTCTAGTTTCTAATTAGTTATTTGTTACGTGTTTTATATTAATATAAAAATAAATGACTACCATACGAGATTAACGTAAAGGAGCTCGCAACCAAAACCAAGTATAATAAGAAAATATTAAAGTGAAGTATCTGTGACCACGATCATCACGAATCTGCGTGATTAAATCAATTTTCGCAGCTCTTGGGTGTAACCTGGCTATATTATTTGTTATTTTGGTATGGCAACTACAACTACAGTGCATAAACAACTAACAAGGGAACGTCGAGGTTGTTCTTGTTAAACCGAACTTTGGGATGTGGATTGAAATCTCATTCAGATACCTTTATACCTAAATATATTTGTTTCTGTCGGTTTGTTTAGTAACACAAAGGATAGTGTTGCGTTGTGGTAAGGTTGGAATCAAACGTTTCTAAACTAGCGGATAATAGTGAATAAAAATTATGAACAAAGTTTCAGCTGCTTTTATCGAAATGTTTTTACCACATAAAATATAACTATAGTTACAATTTAATTTAATGAATGAATGATTATATGAAAACCTAGTTTTTGGTTTCGGCTTTGCTCCTATAGTCAAATGCGTACGCATAAGAGTTGTATATGACACATGCCACATTGTGAATAGTGGGGTACATCAAAATAATGAACATAATGTAATATAGCCTTTCTCGAAAAATGGATTATACAACAAAAAAAGAATCAGTCCGGATAGCTTCTGAGATCAGCGCTTTTAAACGAAACAAGCTTAGCAAGTATAGATAAGTTACTGTCATTATTGCAATATTATAGAAGATACCTAGTGCGTTTATTAGATATTTACATTATGATTAATAGTATATATATAACTAGCTTTTACTAGCTTTTACTTCCAGCTTTACCCGTGTTATCAAATAGAAATAGCTAAGACTAACTAAGACTATATAAGACTTTCTCGATAAATGGACTATCCAAAACATTAAATTATTTTCAATTCAAACCAGAAGGAAGTTTTTGAGTTTACCGCGTTTAACTAAACAACCTCTTAAATTTTATAATATTACTATAGAAGTATAGATTGACACAGAGCGTGAGAAACAAACGGTGTCTTAACTCTAGACTCTCTGTCTACCTCGTTGTCTGTAGGTGCATAAAATTCAGATAATGTATTATTTTAAGAATTCTTAAGACTAATTTTACGCAATTTCTTTTAAATACGTAGTTGAGATGGATACTTTGTAGTTTATACTATCAAATTAAATTAAACACGGATGTTTGCTTGTGGCGAGATCTTAAACTATATACTATTCCCTACGTGTTATTTCCGCCGGCCATTTAACTTCAATGTACTTTCACCAAAATACTCATTTTACGATTATCGCAACGTTCTATTGCTCCTTTACGAAGTATTTGGAATGGCCACATTGACAATGGGAATTGGTTAAGTTAAAATCTGACAGAGCCTGATTGTAAGCACTATGATTGTGGATTCCATCCCCACTCAGGGTAATAAATTATTTTTATTTCCCTTCTCTGATTTCATAAAGTGTGGCGGAATTTATACCTCTTAACTGGGGAAGACCGTGATGTCAATGTCGTAATACGGGCAAAAAGCAAAAACGGAGAAATTATAATTTTGAATTAAAAATATAATTTTCTCAAAGGAAATTACAACTTACACCTTGAATAATAGTTTATACAACGCATAGATCAAATTCAGTTTCGTTGACGTTTCAAATAAATATTTTGTCCACCGTTGTTGGTGATTGATTGCGATCGGCGCGGCATCGATCACGTTGTTTACAAGCTAACGAGCACGCAGGTGTACGACACAGACGGAAATTGGAGCGCGATCAACACTCTAACTGGACATATTTTCGGCTACTACGAGAGGAAATTAGAAATGCTCATAGTGACAGTATAAATTTAATACACATTTTGGGTTTTGTTAGATTTTGTATTTTGAAGGCAGATAATCGAAAAGAGATTTAGTTGTGAAATTTTGTGCTGTATAAGAGTAAATGTTCGTTTAAAATACTTATGTTTTTTAATCTTTACGCTAAATAACAAAGTAGGCAGACAAATCGATGTCGAAGACTCTCCATTCTCCGCTATACGCTCGAATCCGAGACTGCGTATTCAAAGTGGGGGAATAAAAATAATTTATTAACCGTAAAGTCAAGTAAGGAACGAATTCACAACAATCGTGTTTACAATCAGACGTTGAAAAACTAATTTTATCACATAAGTACTGAACAAATAACCATAAGTAATTACATGTTTGTTACGATAACCGCCACATGTAAAACAATCTGTGAAAGAAAAATTGGGACAAGTCTGCTAGTAAAAAATATCCTTACAGACTACATAGTAAAAAGCTATAAATTATATATAATAACAAAACTACCAAAAAAAACACAATGCTATATATATTGTTACATATATATTGTTATATTGTTACATTTTATAAGTGAGTTTACCTTGCCCTTGATTATACGAAGTGATTCCAATTAGAATATACGTCGGAATATCAATTTTTAAATGTTTATTTGCTTGGCGACATAAACGACGAACTGGAGAATTAGAGTCCAATACAGTTCTGCGAATTGGAGGGTGAAAATGTGTTGCGGAATTTAATTTCTATTTTAAGCTTAAATAGCGACAAGAGGTTGGGACAGTGATACGAGTAATTTAATAACTTATAAAGGAAAGTTAAATCTAGTGTGTACTTCCATTTAATGATTGAATTTTAAAGTTTGCTTGTGTTTGTACATTGTATGTTTGTAACGTTGTGTAATGTTTAAAAAGTGATAAAGTATTTTATCAATTATTTACACAAACTAAGAAGTAAATAGAAACACAAAAGAAATAAGCGGTTAGAATCATGTATCCATCAATTCCATTGAAATTTAACATATTTTTATTGGTATTGTAACCAGCATCTCTGTAATATAATTTTATTGCTGTACGCAATGATCAGTTGTAAAAAATTTTATGTACTTAGTACAGGCCTTTAGGGGCATTTGTAGCCTCGTTTTTATTCGTAGTGCATTCAGGTCCGTTTTTCCTTATTTTCCTTTCGATTAAGTTCGCAGCGGGGTTCTGCAAGGGGCTCAGCGATGATCCGAATCCATAATTTTGTTTTCTCTCTTAATCGCCTGCTTTTATTTTGGTGCGTGGAAACCGTCGTATACGGAAGTTCACTTCGTAAAAGGTATTTTTTTGTTTTTGACGATCATTGGGGTCAAAAATTCCTTTGGTAATAAATTGATGCTTATTCATTGATTTATTTATTTACTAGGAAGCCAACAATAACAATACGTTATTCTTAAGAGTGACAGTTTAAAAAAAAAAAAAAACGAAGATAATTACATATTTAACATTTATTTTTTATTTTAAAGTGTTTCTGCTGGCCGTGTCTACTATTTTCAAGCAAAGACTGCTACAAATCTATGCAATAAACTACTTTTCATTTCAGGCGTGTGAATGTCGATTAATGTAAAGCCCGGCTATAAATTTGTTATTAATCCGCTTTTATACATTATATATTGCTTTCATTCAAAATTTAAAACAATTTATTACGTTTTTAAATTTTTCCTCTCTATATACTATTAACATTTTACTGAGTGAGATATTAGCAAACTATGATCAGGTTTACAATCAGACTTTTGACGACTACGCCACGAGACTTGAGCATTTTTTAAATAACTATTAGAACAGTTTTTGTATTTATCTTGTTTGTCTACGGTTTGTGATGAATGGTTTGCTTTTGTTATTCTTTACACGCAATGAGGCAATAAGATTTTCTTCGAATGCTGTTCCACGTAAAAAATAGATAAAAAAATATTAAGGAAATTACAATAATAAAATAAAAACCCCCTGTTCAATCGAAGTTAGTAGTAAATTATTATGTAAAAATAATTTTCATATACATAATGTATACATATATTTTCTAGTTCTATAATTTTGTATTCTCCTATTAGAATTAAAATCATTAGGTACCTACTTCACATATATCATGTTATTTTGTTTATTTGTTTCCAAATTATCGTCAAATTTGGCTTTAGACGTTGAAAATATTACTAAGAATGGGGTCAGGACCGTCATGAATACAGATTCCTACGTGACACAGCTGTTTCCGAGTCTCCGTTGTTCCTAGCGAATTATTCTTTAATCTTGAGTGTTGTGAATCTTGTTGATGGCACGCTCGGAATGCCATAATCAACGGACTTTACTGAACTGAATTGCATCTTATTGAAGAAACTTTCCGGTTGTACTTATATATATATATGCAGCACTAGCACCGTCCTCAGCACATTGCCATACAAAATAGAAAGCGAAATGAACGAATGTTCATAAGAATAAATAAAATGTTCTTAACATACTCGTAGGTAAAGCAAATGTTTGCCTATCTACTAAATATAATTAAAGTATACACTATGAAAAAGGTAATAATTATGAATTGCGTACGTTTTGTAATTTGACATTACTTTGCAAATTGTACATGCTCTCGGATAAACTCTAACATAATATGCATATATATACGTATATATATATATATATATATATATATATATATATATATATATATATATATATATATATATATATATATATATATATATATATATATACGTATATACGCTTTCCTTTCGATTCACTCTATCTGTTAATAGAAAACTCAACCTATTTGATATATATGTATTTGTATATACCGCATTGGCACCACTAATCGTCACCTTAAGGACCGTTACCGAAGATGTTTAAAAACGCTAAGTTTGGGACAACCATTATGAGAAAAAATTAATAAAATAAGCTTTTATTTACAATATGACGATCTCAAAATATGTTTTATGTGTAAAAAACATGTATGCGGGTGAAACTTGCGCACCTAGAATGCCGTATAGATGTCAAGGTTGTGGATCAAAAGAAAATACAGCTTATAAGTTAACAACTTTAAAATTACAATGGTATGCACTCATTTTGTATTTCATTTCATACAACACAAATAAGTAAGATGTAAATTGTAATGATTTTTTTTTGTTATATACATATAAATTTATAATTTTACGATATTTTCTTTCCTTTTTTAAATACGTTTTAACTTATTGCCAAATTAAAAAAAAAAGTTGATCAACGCGAAATAGGTACACTACAGATTTTGATTACGCGGCAACTTTATTTATTATCGATTAATATGAAACATAAACAGTCATTTCTTTTGACTTGATTTTGTTTGATTTTTTTCTATGCTTTAAGTTATTTTCACGGTATTTAAGAAAATGGTCTTCACTGACGGACAATAGAATTATCCTTTAAGGATTTCCATTTTATCATTTTGAGTTACGGAACCCTAATAAATATTGTCAACTTTTAACACTAGATTATCTCTGCTTACCCTGCCATATGCGGAATGTAGCGTTAATTATTTATTTATATTATAATTCGTATTAAAAATTTATTGATCACTTGTCTTCCGATAATATATCAATTTAAACAATTCATAAATTCCATTCCATTGTAGAATAATTTTTTTCCTTTAAGTTAAACAAAATAAAAAAAGACATTAAACAATAAAGTAATTGTTAATACTCGTAATAACCGTATCGTATTGTATCTCTTGTTTTCCAACGAAACCAACGTTGATATTCTACAATGCAATTACTCTTACTAAATTAATCGAAGAAACTACTTAAGTTGGCTGATATTTGGTACTTTATTTTGGCATAATTTTCTAATGCATTCTGATTCAGTTTTTTAACGTAACGCGGTTTCCATAAAGCTACTTGCTTCACTGCGTCATGAAAGATAAAAAAGCTACCGTTGAAAAAAAATACAAAAATATCGTGTAAGCTTTTATAGAAAGCTCCTCTTTAGCATACTCACATTGAAGCGTCAACAAAACAAGAATATAAATGCTATACCGTACAGTAAAAAATGCCACAGTAAAAAAATATATTCATTTCAATCGTTAAACATTTCCCGGGACTTTCAAATAAAGTATATTTATAGTTGTAGTATTACATATAAATTAAAACAATGTTATATATATATATACATATATGTATATATATATATATATATATATATATATATATATATATATATATATATATATATATATATATATATATATATATATATATATATATATTATATATATAACAAAATGACGATATATCATTAATCCACCAATTCTGTTTAGAAAATAATAAAGCAAGTATGTTTTTGTATTTAATATCAACAGATGCTCAAAAATATACAATAGTTGCAGTTGCATTATATATAAAATCAACTAAAGATTACGCAGGTGTTTACTATTAGCATGTACAGTCGACACGTTGTCGTGCACTGGAGTCTAAATTTAAAATATTTATTAATATATCTTTATTAAATTTATTGGGCAACAACGAATACTTTAAATTATTTATATTTCTGTGTTTTTGGTAAGACCGAAATTTTTGGTTCGGTACTTTAAAAAGAAAAAAACGGAGGGTCACTTTGTGGTCTGTCTGTATGTAAATCCGTTTGTCAAGAACATTTTTGGCAAAATCTCATGGACATATCAAGCTGAAATCAATATCAAATATCCAGGTCGCAACCAATATAAACAAACGTTTATGCTTAATTTTTTTGCCTTTCGTATGAAATTTGCCGTGTAATGTAACTATCTAACTTCTAATAATTTTCAGGGTACTTCCCGTTGACCTAGACTAGTACGAACAAAGGAAAAATACTGAAGATTTGAAATTTTTAGATAGGTATATGTGTAGTTGATTTTATAAAAAATAAGTGCTTGGTAGTAAGCACTGATTTTTTATAAAATGTAAGTTTGACAACTTATAAGTTGTATTTTCTACAATCATGAAATTAATATGGAGCCAAACGAAAAAAATACACATACAAGGAAGACAATCTGCTAACAATGATGCATAAAGTACCCACTCTTTGCAAGTATTATTTAACTATTCCTAAAATCTCCCCACGTTACCTTCTGTACTCTATTTATATATTACTTGTGAATATTAAGGTTTACAAGGAAGTTTCAAGGAGGATATTTTAAAATTTCATTGGCTCCGAGAATCCATTAGTTTGCTTCTAACACTCATTTACTTTCTATTTTCAAGCGTGCGAAAAGTCGATTAAGGAAGATCTGTGAAGTCTTATAAGTAACTCGCTTTTATTCCACGTTGCGGCCAAAGTTTTCACAGTCTTGTTTGTTTAATATTTAACTATCGCATTGTAATCGCGACTTAAAATTTAATTAATGCAAATTACTTTCTACTCTTTATTATTCTTTTTTATCTTTTATCGTTTCACAACCAAAAGTTATTATAGGAATGGAATAAAGCTCTGAACGATTTTTCTAGAAAGGATAATCAAGTTTTTCTAAAGCTTCAGATGGACGATTAAATGTAATATAGGGAAAAGCTTTAGTTGAGCCCCAATTGAGTAGGCGTCGGTTAATGTTCGTTTTAATTAAACTGTTACTTACAATGAATTCTAATAAAGTGCTGATAAAGTGTCCTTTAAAATTATTGAAAATTGCCATTTTAAGACATTCGTGTTTATTGTACAAAAAATAAAACAAATAACAAAAAACACTCTATAATTTTATTGATTTCATTTTCTATTTAAGCCTCGGGTTTACTTATACCTAATATTTACTCAGTATTTTTTTGAAATAATAAAATTAAACTCTACTCTTCTTCTAATACGTAAAATAGCAATAAACGATTTATTTGTAATTCTAAATAGACTTACTAGTTGTATTTGAGACCGTCGTGTCACAGTGTCTGACTGTAAACGCGACGGTTGTGGGTTGGGTGTTCACTTAGGGGAATGAATTTCATTTTCTCGTTTCTATATGGTACGGTGAGAACATAGCTTGATCGTAGCTTCGTGGTTTATATTTGTTGACGATAAGTTAGAAAAGTTAACGATATTTAATTTCAAAATATAAACATGTTGAATAGACTTTGTCATTTCACATTTGATTTTATAAGGTTTATAAAAGAGGTGAGTTAAGGCATGTATGTATGTGAAGAGAAAGGTATTGATTAGAACTGCCTTTCAAAGACACTAGATGTATGTACACATTCTATTACTTCTTGATAAATAAACGCACCTCGCACCCAGGTTTGTGGTAAAATAAAAATAAATACGTTTCATATAGTAGTAGTATATACATATATAATCTATGAAATATGAAGTAACTTATATAATATAATCAATAAAGAATATCAGAGAGCCAAGCAATATAAATACGTCACTAAAAGTTAATGTTCACTTTAAAGTGACCCCTTAAACTTACACATGGGTCGCAAGTCCGAGTTACTCCTATGAGCAGATATATTCGTATTCAATCGGTGATTAGTATTCTATTGTATTGTTCATAATTTTTAAATATATTAAACAAAAAGCAAAAAAAGTAAATTTACCTTACATTAGGATTTTATTGGAGGTTTAATAATTTCAATGAACGCCATTTTTAGATTATTAAACAAAATTCTCTCTATTATGTATGTACCTATGTAAAAGAGAAGGCGATATTTAAACTGACATCGCTTCGCCCGCTCGACTTCTTTAATGAGATAGGGTGCTTAGTTGCTGCTTCGTCGTACGCAACAACAAGAAAAAGGTGTTTGACTTTGTAACGATTATATAAAATAATAATAACTTAATAATATTCTTAAAGTTTGAAAAAAAGAACTTTTTTATTTTAGGAACAATCACTTCTTTCATAATTGTATCATGTAACGTAAGTAATTAAAACTTTGCTTTCATTTAAAGCTAAGCTAAACGAATATAAACTTATGAAATAACTAGTGGACACTATAAAACAGCTTAGTTGGCGTGGACTTTATGATCCTTGCCACTCTACGGAATGCTATCCTTCTTCATTGAGATTCATGCGATTGTATTCGACATGTTTGATTTTTATATGACTATGAAAAATGCTCAATAATTATTACTAATTAAACTTTTTTTACGTAACCGTCGAGGAGTATTTATGAGGTTTGAAATGAAAACATTTAAAAGTGTAACTTAATGTTAATGTATACAGCGGAGCGTTAAACGTCACGTGAAGTAATAGCCCTGTTAAGTTGGAGGTGCTTGAGGAATGAATGTGCTTTTGCTATTTATTTCACGAGCTCCGTCAGTGAGCTCAGTCTAAACTATAGTTACATAGTTGTGCTGTAAATATATATATTTTTACAATTAAGTGCATCGTTATAAGATAATGTTAACAAGTCGTGGGATATGTCGTTTCGTGCAATTGTAGAAAAGTGATAAACATACACAAAAAGATAAAGCGGTAAGGAAACAAAATCCTATTAGACTCGGGGCTTTTTTTTGTCTTTACGCTCTATCCCTAGCGGGAGAGCCAGAGCGAACGGAGTGCCACACTCTGCGGTTCCTGCATACTTCTTTCGCCTCGTCTACTGTTATTAACGTCTTGATGCATGCCTCTCAGAGGGTGCTCAAGCTTTCTACGTGACCTTCCTTCGGTATCTTCGACACTATGACCTTCATAATGTCAACCGAGGTCTCCCCTTACCTCTCATACCACGAACTTTCGATTCATATAATTTATTTTGACCATTATTTTATCACTCGTTCTTTCGATATGCCCAAATCACCTAAGTACGTTCTTCTTCATTCTCACTGTGATATCTTCACTGGTACCTACCATTCCTACTGATTCCGCATATACTCCAAAGATATCACATCACCTTTTTTTTTTTTTTATTTGTGAGTTTAATGCTGTTAGCCCTATTGGCCTTGACAGCGACACCGGTTTGGGAGGGAAGAGGGTACTCTGTCCCTAAGAAGTAACAAGCACTATCGTGTCTGCTTGAGAGCATCACCACAGCCGCCGCCTTGAGGAAAACCAGTTACCAAGCTGGTCAACGTTGGCAAACCCGTTCAGATGAAACTAACTAATAAGAATAAATCTGTAGACTCTATAATAGAATGTATTTCTATGTAAAAATACTTAAAGAAAACATATAAAAATTTGAACGCATTACGTACGTACGACCAGTTTTGGACAGGACAATAAACTAAATAATAAGATGTTTACTGAGGTCTCGTATTTATCATCTTATTTTGTCTATGATAATGTAGTAGATATTGTAATAATAGATGCAGAAACCATTAGGATCCTTATACCCTTGTATGACCATACAAGGACACCGGACAGGCACTCATACGAACTGAACTAGTAACCATACTTCTGGCTTTTCAAAGTCAAGGAGGAGTCTATGAAACGAGTATTCCACCGGCTCCACGTTAGCGAGTATTCCACCGGTATAAAACCGGCATGATGATGCTCAATATTCTTTGTATAAATTAGCAATAGCCATATTCTACTTAATTGTGAGAATTAGCAATTTTCATAATTTATCAAATAACTCATAATAAAATACATTCAATTGAAATTAAATGTAAATTGTTGAAAGCAATCACAACTTTTTTTTAATTTTCTTACATATGTAATGGATCAATGACAAAAAATGTTTCCCCAGTAATATAGAGGAGGATAATATATATAAGGTACATACAACGATCCTAGAAATGCAAAACAAGCGCATAACAATAGGAGAATTTTGTAAACCTAATGAGTTCTAAAATAGCGCACTCTTATCCACGATTGATATCCAGCACTAACACAGCTCTATCTTAATGTGTTCTAAATGACTCTCTAACAGTAATTTAATAAGGTTAGATAATACACCGGAAAATCCTAGTATATAGGTAAAGGCGGTAAAAACAGGCACTTGTAGGTGGAGTGTAGAGTACTCTTGGAAAGTGAACAATACTATACAATGTAATAATAAACGTGAAGCATTTTAAAACATGAAAATAACAGTAGTAAGAGTACAGAAAAATATAACAACCAGCAAATGATCAAAAGAATTTGTGAAACAAAAATGTCTCAATTTTATATTCAGCTCTTGTCTGCTAACAGATTCGCCCTGTTTAGAACTATCATCAATTCATTTACAGAAAGTTTTTTGAAGGTGGTACAAGTAGAATATTTCGAATGGTTATGTAGAATATAAGATGTGAATCCACATGGTAAATACAAGAAAGTAATTATGTAGTAACACTGATATTGTATTATGTAAACTAGCAGTATACTCGTGTTTTGAAAAGTAATTTTACTAACTTTATATTTGGTACTTTAGTATAAGAACAGGTTCAAGTATAAAGCACAGTGCAGAGTTAAGATATGACTATTATAAATAATACCAAACTGTTACAGGGGCAATACAATTTCATTTTATGGATATTGAAATAGAATTTTGATGACAGGGCCGAAGATTTCAGGTAAGCGATGAAAATCTATCCGAGGAGCAGGTCACAAGTGTCACGAAGATAGATTATTATAAATGTTCGACTATCCATATAGTTTCAGGAATATTCTCTAGATGGGTTGTTTTGGTGTAAAATGAGATCAATGCTATCCTTTAAATATATTCATTTAGGTAAAGCATATACAGTGTATTATAAAAAATGTTAGATCTTGGTTGACATGCGAGAATGTAGTATCGATTATACTGGAGGAAGGTCACGTAGAAATCATGAGGACCCAATGAAGGGCCATAATGACAGTGAACGAGGTAAAGATATTATCTCATTCTCTCTAGCTATCTCGCTTGGATTAAATTCCGAAGCTATGAAGAAATGTGCCAAATCCAATATATAAGTCAGTATGCATACAATATTTCCAAGATGTGAAGCATGCTGAACCGATTGAGACCCCATAAAGCCATATTTCGTTTATAGATTAAGCGAATCAACACAACCACAGTGCAAGCTTAATTATTGATTTTGTCTACAACAGAGCAATGATAAATATCCCATGTTTATAAGATGTATTGCTGCTATGTAGTTTTATACATAGATATATAACGCTTTGTTTTTGTAAAACATCATACACTTATAAAAATGTTCATCGCAAAAGTTCATCGTACTCGACTTCGAGGATACTTGAGCAGTCATTTGAGTTTAAACTCTCATTAAGAGGCACGGCTTTTTACTGAGAGAATTTTCTACTTAAAAAGTCTTATTATTTATTGTATTCATTTATATGTTTTTATTGTATAGTATGTCTATGTGTATATATATATATATATATATATATATATATATATATATATATATATATATATATATATATATATATATATATATATATATATATATATATATATATATATATATATATATATATATATAGTATATGTATATATAGTTAATATATATATTTGAAATCAGGTAAACTTAATGAAAACTTTAAGTCGTAATATTTCAAACCATTTAAATTCATAAGAGATATAAATATTTATTTTAAACTTATATGGTGTATTTTAACATTTTCATAAAACTACATCTTTGTATATGGGATATTTCTAAAGCATCATATATAGCAAGTGCATAAATCATAGATCACAGAAATGATTGCCACGCCGGATATGACGTCGTGAGCGATGACGTGCGAGAGGAAGTGACGTGTTTACGCTACACTGCTGTAAAGTATAGTCATAACAAAATAATGTGGCTTGAGGCTTATATTTATGAGTCAATATTAGTGCTTTTTTATAGTTATTAAATAACTAAAACTTATTTATGCTAATACAAAAAAATATAAAATACAGTTTTTTGCTTGAATCTGATCATTTCATCTTGAGCAAGTTGGTTGTAGACATAAAGGTCGACCTCTATCAGGCCAATAAGATCCCTCTTACACCACTACCTTGTGGTTTTATCAGCACGTAGAGTTATACAGTGACTGCTATAACTTATCGATGTTTGGTCAACAATCAGGACGGAATGTTTACATGTCCTTCGAAATACGAGTAAGGAGGAGATCATTTGCATATGTTTTAACCTCTGAAATGAGCAAGTTTGTTTGTCCAAATATTGTGTAATGAGAGTGTTAATAAGATTTGAATATTTTAGAGACGATAACTGAGCTTTGCATCCAGAGGAGATCCAGAGAGATCCATTTTTTTTTCTTTTTTCTACTAATCTTTTCCAACACAATAGGTTTTGGAGGTCAGATGGCAATCGCTCCATTAAATGCTCCATTAAATGCTCGCCAAAAAGCCGCCATCTGCCATTTAAATGGCCGCTAAACGACGCGCAGGCACATCCCCTACACCTGCGACAAGTGGGCAATGGCTACCATGTCAAGTACGCACACGGCTAAAAAAGATAGTTCCCAGAAGGAAACTCCGCTTTACAACGTGGAATATTGGCTCTCTAACCGGACGATGTAGATGCAGACGATGAAACTAGCAGACGTCGTCACATGAGGCGTCGGGTCCAGTGTGCTTTCCTACAGGAAACGCGCTGGAAGGGCAATAAGTCCCGTAACATTGTCCAGGGTTACCAGCTCATATACACTGGGTCACTTTCCGGCAAAACTGCTGTAGCAGTAGTTCTATCTGAAGAGCTACGGAATGGTCTCCTCGAAGTTGACCGCCGCAGCGACCGCCTGAGGCGGGTGAAGGTACTGGTTGAGGGTGCTTTCACCAACTTAATCAGTGCTTACGCTCCCCAGGCTAGTTGTAGCGGGGCTGAAAAGTAATCATTCTGGGAGCAGTATGAAGAGGTTCTACTCGCTATACCATATACCGAGATGATCATAGTTAAGGAGGACCTTAACGGCCACGTCGGTAAGGCCGCAGATCCACGTGTCCACGTGTCCACGGTGGTTTTGGTCACGGTCGCCGCAATATAGAGGGAGAAAATTCTAAGAACTTGTATTGCATCTGATCTGGCCATCGTGAATACGTTCTTCCAAAAGAGTCCGCAGCACCTTATTACCTATGCGAGTGGGCCCCACTCAACTCAAATAGATTATCTATTGACCAGGCTGTGTCATGCTGGCAAAGCAACTAACTGTAAAGTCATTCCTGATGAAAGCCTCACGGCCCAACATCGTTCTCAACATTCTTGTCATGGATTATGTCGTTACCCCGATAAAAAAATTAGCTGAGACGCGTAAGTCTAAGATCTAGCGGTGGTTGTTGAATGGACCGATGCACACCGACTTTCTGGCAGAGGTTAACAGTCAAAATTTATCAACTAATACCAAAACTGCTCAGGATGCTGGGGATCGAGCTCAGTCAGCAATCATTACGGCTGGTAAACATTTTCTTGGCATTTATAAGGGAGGACGTATTATGGACAGGGAGACATGGTGGCGGAATGACAAAGTACAGGAGGTTATTCATGATAAGAAGACTGTATTTAAGGAGTGGCAGTGTTCCAACTCTCCTAAAGACAGACTGGAGTATATAGCAGCGAAACGTGCCAGGCAAAAGAGCTGTGGAGGGGCAGAAGCTCATCTACGAATTGGTACATGCTCGGGATAAAACGACGCAAGATATTACAAAATGTCTTTGTGTCAGAGATTCCCAGGGCAAGCTGCTTTGTAGTCATGCTTCTGTGGAAGAGTGATGGAAAAGTCTGGAGGATGGAAAAGTACTTCATGCTGCTGAATACTCAGCACCCGTGTAGTTTTCTGTCTGAATCACTTCCTAACCTCGGACTTATTGCTCCAATAACCTTTGATGAAACTAGGAATTGTCTTCGACGCATGAAGAAGGGCAAAGTGGTGGGACCTGACGATATTCCGATCGAAGCGTGGAAATCGTTGGGTTCTCGTGGTGTGCTCATGCTTACTGATCTTTGTAACCGCATTTTGAATACTGGGACGATGCCACATCAGTGGCAATACAGTTCGATTACCCCTATTTACAAAGGAAGGGGCAGTTTTCAAGATTGTGGTAGTTATAGGGGTATTAAGATTATGAGTCACACCGTGAAGCTCTTTGATCGCGTGATCGCCCTCAGGCTCCGCCGAGGCTTTTGACTGTGTGCGACGTCAGCGTATCTGGCACTGCGATCCAAAGGGATCCCTGACTCCTATGTTGCTATTATCAGAGACATGTACAACGACTCTGTTTCTATAGTTAGGAACGCTGTTGGCGATACCAAACCCTTCTTAATTACAGTAGGGGTTCACCAAGGCTCAACTTTTAGTCCACTATTGTTTAATGTAGTGCTAGATACTGTCACCGCTCCCATCCAGGACCAGTCTCCATGGCTGATGATGTATGCCGATGACATAGTTCTCATTGACGAGAACCGACTGATGCTGGAGCGGAAAGTGAACGCCTGGAAGGGTGCGCTTAAGAACGATGGTCTTAAATTGAATGTGTCAAAGACCGAGTACATGGCTTGCGGGAACCCGGACTCGAGCATTATCCACATCGGGTCTGAGCCAGCCGTTAAGTCGGAGAAGTTCAGGTACCTGGGATCCATTATGCACAAGTTCGGAGTCATCAACCACGATGTCCACGCCCGGGTTAGGATGGTATGGCCACCTTTTGCGGGCTTTTGCCGGCTAAGTGCTACGTTGGAAGAAAATGCCTCGATATATCTGTCCTGGACGCCCAAGAAAGCGATGCCTGGACGTCATGATGCAGGACATGAGAGCCAATGGACTAGCCACTAAGGATGCTCAAGACCATGCAAAGTGGAGTCGATTAAGTAGGAAAGCAGACTCTGGCAATAGGCCGGGATAATGGTTAATAGAAGAAGAAGAAGATAACTGAGCTTTACAAAATGATCTTTATTTCTCGTTTTATATAAACAAACGATTATTTATCATTTTAACAATTAACATATGAGATGAAAGATTACCTCATATGTAAATAGTTGAAATGAGAGAATACTTGAACAAAGCAAATAATAATAACTATAATATTTTCAGTAACATTCGAGCATCATATTTCACACATACCTGGTCACTGAAATGATTGCCTCGCCGGATATAACGTCGCCGTGAGCGAGTGACGGGCGGAAACGACGCATTTTCCTCTTACCTTACGCCGTTATAGCGTTACTAACGGAACATGGAAAATAAATTACACAATATGTACTTTAAAGTTTTTTGAATAAACAAGTGAATGAACTACTACTACACATAAATTATATCATCTGTTCGTTTATCCAAAATGTGAGTGCATGCTCATTGGATTTTTTTAATTAAAAAAATCATATAAATGTATCTACCATAATTGTACATAATCGTAAATATAATCGTATATAACTTCATTGTTATTGGGGCTTAGTAACATTTCAATTAAACGTTCGCATAGAATAGTTTGAATCAGTCACTAATTGAAATTTGGATATACATACATTCATACATACATACATACATACATACATGTATGTATATAGTTTTGCATAACTACATTGAAACCAAGGAATACATCAATGATATAAAATTTGATGTTTTCGGTGATAATTAAAAAAAATGTTGCTCGAAAATATCGAGTCCCAGATCATTTATGTCGTCAACTTATTTTTTTTGAAGATACAATATTTGTTTTATGGAATGTAACTCAGAGAAATAGAAAACAAATGTAGCATTTGAATATCTTTCATAAAGCATTCAACGAGAATTCTTTGCCCTGTATTTCCTCATATATGCATACTTGTAACTTGCGCTAAGACCACAATGCTCTTATTGCGACTCTCTAGTGGGAATCGTTCAATGCTATTTCAAAACTTTTATAATATTGAATATAAAACGACTTTGGGAGCTCGTAAAGTTGGCAGTGTCTCATCTGTAATCGTATTATCCAATGAAATATATTCAAAAGATTCACAGCTCGTCTTAACGAACGCTCTGAGAGTTTAGAATACGTTTTTTTTAATGTTTACGGAAGACAGAGATAATCTAATGTCTAAATACTTCGTTCTGTGATTTCCACCTGACTTTATTAACTAGTGGAACTGAATTCCGCGCTTTGTCAAACCAGAGCGAGAAAAAAAAATTAATTCACTACATCTTTTGATTGGGAAACGAACTAAAAACCTTTATACAGTCAGAGGTATTGCAACTAGAGGGCAGAAGATATGAACGCGGTATAGTTAGTAGTAGGTTAGTGCTAACTTTGTCATATAATTAAATTTAACGACGATGCCTTCATTGCTTGCTGGGACGTGTCTAACATGATAACTGTAGTAATATTTCAAGTTCTACCAGGTACCGATTGCGTTACAGATAGATTATACTATTTTGCATAGTTTTTCTAAGGGCTCCTTCTTCGATGAACAACAAACAAAGTAAGATATTATTTATACGCTATGACGACTTATCGGAGAAGGAGGAATATCGGCCAAGCATAGTAGTATTAAATTTTTTCAAAATTGTTGGCCAACGCGAAGTATCCATGGCTAATTTTTATACAAATTTCGGCAAAAATAAACATAAACGTTCATATCTTTTGTTAGCGTTAAGACTATAGACATGGATATTTGGTATTAATTTAAGCTAGATTTTTTTTTTATTACGCTGGGAAATGCGTTTATGCAGATGTACTGTGGGACTCACCGGTAAGTCCGATCCTACCCACTAAAACCCAGCGGAAACCCTCTCCATCTATATAAGACGTCGCAGGATCGCTTGCGCATGCAACTACGACGCCTCGATGGAAGGCCCGCCTATCGCAGGCCACCGTCACTTTTAGGGTTCTCTAGGGCACCCACAGCCTTGATGACTTGCAGAAGGGCCAGAATGCTCCTCCTACAGGCGTTCCTTTAAGGTTGGAGTAGCGCATAGCGTATTCTCCTGCTTCCTGGTCTACGGCGGCGAAATGGGTCTGCATTTATGCGGGATTCACGCACTCGCTCCGCGGTCTCTTTTAGTGAGATGACTGCCTCACAGAAAGAGACCATTGCAGACCAGTTCCCCTTACTATCCAGCATGGCCCTTACTACACTGGATAAAGAAAGATCTTGACCCACCATAGCCATCAAGGCATGGCGCTGTGGGGCCCAAGCGGGGCATTCAGCCAGAGTATGATGTGCCGAGTCGACGGAGGCATCACACTCATGGCAAACCGGTGACACTTCCCGACGCGCAATTTGGTGCAAGTATTTGCCGAAGCAACCATGCCCCGTCAGTACCTGCACCAGCCTGAACGTCAGGATTCCATATTCCCTTTTTACCCAGCGCTCTAGGTAGGGACGGATAGCCTCCACTGTCGCTAGGCCTGCCACCGGGGATCCAAGGTCCTCCCTCCATCGCCGGATCAGGGCTTCATCCGCTCTCCTCCTGATCTGCGCAATATCCTCCAGCGATGGTCGTACGCCTCGTGACCGTTCGCTCGCACGTAAAGCGTGTACTCTAGCAAGCACTTCCGCCTGTAATTCCCACGGTGGATCGCCCGCCAATAGAGTTGCCGCTGTCCAGGACACTGTACGGTACCGCCGAATTGCTCTCACTGCTATGACCCGTTGTGCTTTCCGCAAATGAGCCCTGTTGCGAGCAGTGAGAGAATCCACCCACACGGGGGCACCGTACAGAGCCATTGATTTCAACACGCCGACATAAAGTTGTCGGCATGCGAAATCTGGCCCTTCGATGTTTGGTAGAAGCCTGCTCAGGGCTCCAGCGGCGTTCAGTAGCTTTGGTGCAAGCCGAGCGAAGTGCGACGCAAACGACCATCGTCCATCCAGAATCAGACCCAGATACTTCATCTGGGACCGTACCTCCACTTCTTGCCCCTGGATGCGCAGAGAAGACCCACGTGGGGGACCCCTACGCGGGCCATGAAATATGAGGACTTCTGTCTTAGACATAGACACCCTCAGACCCAGCGCCTCGATGCGGCCTATTACTATATTAGTGCCGGCCTCAGCCAAGGCTGCGGCCTCCTCATAATTTGATCCCTGGGCGGACAGACAGACAGATGGCGGTTTTTCCTTTTGAGAAAATATTATATTAGTTACTATTGTAATAGCAAATAAAATGTTTCTAATATAAAATTAATGAACTAAGTATAAGTAAAATGTGATAATGAATAATTCGCTTATTATCATAGTCTTAGATCTAGGTAACAATTAATATAAAACGAATGTAAAATTTATCTTTACATTAGTTTCATATAAGATAAGAGTTCGTCACGACAAATATTAAATCTATATACTCGTATATATGTATTAACAGTAATATAATTAATGTTTGAGATAAGAAAACTAAATGAGTATAAGTTAAACAGGGTACGGACCAAGTGTCTGTAGTGTTAATTATATTTCAATAAAAAAAAAAGAAAAAGAATGAAGTTTGTTTAATTTTTTATTTGAAGTCCTCGTACAATGATTATGGATTAAAATTACAATAAGGACAACAAATTTTTACATACATATTTCTGTAGTCCAGACTAGACTTATAACTTGAGACCGAACGAACAAACAAACGAGAGTGATTTATAGTTAAGTTGCCACTATCAATATTACAAAATTCGAGATTTTTTAAACAAAATATTTAGCATGATGTTATATCATGTGATGGTGTACGTTTCAATATAAACAGCTCGTCGGAACCAAACCTCATTTCCGCTCTCGCGCCTTCAAATTGGTGTTATAATGATTGTCATCCTTATATCACAGATTACTAATGCATTTTATGTCAGTGATTTTCAATTTAAATTTCGAATAACATTTTAGGGAATTCTACGTTACGCTTTATCTTATCACATGGAGAAATGATTCACTGCACGAGTGAGAATCGAACCATTAACTATTTACAGCCAAATGCTGTTGACTGCGTTACGACGGTGTGTAGGTGGATTTTGACGAAATATGTTTAACTGTTAATATTTTCTTTGGTTACTTAATATACTACTTAATTTGTATTAGTATGTTCAATTGAGTAAAAATGGGCGAAAAGTAGAGAACAGAACGTTTTAAAGTAAGATGTTTGTGAAAATTCAATGTACGGAAAACGTGGATTTAAAGGAACGTGATATTAATATTACTATCCTACGGGTAACGCTCTTGCGGTAAAAATAATTACACATAAAAATTGTGCGTGAATGTTGGTATATCAGTTATATTGAATGTAACAGTATTACTTAGAGCTGCAAATGTTCATTGATAAATAACATATTGTTTAGAGATAAATGAATAAAATTATTTATTTAATTTTTAGAAAAATGTTGTATATGTACCTAAATAAATTTAAAACCTTTTAAATAAAAATAATAAATTTTAGCTTTTGTAGAAATCGTAAAAAAATCCGATAGTTTCACAACAAATCTAAAGACGCTAGGACTATGAGTATAAATATTAATGTACATATTATGTGTAAGTTGAACTAATGACTTGAATTTTTAATCTATATGTATTTTTATTTGAATAAAATATAATTCTTCTTAGTATATTGTATTTAATATTTAGTAAATCATATACTTGCTTTGAAATTTTTCATAATATGGTTTTTTGCTGACGCTTGTCGTTTAACTTCTATGAATTATAAATTATTTTTTGTTGGAGATTGATTATATGTAATCAAACTCAGAAGCTAAACTAATTATGTAACTAAGCTATATTTTGTAAGTCTGCTTAAAGAGCCTGCTGTATTTATTTTCATTCTAACGCTTAAGCAATGGATTAGAAACATGAAATAAATGCTAATTGGTACTATCAGAAAATTAAAAGATAATAATTTTATTTAAGTTATTTGCTCTTGATAACACCTCCAATACTTAGCAAGGACAAATGTTATTAGTATGTATTTATTGGACGATACAAAGTTTGATTTTCACATATTTTCAAGTTACTTTAAAGTTTCTTTGAAGTTTCTCAATAGGTAAAATGGTATAGAGTAGCTAATAGACTCTCTTTGTTGCACATAAAATGTTGTATATCTTAATGTTGATGATATAAAAGTATTTCAATTTAAAGTTTTGTGATTGCTTTATTTCAAAGTTAGTGTAAAGAAATTTTCTTTCTAAATTTTTACTTTGTAAATATATCGGTATTTATCAATTTTTCCATTAAATTATGCTGCACAACATTTCACAAACTGCTTTGCAAGTATCGTAAAAGCTAACGAGCTTGTAATATATCAATGCAGAGATTAAGCTTTAAGTGTTTAAAGTTTACTACCGATAGTAATTTATCTTGGGGATGATACTTAGTCATTAATTAATAACGATCTGTCCTTAAAATTACGTGGTGTAAGGAAATTTTGAATTTTATGCTAAAAAAATCTTATGAGAGGATAATTTTACTTTTTTTTACCAAATACTGTATTGTGAAATACTACGACTGTACCAAAGTAGTAAAACATTCATTTTCCATATAAATATATTTTACACTTTTATATCGTTTATGATTCTTGTTTTGCAATTTATATGAAAATCTTAGATAAAAATCAGTACATACTTCTACTGTAGTTCATTTCATACAGAATTAGTACTTACGACCGCAAATTTAAGTTTGTCGAAATAGTCTTGACAGACGGACAGACAGTAGATAGTGAGCAGGCAGACAAACAGACAGACAACAAAGTGATCCTATAAGGGTTCCGTTTTTTCCTTTTGAAGTACGGAACGCTAAAACTATAGTTATTTTGAAACACAAATAGACATTTTAATTTTATTGATATGTATATATAGATAAATAAATCAACTTGGCAAAGGGTTAAGCTTAGCCTGGGATTAATGAAGAGGTATGAATGAGGTATGTCCACAGAACGATTATTAGGAATTAAGCTCGAGCAATTTGTATTAATGAAGGTTGAAAACTCCGCTAATTGTAGATGTATATTGTTTAATTTTGGTTTGGAATTGTGTTATATATTAGGATTTTATTGAATGTTATTATATTTATACATATGGTTTCAGTACAGTCCATAATTACTGAATAAGAATGCAAAAATAGAATAGAAAAGAGTACACTAAATGCTTTAGAGTACAGTAGACGACAACAAAATCCATTGAATTTTGTAGATTTTATACGAGAGCGTCAGGTTTATGCATAGAGGGAAGCATTAAAATGCATAGCGCGTAAATACAATTACAATGCGACTAGAGTTGCGCAAAAACGTATACGATCGATTCGCTGTGTTCATTCAGATTGTCCACTCTTTGATGTACAATTACCGTTGACAAACTAAATGACTTGACAGATGTTAGATGACGCAAAGCACTAAACCATTTTAAAAACAGGTTTTGTTTGTTATTAAATAACAAGCTGTTGATAAATTTACAGCTGCAGCTTTTACAGTCAGGCGATTTCGTACAGGCACAAATATTATGTTTAAAAAATGTATATATAGTTAGGGATCTCTACCTACCCACCTACCCACTGACGTGGATGATAACTTTATAAAACCAGACAGCTTAGTAGCGGACTGCTCATTATTCCATTAGATTTTGAATATTACGGTTGTGGTCATAGTGATTTGTATTAATTTAATTCATTGTGATAAATGCTGGTTAATTATTTATGTATGTACGTTTTTGAGTTATATGGGTGCGTTCTTTCGGTTAGTACTAATTTTTGTAAAAGTTTGATTACATAAATATAAATTACCTTCTCCTGAATCCTAAATATATATAATATTAAAAATTCAAATTTAATATAAAAAGTGTTAATATAAAAATATCTATATGTAAACACTTTGAAATAGTATATAGTTATTTGTTTTGTTAAAAATATTTACAAGCGATTTGTTTTGAAACAGCATTTTAAATGCTAAAGCGATCGTGAGCGGGAGAAAATAAGAGCGATTGAATTATTGAAGTGACACGTCTTTGTGCGCATGAAGGTAACATTCTTACAGATGAAACGTAATAATGTGATACGAACGGTATGGGACGTTATTGCTGTGGCGAAGTGTCCATATAACACTAATCAAATCAGGTTATCTTTTGTAAATATTATAAAAACATTAATAAATCCTTAATAACAATTAAATAAATATAATTTGTAATTACATGTCTTCTAACATTTAATTAATAACATATCTTCTATTTTCCCTCTCTCTAAATCTCGGAAGCCTTAAAGCTTTAGATTAGTATGCCAAATAACTTTCACTTCTGACATGTGGACTTTGTAAGCATGTAATTTATTTTAAAGTTGCAATAATAGACTTAAGATATAGATATAACGGAATTTTATAAGCGGATAGCATAAAATACCGATGATTACCGTTATTTGAAAAATTAAAACAGTCACCTGAAAGTATTAGATAGTGTTATAAGTGTTCTATTTTCACTGCGTGTTAACCTAATTTATATAAGCATTAACAATTTTTAAATTATAATTGGTAAAATATGATGCCAGAGAGTTAGTATCCAATCAAAACTGATTTTTACGACCGAAAAAGTTTCGGCCGAAACCGAAACCAAAACCGAAATTTTCTTACAAGTAGAATCAGTTTTAATATTTTTCTTTTAATCAAAGTTTTAAAAATGCATTATATAATATCTTAAATACTCATTTCATTATAAGCGTGCTAGTTTGCCAAAAGTCTTTTAACTGTACTTGCTACTTGGTTATATTGGTAATCTTTATTAAATTGGACATTAGAGCTCTAAATCCTTAATATTATCACTACTATTCCACTATAGTAAGTACTCGTATTAAGCATCTTATTAATCAAAAAAATTAGAAAACATTGAAATTTGAAAACAGCAAAATTTGAAGGGAAACCGTCCAAACGTTCCGACCACTTAGAATTTACTCACGCTGCGTTAAATTCTTATTTACTTTATACAACTAGTTACGTTATTAGCATCTCTGTAGGGATATTTTTACAAATTTCCGCTACACAAATATTTTTGCAAAGAACAAATCATTAGGGAAGAGAGAATTCTGTTTTGTTTCCATTCCATTCCGCTGTGTTCACATATTTATACGTTTTCTTTAAGTATTTTTTCTATCCTTAGTGTGAATTAACACTTTAAAAATCATTAAAATATACCTAACTAATGTTTGTTTAGGTATAGCATTAGCGAATGAGTTAAAATAACCAGAAAATATTTAGATAGTTATGGTAAATTTGACTGTACTATAAAATCTATGTATTAGTATGTTATATTGAATAATGTTTACTACATACTCTAACTCATACTCAATTAAACTTACCGAATTTTGGCAGGTTTGCCACCGAAAACGAAACTAAACCTCGAACGAACCTAAAACGAAACTCATTTATTTGCCGAAACTCAACCAAAACCGAAACCGAAACCGAACTTTCGGTCGGACACTACAGAGAGTACGTGGCTCATTTCCCTGTTTTTTTTATTATTTCTGCTTATTTCAACATTATATATATATATATATATATATATATATATATATATATATATATATATATATATATATATATATATATATATATATATTGTCCTATTATATATATTATTATAAAATAAATATATATATATTACAAATATATATATTTGTTTATCTGTATTTTTTAATTATAATCTATGTATTACTTCACATGTACATAAGTATAAATCTTTGAAATTACGCATTTATTAATAACCTATAAAGCTAACTAAATTATATTATAATCTTATAATCCAATAGAAACAATTTTAACATAATTAAGGGTATAATCACATAATTACATCACGATTGTCAAGTTAATTCATTGATTAGCGTAATTGGAAACGTTAAGTGTTCTAAATATAAATATATTTAAAGTAAAGACATACTGTATATTGATTATCGGTAAATTATTATAGCAATCACCAGCGAGACTGTGCGACGCTCAGTGTAATTAATTATTTGTGCTACGTCCATATTCTGTCTGCTGTAGCGATCGAGAATTAACGTTGAAATAGTATTTTATCTGGTTGTATGATAGAAGCTGATACTTCATGTAAAGCCTATAATTAACATATACAAAGAAAAAAAATACAAAGTAAATATTGAATGCTATCATTATTTGATTTGTGTAAGATTTTTAACTAGGAAACGTGTGTTCACTAAACACTAAAATCATACTTCTAAATTAATTTAAATATATTATATATATTTCACTTATAATAATACTACTACTATAATACTGAATAAAACTGTTTTAATAACAGTATATAACTGTTTTAATACTCGTAATTGAGGCTATCGTTTCTTGTCCAGTGAGATAACATCTGAGTGTGCCCAACTGCCACACGATAAGGTATTTCTCGGATTTGTCCGGAAAGTTGAGAACAGAACATCTTGACACTAAATTATTTCCGCCTATTCTGCAGTACGAGGTATAAATATGAAACTGAAAAAAATTTAAGTGTCAAAATATTTACTAAGACTATATATTTATACTCTTAATAGTTTATAACAGCACAGAGTAAGTGTTTGTTCCGATGAAGTTGTTTGTTCCGGTCTAATTGAAATAAAGTGTGACATTCTGCCATGAAGTGGATATACGAGAATGGTAGCCAAATAACATTATTTATCACTGGTTTCTTTATGTTCTATGAATTTGCCATTTATTTATTGAAATAATAAAAAAAACCTAATACATCATTATAATTTTTAGTAGGGTTTCTGGGTTCATTGCGTTGTAGGGTAAAGAGCAGTGCAGTGCCTTGGCCTTGTGATACAAATGTTAAGGCTTAAGGAGTCTCTATAGAATATGTATTAACGTTCGCCTCCACTGTCCGAGCTTCTTTTTCGCGTTTTAGAAGTTTAACTATTAAAACAAATGTAGCTTTTAAATAATTTATGTTAGTTCTAAATATTACATCTTTTCTTATAGTTTAATATAATATTAAGATTAAATTAGATTAAATTGTATACGCAACATATGGTTTTACGAGCTTTCAGAAACTCCCTGTGTGAAGTTAAGTGAACCGTGGTTCTACACAAATTGACTTGCCTTAGTCCGTCTGACCCTGGAAAAGGCCTAATATTGTGGCAAATTACTATCTCAAGTAGTCATTTTATATATAAAATTGACAAAATTCTGAATACCATATTTCGTATAACCCTTTTAAGAGAGAAGCCGTTAAAAAAAGGAAATATTTTTCGTTAATGGAGGGGTCACAAGCAACAAAAGCTCACGTGCTCATAATATCGTAAAAAATTTATTCAATAACCTAACTTAAAACTCACATTTCTTATATTTATTTTTTTAAATAACTGAATTTTAATCTGATTCATGTCGTAAATGTGTGTTTATTTTCTTCTAGACGGGAGCTATGTCGTGGCTGGTGGGGAAACCTAACGCAAAACAATAAATGTACTAAATCTGGGGTAAATCTGGGGAGCATACTCGTACTTGAGTTTCCCGCATACCATTTACAAGTACTAGAAAGCGAACAAAATAAATAGAGCTTTTCTCTAGTAATTATGTTTGTATATTACATTACTACAACATATATATATATATATATATATATAGATATATATATATATATATATATATATATATATATATATATATATATATATATATATATATATATATATATATATATATATATATATATATATATATATATATATATATATATATATATATATATATATATATATATATACACTGCAAATTAATTCATTGATTCGCGTAATTTGAAACGTTAAGTGTTCTAAATATAAATATATTTAAAGTAAGGACATACTGTTTATTGATTTTCGGTAAATTATTATATATTAATTACACTGTGCGTCGCACAGTCTCGCTGGTGATTGCTATAATAATTTACCGAAAATTAATATACACCAGAGGGTGTCTAGCCAATTATCTGTCCGATATTTGGTTTTCTGCATACGGGTATGCGACCCCGGGACCTCGATGCGACCACCACTTTCATAACCCGATCCAATCCATGTAAGTGGTGCCCCTCCTCTATATTCCAAGTCTTTCTGCCTCTTATTCCCTTTCCTTTCTTGGTTTCTCCCAGTAATGGGTTTGGAGGTCAGATGGCAATCGCTCCACTAAAAAACCACTTCGCACTCGTATGGACCGATCTGGAAAAAAGCTCAAAATCTACTGACTAACACCGAGACCACTCAGACTGCATGAGATCGAGCTCATTCAGCTATCATTACGGCGGGCAAGCGAGTTCTTGGTGTTACTAAGGGTGGGCGTGTCATCGACAGGGAGACATGGTGGTGGAATGACCAGGTGCAGGGGGTGATTCAGGAAAAGAAGGCTGCGTTTAAAGAGTGGCAGCATTCCAACTCTCCTGAAGATAGACTGGAGTACATAGCAGTTAAAAGGGCCAGCAAAAGAGCTGTAGCCAGAGCCCGCAGAGAAAGTTTGTCGCCATTGTACGATAAACTTGAAACTGTGGAGGAGCAGAAGCTCATATACAAACTGGCTCGTGCTCGAGATAAAGCGACGTAGGATATTACAAAATGTCTTTACGTCAGAGATTCTCGGGGCACGTTGCTTTGTAGTCATGCCTCTGTGAAGGAGAGATGGAGAAGCTACTTTAAGGAGCTGCTGAACACTCAGCAGTCTTGTAGTCTTCCTCCTGAATTATCTCCTAACCTCGGACTTGTTGCTCCAATAACCCGTGACGAAACTCGTAATTGTCTTCGACGCATGAAGAACGGAAAAGCGGTAGGACCTGACGACATCCCGATCGAGGCGTGGAAATCGTTGGGCTCTCTTGGTGTGCTTATACTTACTGACCTGTTTAACCGTATCTTGAATACTGGAAAGATGCCACATCAGTGGCGGCAAAGCTTTATTATCCCTATTTACAAAGGAAGGGGCAGTGTTCAAGATTGCGGTAGTTATAGGGGCATTAAGATTATGAGCCACACCATGAAGCTCTTCGAGCCGATCATGCGGCCTCAGGCTCCGCCAAGAATGTACTGTCTCTGAGTCTCAGTATGGGTTTCAACCAGGATCAGGCACAATGGACGCCATTTTTGCCCTCAGAACTTTGATGGAGGCTTACAGGGAAAAAAGGAGAGCTCTGCATTTGGCCTTTTTGGACCTGCAGAAGGCCTTTGACTGTGTGCCACGTCAGTGTATCTGATGGGCATTGCGATCCAAGGGGATCCCTGAAGCCTATATTGAGGTTATCAGAGATATGTACAACGACTCCGCTTCAGTGGTTAGGACCGCTGTTGGCGACACCAAGCCCTTCCCGATTACAGTAGGGGTTCACGAGGGCTCAGCTCTTAGTCCGTTCTTATTCAATGTAGTGCTGGATACTGTCTTGGCTCACATCCAATGCCAGCCTCCGTGGCTGACGATGTATGCCGATGACATAGTACTCATCGACGAGAACCAACTGATGCTGAAGCGTAAAGTAAACGCCTGGAAGGGTGCGCTTGATAACGGTGGTCTCAAACTGAATGTGTCGAAGACCGAGTACATGGCTTGCGGGAACCCGGACTCGAGCACCATCCATATCAGGCCTGAGCCAGCCGTTAAGTCGGAGAAGTTCAGGTACCTTAGGGCCGTTATGCATGAGTCTGGAGGCATCGACCACGACATCCATGCCCGTATAATCGCTGCCTGGGCCAAATGGCGGGAGGTCACTGGTGTGGTCTGCGATAGCAGAATACCGCCTAAGCTCAAGGGACTGATATACAAGAGCATTATCCGACCGGTTCTTATATACGGCAGCGAATGTTGGCCAACATTCTCATATCTATAGTATAGTATAGAATAAGTATAGTATGCCTTCAAAAATGTATATTAACTAGTTGATATTTTTTATTCTGAGCAAAACTCATCATGGTGAGCAAACTTATTAAGGCACCATTCCTAGCTTTTGTTCTTTAAAGTTTAGTTGTTCTATCAGAGTTCCTCATGAAATGTTCCATACCTAAGACTTTTACATATCTATAGTAAATGCCATTGTTGTGTTAAAAATATCAATAAAGAGGCATTTTACTATATCTTATAATTTAACTGATCTGTTATAGTTCTATATATGGTGTTCCAGTCTTCAAAATCAGTTGTACACTATGTCCTTCCCAGGCCTAATATCTATACAGAAATCTGAAAATTTTCAGAAGTAATTCAGAAGATGTTTGACAAATATTCAGATTTACATGTTTTATTATATTATAGATGAATATATTATAAAATAAGAGGATAATTTCTTTTATCTATAAATTTATTATACTTAAGTTTGAAGGCATCAAGCCTGATGTTAAGTTTAAAGAGGTATACGGTCATGCGCTACGGTGCATGCATACGCTTACTTAGAATATAGACCTGTTCACCAAATTATAAGAAAATACAGACCCAGGCAATGAGTTCCATAACTTTCCTGTGTCAATGAAGAATGTAAAACTAAAAGCGTTTAATCCGTATGGTTAAAATTTCAATCGTAAGGATGGTCGTGAAACGGTTTTCCTAGCAATTCGATGGTGAAATTGGGCAAGGTGAATTGGATTATGCAATTCTATGGGTTATTTTCTTTGATTAATCTTCTAATTTTACATATAATAGTAAATATTTTTTTTAAGAGTAATTTAAAGATATGTGTTGAAATAGTAAGTGGTAAGACACTAGGAGGCTCACAAAAAAATAATGATATGAGCATAATTTTTGCATTTTAAAATCATGAGGATCCCTCATGATCCCCCAGAACATGTATAAAAAGATTGATCGCATGACAATGGACGAGGCGAAAGGCAACCGTATCGTTTTGCGCTCCGTTCGCTTTTTCTACCCTGCTACAATGAAGGAGCAAGTTATAATATTTTTTATGAAAAAATGAAGATTGTAAGAAATTCAAATGCACGACGGAGCTAAGACAAGTTTAAAACAATTTGTACATTTCTCTCAAGCTACGTCCCATAAGGACATTATATTAAATAATAATTTGTTACGTCACTAATTTATTTAGAACGTTATAACATACGATTTATAGATGGATCTATAAATCGTAAGTGAAGTAATGGTTGCATATAACTGCGACAGTGTAATTTTAAGTTTATATTTCACTGAAAAATTTTAGTTTTATTATTTTAGGTAGATGTAAAATTATGAAAAGGTTAAGTTCAAAAACTGTTTATCGATGATTTTCTATGATTAGTAGTGATAATTATTGCTATAAATAATAGAAAATCAAAACATATTTATAAAAATATCAATAAAATAAGTAATAACTTCACTATTATTATAGTATTTTATAATTTACTTATATATGTGTATATATTTTTGTAGATATATATAGACTTTTTATTTTATCAAACCAGTATATAAAATTATATTACTTGCTATTAAATGAAAATGTATGTGAGAAAACACGAACGTATATTGAGAGTACATCGCCTTTAATCCATTGCTATTATAATCCATCGGAGAGCGTGCTCATGAGAATGTGGCGTTCCAAGGTTTTTATATTTAAGATTTTCTTAATGTATACTCATTATTTATTGACGAGTTAAAAAATAACTATAGAAAATATCTGCTTTATATTTAAATTTCTAAAAGCTTTCTTTTCTGTGCTGTACGTCTCCGACAGAAATCTTTAAAGCGTGTAATCTGAGCTGCCACACTACAAACTACAAAGAAGCCATTCTACCGGCGAATTTAATTTTAGCATGGTATAAGTGTCTTACAATGTAATATATTTAGAAAAGGTAAAGGTGGCAGTGATTTTATAATGAAATACTCTTGAGTATGTGTAGTGTAATTCTTTATTTTTTGAACTAATAATAAATTTATTGATATTACCCAACATAATGTCGTGGGCAAATAATTAAAATTGAATTATAATTTCTGTTGAACAATTTGTGTATAGTTAAAAAATCAAAAATATATATTATAAATACTATCTGAATACTATAAAAGATGTCATTTGTCGAATAACCATACAAAATGTTAAGTTATAAGCTGTAGTCCCTAGTAGCTTTTATTATCGCCAGTAGCTGTTGATACGAAAATATATTCTTATTTTATTTCTTTTATAAAAAATAGTGCTTACACTTCTCTCAAAGGAAAATATCGTAACATATAACGATACGTACTTGACGATTCTTTTATTTTTTAAACCTAGTCATTGATTCAAAAGAGAATACATAAAGTATCTCTGCATTGCAGAGTTGTGGACATCGGTTAGTGTAAAGCTGCCCTGAGGGCTTAACGCTACTCATCCAATGCTACATAGCAATAAGCTCATATTTGTTTATAATAATACTTTTTTTATAAAAAAAGAGGCTATTTGAATATATAAAGATTATAACTAAAGTACTTGAAGTGCTAATATCCACTTTATGTAGTAGAAGTAATGACCTATAACTGGTTTGATGTACACGTGTACTGTATTTGGCGATGTCAGAGATCGATTGATGCTGATAGAGGTGCATCAATTTCGCAATACCTTTGAGTAGGAAATGAAAACGTTTATCGAACGATGATTGACGATGGCTGAAAAAGTTGACTTTATTGTCCATTTCATTCAATTAAATATGTTTTAAATGTGCTTTTTATGTTGCTTTTCTTCATGGACAACAAGCTTAAATGGAAGCTTTTTCTTTTGTAGAGAACTTGCGGTGACGGGTAACAAGCCAGTTTTGTTAGGGACTGTCGACTAATTACTGCTTTGTAAACACTGATAAAAGCTGTATTGCGCATGTGACTAAATGTGGGTTAACACTTTGTTAAAATCTCTGTTATTCTTTCCACAGCACAAATACACAGACGGAAAAGGCTTAAATATTAAAACATATACAACTTAAAACAAAATATTTTTTTTTTCCATTTTTGTGAAAGCGTTTCGAATATAATTTACATATTGTTGTGTGACTCACATTCATGTTACGTAGTGAAAAGTTTTCTTCGTCCGCGACTTGAAAAGGGATTTTCACGAAAAGTTTAATATTTTCAAGACGAAAGTTTTCTTTAAATTTGTGTTTATTTCGTTATAAAATCTTTCTAGCGCCAGCTCGTCGAGAATTACAATGTGACAAAGTCAAAGTGTATATGCCATATAATAAGATTACCATTTTAATAAGGCATTAAGAATAATTATGTTTATAAAAATATATGCAAGTAGGTATATATGCGTGGTATATTATATGGATACAAGATAGTTCAATTTACTTTTTTTTTCCTTATAAATATTTGAATTCAATATACATATTGTTGTAAAATAAAGTTATTTAAACAATAACAACAAAAAAAATGTTTAATGTAGTATTCAATTCAGATGATAAAAAAATTACCAAAAAAATAAATTAAAGCAAAATTTCAGTGAATCTCTACGACGCGTCTTGAAGTATCCAAAATGCTGGCAGCATTAAGACTTTTAACTTAGCAAGTACAGTTCGTGTTTGGCTCACTATGCATGAAGTTTCCGATATACTTTTGAAGTAGCGCGAATGAGAAATGTAAGGACTTTATGCAGCTGCTTTGTTCTATCAAATAAGTTAAGTAAATACACATTATATAGATAGAGCTTAATGGAGCTATTAGCAGAATAAGTTGATACAAGCGGCTTTTCGTTATCTATGCTCAAATTTAGTTTTGACATTCATTTTTATATCTATCTTTTCATTACCTACAATACCACATGAGTATATAGCTGTTAATTATATAGTTCTAATATTATTGACAGTATTTTATTATGAATTTTCTGTGATAGACGATCGGTATTTGAATGCTCACGTTATGAAATTTTACTCGTTCTTATTGATATTATATGAGAAATAAATTATACTAGATTTAGACGAAGTTGACTCCTCTCACAGTCTGTTTCTTCATTGTATACTTTTATTGTATAAATTAGATCAATACAATATCACCATATATAATATAATAATTTAATATCTTCACTTCTAAATTAATTATGTCACTTTGATTTATATATAAACATTGTTGAAACGTTAACTATTTTAATAAGCGGTGACAGCTAAAAGTCACTTAGCAATGCACGGTGCGCGCAGTGGTTTTAACAAAGGACTATCTGCGCACCATAATATTAGATAATCGATATATGGAGTAATTATTACTAAACAATGAGCGCTGATGTGTCGTTTTAGAGCTTTATTGAAACTATGTATATTAGCCATTATCATTTACTTAAAAAATTAGTAATGCCTTTATGTAAATATATTAAATTTTATTTATATATCTAACTACCAGCTAGTATTAAAGCTATTAAGTTTTGACTAACTATATCGCCAATTTTTTAAAACAGGAACAATGTTGTTATATCACTTTTTCTGAGTTATTAAATAGTGACCGCCGCCAGCCGCCAATACTTTGGATATACAACGGAATCATTTTTGAAATTTAACCTTATGGAGATTAAATTTAAGAGGAGGTTTGTATGGAATTTTATTACTTAAAAAATAGGAATCAATCGACTTTATTATTAGACTTTAGTTTAAATATAAAAAAGCTCATGCGCTTTCAATTATTTATATAATATTCTTTAGACGATGTGAATAACGAAAATGTTGAAAATCAAATTATGAAATGACATTACAATTAAATCATGTGTATTTAGTTGCACAAAATTGTAAATGTCAAAATGCACAGCTATCTATTATAGTTTCGGTTTGTTAGGTTATTATTGTATGCAACTAAACAAGTGTTCCTACTGATTATGATATAGAACAATTGATATAAGAAAATTCCCACTTCATAGCCTTATGAATAGATTTTATGATATTTTTACCCAATAGTTGTCATACAGTCAGGTTTCAGAGTCAAAATTGTATTAATTACATGTAAATATATTTAATTAAATTGAAATAAAATCATAAGATAGTATCCTTTTGGACTGAATACATTACAGCATTCGTATAAATAAATATTTAATATATATACGAATTACGTAGTAGAGTAGGCGTATAAGGTCAGGATACTGAAAGTCACGATCCGTACATAAACAATTAAATACGCTTAATTGCCAACCAGGTCAAAACTGGAGCCACAAGGCGTTATATAAAATACAAATAATATTGTTCATATTACAATAAGGTAAGAGGGATAATAGAATCTTCGTTTAGGATTATCTTTGGAATTGCCACCGAACCGCACTTACGGCATCAAGATTCAAAGTACGACAAGCATATAAATTTTTTATTTCATTAAGATTGATATGCTTACTTCGGATTACTGAAATTTCGCTTTTAGAAGATTTAATATAACAAAGAAATAAAAATAATTGTATATTTTTCTTACTGTCGCACTTAATATCGACTAACAAATTGATTCAGTCGATTTTGAGCTCAACGTTTTAATTTAATAGCTATATTAATAAAATTATTGATTTTGGACTAAAATTACTATTAATCTCTATTTTATTATATGGGCCGGAAAGAGGAAGGAAGGGATTCCAGTATAGCTGCCATTACTCATACGAGCTCTTAGCACTAGCGCACACTTAATTTTTTATTTATTTTGTTTATTTTTTATTCAAATTTTCTTCATATATTTACAACAAATCGAACTATATTATTGATAGAAACAACGTTTGTTGTGAGGTGGGCGTTAATAACCGCGACACAGTTTTACACTAATGCGGTTATATTGTCGTACAAAATTGTATAATTTGCTAAATGTTATAAATAAATATATATAAATTAATAAATGTATGTCTATGAATAGTTCTAGGATATGATTTGTAATATTTGTGATAAATAACTTTGTTGGCTTTAGAGAACCCAAAGACAATTATCTAACCAATCTATCGGACCAAAAGTCCGTGCTGTTGTGATTAGGCCTTAAGTACTACGGTTGCGGGTTTGATTACCACTCGAGAGAATTCATTATTTTCATATTCACACTGACAAGACAAAGCGCGGACGCTTTCACGCCAATCGATACGTAATATCTCAATTTTTGGCGGATAGTGAATGGAGTACTTTGACACTAGGTAATTCTCTGCCAGTTCGGTTACATGCACTAGCTGAAGTAATATTTATATATGATATAAAAGCTGTAAATAATTTATATTTTAAATAAATACAAAATTTACTACTAACGACTTAAACAAGTTCAACGTTTTCATTTTATAAAATATCCATTTTAAATGCATATCATTAGAAAGGACGGCGCTGAAGATGACAATTTATTTCTGGCCAGCTCGCAATCTGAAGATTAACTTCGCGCTGGAAGCAAATTAGGTATTACGCGTGAAGAGCTCTCTAAACGATATTAATGCGTTTATACAGCACAATACCCTCTACAATTTACTGCGTAAGTGGAAAATTCCCTCTTTACATCTACTTTATTTAATATTCTACAAGAAAATACGATTCTTAATCTCAATAATCAGTTTTTTTCATTTCTAAAGTAAAAGTTTCTTGTCGTAGAAATTGCTGGCAATTAACACAATCGATCCTTAGGCATTTTAATTGTGAAAGAGCGATCGCCCGCTCGTGAAACTGATTGAGTTTGCCTTTATTACCTCGTTTGTTGTCAGTAAAAGAGAACGAGAGACAAATGTAAAACGACACCGCATATTGATGGCTCAATTTCAAAATGCATTGAACCTAGGCATTTAATGGTTTTTAGTTTTTTCAGTAGAAAAGTTGTGCCCCGGTTACATTTCTAGTTTCAGGATGTTGAAATCGAACCTCCGCTTTCTGTTCGCTTTTTCTTTTTTACGCTTATTTATATGTCATACAGTTGTAAAAGGGATGCAGGTAAGGGAGATCCGGGCGTGCGACTCCAGCCATCCGGCACGGGTAGTCTCTTCCGTCCCCGTACCCCTGCCGCCGTTATTACTGGCCGGGTCGTAGGGGTGCGGGGCGGGACGCAAAGTTGCCAATTACAAGAACACTCTTCATCCGGTTACGAGGTAATGAAATAATCTATCAGTGTGGTTATAAAGGCAGTCGCTTGTAGCGCTTCACAAGTCACGTTTGGTTGTTATGAAATAATTTTTATACCCTGCTATGTCTTACTTGGAACTCAAATGTATGTATTCTAAATAAATACGAAATCACCAAATATTCTTAAGCCTATTATACTTAATGAAATATTATTTCATGTTGTATATTACTAAGTGCCTTAGAAATAAACAAAGAATTAATATAGCTCATGCTTACACTTACACAGCTAACAAAACAAAAAAGTATTTTATTACATTACCCTACAAAATGGGGAGATCGCTTTCCACCATATAGCAACACTGTTGCACAGACAGGGCGCGTCCTGTAAGCTCGCTGCGTTAGTCCGCGCGAAGCGGCGCGGTAGCAAGCGCTCCGCAGTGTCACGGCCGGCCGCCCTCAGGTACCCCGCGCCATCCTGTTGCGCATCGCACAATGTTTATAATATAAACTTCAGCATTTGTAGTTCCCGCGCTTTCTTCTTAAATACGCACCACCTTCTTATATTCTTTGCAATTATTTAAGCTTCATAGAAAGACTTATTACTTTGTATTATTTTATTATTGTAATTTTCCCATCTTGACATGGATAAGAGGAAATAATTAATTACTTTATTAGTAAAACTATTATTAAAACTAAAGAACATCAACGATAATAAGTGTAACAAATTTATACAAAAAAAATATAAATATATCAAAAATAACTGGAGTAAAATATTTAATATAAAAGTCCTATTCAATTAGTATCAAACAAAGAAAGAGTCGCTTCAAGTGAGTATAATACTTTTATAGTACTATATTTGGGGGACTGTTCTCGGATTTAATCCCGCTTATGCTTAAATATTTAACGAAACATGCGACACGGTTGATCTCATACAGGAAATATCTACCTTTAATTGACATACCTACAACGTATGGCGCTATAAAGAGTAATATTATCGTAAATTCTTGTTTTACTTCAAATTGCAGTATCTCAAAATAATTAGAAACGATTGCTTATTATTGTTGAATGTTGTTATTAAGGTATTGAAAATATTTTGAAGTCTAGAAAAATTAAAAGGTCCAGTGATATACATTAATATATTAGTAGGTAATATAGTATAACACTGTCTTACACTGTATATATATTTTAACTTATTGAGTTAATTAGAAAACAGAAAATATCCTACAAAAATAAACGAATTAGAGACCTCGAATTTGTACAAACTAATTTGTGCATTTTAAATGCACAGACATTTAGACAGAAACTACATTACCGTCGTCATTTTTTAGCGTAAACCAAAATACATCTCGACAAATTTATCTCGACAGCGTCTTGTTCTATATTAAATGAAACATATAAAACATTATCTCAAAGCTTTCTTGTCACAAATTGTAGACGAAACACAATTTATCGTGACAATATTTGTATATCGTTTCATTTGTAGCGGCAGGTGGGCATTGTTGTTTATTGACGCTGTATACCTTTAAACATATTTCTCGTTTCTTTATTTCACGCCTCGATTGAAATTTTGCTATCTTGTACTTGTACTTTCAAAAATAATTTAAACAATGGCTAAATCTATATTTATACTTTTATTATTTACACAGTATTTTATGATTTGTTGAGTTTCTCTTACTTTAAGGACAATAGATATTTATTCCGTATAAGTTAAATTCACAGCCTTTTTGACCTATTTAAGCCAGTTAACTATATGCCAATCTTTCAATATTATATTGTGTTAAATCAAAAAAATAACCAACCATTAATTTATTGGGCACCATCTATATTTATTTCCCTGTTGAAACGACTATAATTTATTGAAACATTTGTCCGTGTATTTTCCCTGGAATTTCGCTCATTTACAGGGGGCAGGTGGGCAAATTAGTAAGGCATTTAAGGGAGTAACGGCTACAACACTTGCCTTGCCTTACAAACAATGTGATTTTACTTAAAAATATTTTATGAATGCTAGTCATGCATCAATTTACTAAAAATAGCGCTTTATAAAATTATTATGAGAGAGGAAATAAATTTCAAAACCATTCATTACAAATTCTTGGAAAGGAAAATATAAGCTTTGAAGCACGGAATAGTCCAAGGCTTGGAGAGATTTAAGTTTTATTTTTATTTATTTGTTGCTTCAAAATTATACTTTTTAAAATTATGTTCTCATAATAATTTCGATTAAGTATCACGTATCACGTATTATGTGTATATATGTTATTAATAATAAATCAATATATTTCTGCTAAAAGTAATAAAATATCAATATAACGTTTTCTGTAAAAAATCTTTCTTAATAAATTAATATAATGTAACGATATTCATTTGTTTTGTACACTTATAAATATTTTCTCAAATGCCTTGTTATAAGCCAAGCCGTATACGATACTCAACATTTGTAAACGCTTAACGAAAGTAGAATTAAATTTCACAATATAATCCACTGTAATCACATTAGCTCATTGAAATTATGATTATTTTGTTAATATATTTATGTACAATATTTTGAATTGATTTTGTATCGTACTTACGAAAAGTTGGTTTCATAATTTAATTTTTTTATAATTTATTTAGTTATTAATCTATTTATTTAGTAAAATGTATTTATAAAAATATAAAATATAAAAATCTATTAAAATATAAAAATTATAAATATATAAAAATCTATTTATTTAGTAAAATAAAAAATTTAGTGTGATTATAAATATAAATTAATAAATTGTAACAAAGGTCAATATAATTATATAAATATAATATTATTGCGTGTTGACTTGTACCTACATACTATTTTCAGTCTTTTATGTATTATTCTTCTAATGTATAGAATTAAAGCTCTGACACCGTGGCGCAGTAGAACAGTATCTGACTGTAAATGCAATGGCTGTGGGTTCCTCTCTTGTGGCAAATGCATTTTATCTCAATTTATTTTTCTGCTTAATCAAAGCTTTATGTGGCGTTAAGTTCCGCCATTCAACACTCGGTGTAGAATTTGAATGGAACGCGCAGAACGGAATGTCCTAATGCATTTAGAGACAAAAATGTGAAACAAACAAAAAATATTTACAGCAAATATTGCGTGTCACATAATATTACGTTTACTTCTCCCTAATATAGCCTTATTAGCACAAATTTTCATAACAACTCAAAATGAGCATTATGTATTTTATCTACATCGCCCCAGTACATAATTAAAGTTTCGAAAATATTTAAAATATACCAATATTCTAAGCGTGTAAATGCATACCGCCGTCTTACAAACAACCTAGTACATCCTTTAGAGTGTTAAAAGAGTAAACTTAATTACTTTACTACGTAAACTTATGCCAAAATACACAAATTGCAAAGCAAACATGAAAATAAAAACTAATATTACTATATTAGTCTTATACTCCAATCTTTAGTTCCTTATAATGAAGATATTTCTGGTTTCTAGTTACATAGCGAAGCGGTAATAGAACTATTAGGGAGCGAAAGCTAAACAATTCTCATTTGCTCCGCAAATCGAAGCTGACTACATTGTGGTGCAGATGTTTTCATTGAACAGTTATAAAATGTTCTCTATCTTAGTGTATGTACCTATATTTTTCACCTGAATTTTTACTTGTTATCTATAAATGTATATCTGTTGTATGTCTATGTCAAGTTAGCGAAACAAAGCTAAAGCGAAAAAAAAGCATTTTTATTTATTATATTTACACTTTCGTTTGGAAATTAAACCCAAGACTATCGTCCATGGTTTTCGATATATGGATTCATTGCGCCACGGTTGCTTTATTATTGTTCTAAATTTTTTTATTTATAACGTTAATAGTTTTCAATTACTTTAAGTCAAACCTATGCATGGACTATAACTATGGATTGTTAAATAAAATATATCATTTATTTCTTTTTTACATAATATATCTTTAAAATATATTTTCGCATTAACTAATATTTTTTCATTTATAAGGTAAAAGCCACCGGAAGGACTAACAGGCAGAAAAATACGAGTACATACAGGTGAGAACATTTCATTAAATAACTTAATTTTAGCGAACTTACTTCAAGACAAGTTTGCTAACAGCTCGTCTATCACGCTATTTTACTTCGCTTATCCTATAGGTATATTTACGGGTACCGCTGGAAAAAGTGATATAACTTCAGAATTGGCATAAATTTATGATAAGGTCTTTAATTTTCTCAATTTTTCACATTTTAAATGAAACTCTTTTATCGGATTGTTTTTTGAAAACTCGACATTTTTAACACACCACTTTCTATGGTAGTGTCCTGAGGTAGCACTCGAGTGCGAGTGTCAACGGGTTTCCCAAAAATGTACCAAACAAAAATATACGCGATAAATTCGGTAAAAGAATTTAATTTAAAAAGCAGTTTTTTAGTAACACTTCAAGTCTGTGCCGTGGTCATAGTACCTGACGATTTCTTTACAGGTTAAATATAGTTAACACTAAAAGATCATCATTATATATGTATGTAGACATTGTTTCTTCTTCGTGATTTTTATTAAATATTTAAAATATACCTTTACGATATGACGATTGACGATTGACGATGCATCGATGTGGTCAACAATATCGTATAATTTCGTCAGTTAATATCGGCTACGACACAAACATGTATTATCGTATGATTTATCTTAGCTATACAAAGCATGAAGCGATATTTATAAGAAATTTGCAAATTTTTAATAATTATTACAAATATTATAAAATGATGATATGAGCGCATCCTGTTCTCTAGAGGTAAAGCATCGGTCGTCTTAAGACAACATTGATAAATTTGAAATACCAGTTAACTTGTGTCTATTGTGTATCTGTATCTTCTTGACAATTTGTCTTAGAAGACACATAATTACTAATTATTTATTATTTTCGCCATATTACATCGAATTTTTCACGTGATCATCTTAACCTTCTTTATCTATATATCTACGTATAAACTAAAATGTGATTATAGAAATCAATTCAAAAATCTAGTGATTTTTTTTATTGAACATACTGGACATTTAAATAAAAACAAGTAAAATCGACGATTTAATAAAAATTATATCGTTAATGTTCATGGTAATCCATATGGTCAACGATATCGTGAAATTGTCAATTCTGTAAAATGACCGCAACATCGGTATTATATTGTCATTTACATACGTATATTGATTTTATTTTTTGGTTGGTATACATGGACTTACTAATATTCGTATTATTGAAATTGTTGTTATTCTTGTAAGAGATCGCTCAATATAGCTACATAAAATCTATATTAATTTAATAATTTATTACAAGTAAATATTTACTGTATATAATGAATTCGAACCCACGCACATTGAATATTATATTATCTACCTTATTTAGTCATACCCAATTTGCGTTGCGAAAGTATACCATTTCATATTATCAAGAAACATTCTAACAAATTCAATATATAAATTAAAAAAATTCAAGAGTACTTATTTATGAACTAAAGAAGCAATAAATATGGAATATAAATTTTAAAAAATTACTGTTATCTGTAATTACGAGTTAAGCGCTTGTTCTTAACAAGCGTCGCCTCCGGGGAAATTGTAGCTTTAACCATTGCGTAATTGACTTTTCATGTTAGACGTGTTCCGATATGAATGTCTTTTATCGCACGAATACGACAATATATATGACATATCTCTACTAGTTGTAGATAAGTATCCTTTCTTTGCCATTTCATCCGTTCTCAATTTGCAAAGCATGCGGAGAGTCACTGGAGGGATACATCTCAATGTCTTCCTCCCTCACTTTAAGTCAAAGTTGAGAAAATATATCGATTTTGAGAATAACGTTCAATAAATAAAATTAAAGTAAAAATATCTGAAGCACACAAGATTTAAATAAGCTACCAATGTGTAGACCGCTTTGCTATACGCACGTTTGTCATTATTCAACAACAAAGAACGAATGTATTTATAATTGAGCTATCAGTTCCAATTTCTGCTTAGATTGATTTGATTGGCGAGGTTCTCGACGTATATGTATTATTTATTTAACTTAAAGGAGAAAGTGATGTTGGATTCTCCAACAAGAAATGCTGTCTCATTTTATGGAAGTGATGTGTATGCTTGAGTAATTGGAGAAATATATCGTACACTCTGCTCATGAATAAACGTGTTTCGCACAATATTCATATATGTGTTGTAACATTTCAATTGTTTTTAATTTTTGTACAGTATGCTATTAAATAAAGGTCCTTAATATAGAAATTATGTTAAAATAATATTAGTTAGTAATTTAAATAGTTTTTGTATGAGATGAACAATCTAACTATCATTGATTGCCTTGGTTGGCAATGATTGCCTTGGTTGGGTTACATTATGTATTAACTTCATACTTACGACTTTGTATGAAAATTTTAATGTCTTAGAAAGATATTTAAAGATAAAAATTTCAAATTTGATCATACACGTCTTGATCATTCGTATATATAATTAAGTAATAGTTTGATAAAATCTTGATGGTATATTTTTATACCTACCGGTCACTGTAACTTTAGATCCGCTTACTCACACAATATACTCGTTAAGCCCAAGCGTGACCAGTTACGAATTGTGATACCATGAAAATTGCAAGGAAAACTATTTCAATAGTACTTGATTAAGCACAAAGTAAGCTAAATTATTATAAATTTTTGTGGAATACATATTCACTATATTTTTTGTCCACTATTATTATAAAAAATTGCTTGTTTTATTTTTTGGGAAAATTAATTCTTGTAAGTGTCAATAGTGTCACAATTTAATATTGGTAATATTAAGCTGAAATTTTGTTATTTAGTTTTCGTAGCAGTTCTGTAGAGTTTTCGTAGCACTAATTCAAACATTGAATATTTTTTTTGGCAAAGGTTATAAGGATCTTTGTGGCTTAGTGGGATAGTATTTATATAGCTGTATGGGAATTGTGGGTTCGATTTCCACTCGGGAAAATTATTTTCTTTGGTCACTAGATTCTGTCTGGGTGTGCCACTATTTGCGTTTAAGGCGCTATTCGCTATAAAGTTTCAATAAAAAAATTAATACTAAATTTTATATCACTTTCTTACTTTAAATAATTACTTATTATCAATTACTTATCAAGTTGATGAGGAAAAAATCTAAATGTATTTGCCTAAAATTCAGAAATATTATCACACTTACTTTGCTTTGCTGATACTTTGTTTTTAAGTAATTCTATAGGGTTGATAGTACAGAATCCTACCTTAGATATATCTTTACAATCCAATTTTTTGTATAAACCGTATTTGAAATTCGTCGGTGTTTCTATAAATAACACAAATCAACACAAGGTCTTCAAATATCGAGGCGCGTACCATTATATTTCGTGCCCTACATTAAAATATGTATATTAATATTTTATGACTGAATTATTTAACGTTATAGCAATCCTTTTATCCAAAATTTGAATTGTGAACAATTTTTATCTAAGCAATCTTTTCGAAAGAATTCGTTTCCGGGGAGTTCTAAGGGCGAAATCTAATTCTTTTGAGGAAGATCGTTATTTTTAAGTTAAGCTTATTGCCAATACTTTGAAATCTTTGAGTTGATATTAAACTAGAATTTAATTACTTAAAAAGTTACGTGACTGTACATTTAAAAAAAGTAATAGATTAAGTTAGAAAAAGTATCTATATATTGCAACATTTGTTAAAAACTCACAAATTGAATTTCTATAAAAATAATCGACTGAAAAGTAAATAATAAGAGAATAATTAAGCAAATTATAATTTTACAAATATTTGTGTTAAATGTGGCTGTGTTTATTATGTCAAAGAGCTTCCTGGTAGCTTGGTATGTGTATTCAGCTGTATGTTCCACACAATTTGTTCCCTATATAAAGATAACGTGAAAAATAAATATATATAAAAGTATATTCTATGTATCTGTTTCTCTTGTAAATAAAAGACCGGCATATTTACATAACAAATACATATGTTTTTAATTGAAAAATTTTGGCGACTACTCTGTTCGTCGGACCACACAAATACGGATCAACATAACATATTTCGATTCCTTTTTTATATATGATATGATATTTGTCTATGGATTAATGAACATTCGCTTCACTTGTGTGACAAATAAAATTAAAGCGTGAGATGTAGCCAAAATATGTGTAGGATGTTCCAAACTACTGTGACATATGTTCTCAGAGGGCCTAGAAGATTTGAGCGACGACGAGCGTGCGGACGCTTAAATACATTATCAGACTGTGGGACTAAACATATCGATTGCTTCGTGCCGTTTGATTTTTGACAATAGTTCAGGTATGAAACAGATCGCCGCGAATTTAAAACCAAAATAATTTAAATCACACAAGGAACCGCATTATAGCATTAACAATGCAAAGGAGAAATTTTGATTCTATTTAGCCATTTTAACATTTTCGTGTCCTCGAAGCTGAAAAGACTCATAAAAGTACGATGGCACGTTACAATTCCGGAAATAAAGACGATGAGGAAGAAAAAATCGAACAATATTATACACAATAATTTTGAAGTACTACGAGAATCAGAAAAAATCATTGGCACAAATTTCTAACTAATCTAATGGGGATTACTTTGAAGAGGACAAAATAGATATTCATGAATAAGTTAAAAAAAAACACGACATTCACTATACTTTTGAATGTAACTCGTAATTATATAGTATATTGGAATTTTCTTTAAAATGTTACTCGTGGAATATCTATTTTAAATTTCAATCAGAAACCAATTTCAATAGTCAGCGGCGGCGTCAATATTGACATACTATCGTGCTGTTATTTTTATTCCCAGACAGGGCTTTGAGACAACCTATGCATATTAAAATATTTTTTTAATCTATTTTAAGTATATAAATATAACTTCATAATTACTTTATGGATTTCGTCCTATTAAAGAGACACAACAATAAAATATTTTTCAAATAATAAACTTTTCTCTGACTGGAATTCTTATTTTACGAAGTCTCATAGCCATGAATATATATATATATATATATATATATATATAATATATATATATATATAGTATATATATATATAATATATATATATATATATATATATATATATATATATATATATATATGTATATATATATATATATATATATATATATATTATATATATATATTATATATATATAATATATATATATATATATATATATATATTAAATTGCTGCCAAAAAGCTTTTTAGTGGAACTAAATAATATTACTAAAATATATTTTTTATTTATATATTCGTGTTTTATTATTACTTTACTTTAGGTTGTGGATTTTTAAGTGGAGTTTTCTAAGGAATAATTAATTTTATCCTGATAAAAGAGTTGCTTTAATCTCGTACTTTCTAGCAAAATGGTTCTCATGGACATTCTATGACATTTTTTTAAATATTCATCTGCCAATATAAGGTCAAAGCTTCAATTTATAATTTAAGTGCTAGAGTTACTAATTTAAAAACAGAATGAATAAATATGAATAATGTATTTTTTGAAATACATAAATTTTACTCTAATAGTCAATCTAATATTCATATCTTATATTTCCCTCTAAATATTAAATAATGTACTAGAAAAGTAATCATAGAAAAGTAATCATTATTTATAAATATGCTCTATTAGACAAAATTAAAATAAATACTTTTGCGAATATAGCGCATTCATTTTTATTTATATTAATTTATTATTTCAAAACTTGTATTTTTATCATAATATATGACTGAATTGCTACTAATTAAAAAAATGTGACTAAGTGGGAGTGAGACGCGCACACTGAAGGTACTGTACCAATTGCAAAAGTGTGGATTAACAATACTATTTATCAAAATGAACAAATTTAAATTCGCAGGCGTATGCATCAAAATAAAATTGTAATGAAATGAAATGTCTGATAGACATATAATTTTTTTTTAGTTCTCAATTCTTGCCAAATTTTATAATATCAGATCAAAGAGGAAAGACTCTAATTTTAAGTTTTGATTACGAGGTAAATTTAAAAAAAAACAATGTACACTGCTCGTATCTTTTGATCGTAATGACTTAAAAGTTTGATTTTTGTATTATTTTTAGCTTAATTTGAAAGACAGACAGACAGACAGACGGCCGGATTACATAGACAACAATGTGAAACAAAGAGGGTTCCACTTTTTTCTTTCGAGGTATGGAAGTTTAAAAATAATAAACACTTTGTAAAGACCATTATTATTCTATTAAATTACGTTCGTATGAAGGTAAGTTGCATTGAGATAGTTTTATTACTAATTATTAGTTTTATTTGTCTGGTTCTGGTAAGAACTAAATTTATTTAAACTAATTAAGCTTTATTTCTCATAACAAGCTTATTTGACTAATCAATCATAAATCGCTTTTATTAACTGAAAATAACTTAAAGAGGAAGTAACATTTTGAGTTTTACCCAATTAGGAAGGAACGCCTTTTTCATAGATGGTCAACCATTTATAAATTACTATATCGGCATAAAATTTTACGTTTAGCCTCCAATTGCTGTGTTTGTGTTTAATTATTTTACTATTATTATAGAATTTGCTGACTAATTATATTAAGGCTTTGTTAATTGTTTATAAACAAGAGAATGTTTTAACTGACACAATATTACAATAATGTTAACATGGTTTACATTTTAAAATTCGAACCCGTATTCGAACCCCCTTAATTTTATTAAGCAATTATTTTTAATTTTCATACAACAATAGTTACAGCGTACAAAGCTGTTTATTGCGTTATCTTGAAAACGCAAAAATCCCTTTTCCCTGTTCCAGTTGAAAAATTCTCATAATTAAAATTTTTTTTAGTACCGTCCTACACTCCCTGAGGAACCCATATGCTAAATTTACTATGCCTAGTAATTTATCTGTAAGAGATTGTCTGTCGGTCTCTCATTAACGAAGGAGCAAATTATATACTAAATTAGCAATCCGCGTTATAAACACCGTTAATCAATTTAAACCAACATACACTACGTATTTGCTCTAACGTATTTATTCAAAAACTCTTATAAATAAAGAAACTTTAAATAGAAATACTTTATATGAGATAAGCAAACATTATATAATTTAATTTCGTTGCGAGTAAGCGACGTAATATCAATGTTTGTTTCAATTTTTTTTAGTTATTAAACACTAGGATTAAAACTATTCTTTACGTTGCTCTAGATTTTAAGGTATTAACAAACCAAAATTTACTCGCTAGTAGTTACCTGTTACCAAAGAATATTACTTAAAAAACCGAGTAGTCGTTATATTTGGTACGAACTCAAGCTATTTCCATAAAAAATCATGCATTTAAGTCCAGTAATTTATGCGTGATTCGCGCACGAATAAATGAACAAATATATAGATAAAAATTTACCGATAAATTCTAGGGATAAATATTTTCTGTTACTGAGTAACTGTCAGAAAACGCACAGTCGAATTTACGCATTGTAGAAACCCGAAATTTTGCTTGTGAGGTGATTGGAGAGTGTTGGGAAGCACTAAGGATTTGCTGAAATTCTAATGAGAACAGGAAAAAAAATGGATATTACGTTTTATAGTCTACGTAAATGAAATTGCGGGTCACAGCTCGTAATTTTATAAAATTGATGTAATTTAACAAAATTATAATTTTCTGATTCTAAATTCAAAGCAGAAGGCAATTATACTGTTAGGTTATGATAAGAGATTTAAGGACTAGGGAGCTTCCTCCCCTCGCTTCATTCGCCAACTCCAGCTGCACGATATAAACTTTTATAAGGACAGCGTTATAATTTATTATACTTAAGGTGTTTTCTCATACTCCATATTCGTGATTTCACACAGCTATATTAATTACAAAAACCTCTCAAAACTTTTTTTATGTCATACCAAAATAAATTCTATAATAAAATATTTTTCATATTTCAAACATTTTTTTGTATACTTGTAACCTTATGAAAGTTTGTCTTTTCATTTTTACTTGACACTAACGTTAAAATTAATTCTAATAATTTATAAGGTAACTTCGCTTTTAATATCCCATTATGGAAGTTATACAGTCATTTAGCTGCCACCGCTTTCTTTGTCTTCGACATAATGCGAGGTAGGTGTCGGAATATCGACACTTAAGTTCTACGATTATTACTTATATTGCCTACGTGTTTCATAGACGATCAATATGCCAACCTTAACGCTGGCCATCTCTGCAGAGCTTTTTTAAGTTCCACAAAAAATAGCAAACGCTATAAGTATGGTAAGTTAATTTACTATTTGTCTTCCGTTTACTTAATGTTTATGAATCTTAAAACCAGTGCTTTCAAAGTTTTAATTACTCTAAGCTTAGTGCGGTTTTAAAGCAAGTTTTATACGATTTTTATTACTCGTTATTCTGCTATGACTTATTAATGGTAATGAAGCAGTTATTCATTTTATTGATTAGCTTATTTCTTTTGTTTTCGTATTCCATTATGATATGGTACAAATATTTCAGACATTATATACACTTTAAATATTATATAATTAATATTTTCTTCGTATAGTATAAGGCTACTGTGTCTAGTTTGAGGATAAAAAGTAACGTAATCGTACTTAGTTTTACAACAAATTAAAAAGCACTTTGTGTGGAAAGTGCTTTCAAATTTTTAGTCTACAATTATTTTATGTAGATAGGACATTAATTTAATATCGTCCCTTAACGTCTAGCATTAATAATTTTTCTATTTAAGTTATATAATTATTTATACTAGAGACTAGAGAAGTAGTTTGTGAAATTAATACACCCACATAATATGCAAATATGAATGTAAACTAAGATTGATCATGGCTGCACCCTTCCCAATGAAGTACCTAGTAACTAATTTGAATGCATTCGCAATATTATTTGCTATACAAAATAAATAAAACTAACGAACATGTTTGCATGTCAAGAGATAATTAAATACTAGTACTGCATTGCAAATTTGATACAATTTATACTTTGTGTGGCTGTTTTTAGGAATTTTAAATGTTTTATAATTATCTATATAACATACCTTGTTTTTTGATGTAGGACCTTTTTTTCAACTACAAACGAGGGTAAAACGGTGAGTTTTCACTGCTGTGGTTTGGAAGTAATGCCATCCTGTGATTATTCTACAATATGTATTTTGGTGTTTATGGGATCCAATGGTTTTTCTTTAATCTCAACCCAAATCAGTTTTCTAAACAGAGGTTTCTTAACTAAGTTAATCTTGCTACCCTGCCATTTATCGGATACAGCGCAAAATACAAAAAACACCGTCAAGGATAAAAAAAGGAAAAAGTAACAAAAAATATAATAAAAAAAATAATAATAATTGAAAACAAGGAATTTATTATTGAAAGCAATAATAGATTGTGTTCAAAATATATAAATTAAAAAAAAATATTGGGGCAGAAAATTAAGAGGATATAGAGGTGTTCTACTGAAAATATTTTTTGCAAAAAATTATCAATATTAACGATAACAAAATCATATTTAATAAATAAACTGAATATCCATATAATTGAGACTATCCATCTTAGTATAACCGATCCATCTTATTCATTTTTTCCTTTTAAAGTGATATTGATTAAGCTTAGGCTACTACTACACTGACGTGGTTAAAAGCCACGCTACGCTAGCAGCACACATTTCCCGCATACAACAGAGTGGTCATAGTGAATTTATGTAGTGTGAAGACACTTAATTCTTCACTTTCTCCCCGTTTCTGATACATAAGTCAACAGCATTTTATTTATCAGGGCGAGCAATTCCCTAAATGGGGATCCAGCTCTGTAACACCTTGTGAACCCTTCTCTCAATAAAGCCTAGAAGCTTATTACCGATGATATAAAAGTCATGAAAATAACCTTAGGAACATAGAACAATATTGATTGATTATGGGCAATTATAAACACATTACTTGGTCACGTTATTTATCATCTATATCTTACACTTACGGTTACGGAATATAATGTTTTATTAAACTTTTAATATCTTAACTCGTCATATCTTTTTCTTTATTTGGAATACCCTGTATAATTTTTTTTTTAATTTTAGGTACAGGTATAAACTATGCATTGGATGCCACTAAGCACTCCACATCACTTAATGAAAGAAAAATAGATTCGTTTGTTTAGAGATAATGTTGAATAATGTTTCAATTTGTACAAGTACTTATATTATATATACAAAGCAAAATAATATATATGTATATATATATATATATATATATATATACATATATATATATATATATATATATATATATATATATATATATATATATATATATAAATAAAAAGTCTAAAGCTTTTAGCATAGATAAGATGTAGAGCTTAAATGTATCTAATGTAAGACACACGTGTATTGTTATTTATCTTGATTCATGACCTCATAAATTTAACTAAAGTCCGTATTTGCATCTTACTATATTGTGAGATATGCACTGGCGACACTGTATACCGGTAGACGTTAATAATTCAAACACTTTGAGTTCAAAGATCTTCGTCCCGAGAGCTTTTACTATGACAGAAGGGTAAGATAAAATATTTGATGGACGTAACAGATGGAACTTAAGACTTCATGGTATTAATTAAAATTGTAATTTTACTTAAAATTACACCCGCTTTAGGCGTTTTTGTAAGTCGTTATATTTGTTTATTATTAAATTATATTAATTAAGAATAGTTCAGAGAGTCGTTTTTAGAAGCACAAGGTTATATATATATATATTTATATATATATATATATATATATATATATATATATATATATATATATATATATATATATATATATATATATATATATATATATAACGCCGATTCTATCTGAAATTATACTAAGAATATTGACGGATTAAGTTTATAATAAAGACAAAAAAATAATATATTATAAAATGTTACAGTACTTACTACATAATAATACTGGGGCAAGTATACCATTATATTGGTCTCCAACAAAATTGGACCACCATCATCGCTCTATAAGTCTTTGTTAAATTTCTTTATTGGTAACACCGATCGATTCTCACCCCAACGACCATAGACCACGACGGCGACCATCACTTATTACTAAGCTTTCATGTAAATTCGTTGTAGTTCTGTAGTTCATGTAGTTCTAGCATAAAACTCCTAAGAAAATATTTTATAAATGTATATATATACATATATATATATATAATATATATATATATATATATATATATATATATATATATATATATATATATATATATATATATATATATATATATATATATATATATATATATATATATATGTATATATATACATTTATAAAATATTTTCTTAGGAGTTTTATGCTAGAACTACATGAACTACAGAACTACAACTAATTTACATGAAAGCTTAGTAATAAGTGATGGTCGCCGTCGTGGTCTATGGTCGTTGGGGTGAGAATCGATCGGTGTTACCAATAAAGAAATTTAACAAAGACTTATAGAGCGATGATGGTGGTCCAATTTTGTTGGAGACCAATATAATGGTATACTTGCCCCAGTATTATTATGTAGTAAGTAGTGTAACATTTTATAATATATTATTTTTTGTCTTTATTATAAACTTAATCCGTCAATATTCTTAGTATAATTTCAGATAGAATCGGCGTTATATATATATATATATATATATATATATATATATATATATATATATATATATATATATATATATATATATATATATATATAGATATATATATATATATATATATATATATATATATATATATATATATATATATATATATATATATATATATATATATATATATATATATATATATACCTTGTGCTTCTAAAAACGACTCTCTGAACTATTCTTAATTAATATAATTTAATAATAAACAAATATAACGACTTACAAAAACGCCTAAAGCGGGTGTAATTTAAGTAAAATTACAATTTTAATTATACCATGAAGTCTTAAGTTCCGTCTGTTACGTCCATCAAATATTTTATCTTACCCTTCTGTCATAGTAAAAGCTCTCGGGACGAAGATCTTTGAACTCAAAGTGTTTGAATTATTAACGTCTACCGGTATACAGTGTCGCCAGTGCATATCTCACAATATAGTAAGATGCAAATACGGACTTTAGTTAAATTTATGAGGTCATGAATCAAGATAAATAACAATACACGTGTGTCTTACATTAGATACATTTAAGCTCTACATCTTATCTATGCTAAAAGCTTTAGACTTTTTATGTATATATATATATATATATATATATATATATATATATATATATATATATATATATATATATATATATATATATATATATATATATATATATATATATATATATATATATGTATATATATATATATATATATATATATACATATATATTATTTTGCTTTGTATATATAATATAAGTACTTGTACAAATTAAAACATTATTCAACATTATCTCTAAACAAACGAATCTATTTTTCTTTCATTAAGTGATGTGGAGTGCTTAGTGGCATCCAATGCATAGTTTATACCTGTACCTAAAATAAAAAAAAATTATACAGGGTATTCCAAATAAAGAAAAAGATATGACGAGTTAAGATATTAAAAGTTTAATAAAACATTATATTCCGTAACCGTAAGTGTAAGATATAGATGATAAATAACGTGACCAAGTAATGTGTTTATAATTGCCCATAATCAATCAATATTGTTCTATGTTCCTAAGGTTATTTTCATGACTTTTATATCATCGGTAATAAGCTTCTAGGCTTTATTGAGAGAAGGGTTCACAAGGTGTTACAGAGCTGGATCCCCATTTAGGGAATTGCTCGCCCTGATAAATAAAATGCTGTTGACTTATGTATCAGAAACGGGGAGAAAGTGAAGAATTAAGTGTCTTCACACTACATAAATTCACTATGACCACTCTGTTGTATGCGGGAAATGTGTGCTGCTAGCGTAGCGTGGCTTTTAACCACGTCAGTGTAGTAGTAGCCTAAGCTTAATCAATATCACTTTAAAAGGAAAAAATGAATAAGATGGATCGGTTATACTAAGATGGATAGTCTCAATTATATGGATATTCAGTTTATTTATTAAATATGATTTTGTTATCGTTAATATTGATAATTTTTTGCAAAAAATATTTTCAGTAGAACACCTCTATATCCTCTTAATTTTCTGCCCCAATATTTTTTTTTAATTTATATATTTTGAACACAATCTATTATTGCTTTCAATAATAAATCCCTTGTTTTCAATTATTATTATTTTTTTATTATATTTTTTGTTACTTTTTCCTTTTTTTATCCTTGACGGTGTTTTTTGTATTTTGCGCTGTATCCGATAAATGGCAGGGTAGCAAGATTAACTTAGTTAAGAAACCTCTGTTTAGAAAACTGATTTGGGTTGAGATTAAAGAAAAACCATTGGATCCCATAAACACCAAAATACATATTGTAGAATAATCACAGGATGGCATTACTTCCAAACCACAGCAGTGAAAACTCACCGTTTTACCCTCGTTTGTAGTTGAAAAAAAGGTCCTACATCAAAAAACAAGGTATGTTATATAGATAATTATAAAACATTTAAAATTCCTAAAAACAGCCACACAAAGTATAAATTGTATCAAATTTGCAATGCAGTACTAGTATTTAATTATCTCTTGACATGCAAACATGTTCGTTAGTTTTATTTATTTTGTATAGCAAATAATATTGCGAATGCATTCAAATTAGTTACTAGGTACTTCATTGGGAAGGGTGCAGCCATGATCAATCTTAGTTTACATTCATATTTGCATATTATGTGGGTGTATTAATTTCACAAACTACTTCTCTAGTCTCTAGTATAAATAATTATATAACTTAAATAGAAAAATTATTAATGCTAGACGTTAAGGGACGATATTAAATTAATGTCCTATCTACATAAAATAATTGTAGAATAAAAATTGAAAGCACTTTCCACACAAAGTGCTTTTTAATTAGTTGTAAAACTAAGTACGATTACGTTACTTTTTATCCTCAAACTAGACACAGTAGCCTTATACTATACGAAGAAAATATTAATTATATAATATTTAAAGTGTATATAATATCTGAAATATTTGTACCATATCATAATGGAATACGAAAACAAAAGAAATAAGCTAATCAATAAAATGAATAACTGCTTCATTACCATTAATAAGTCATAGCAGAATAACGAGTAATAAAAATCGTATAAAACTTGCTTTAAAACCGCACTAAGCTTAGAGTAATTAAAACTTTGAAAGCACTGGTTTTAAGATTCATAAACATTAAGTAAACGGAAGACAAATAGTAAATTAACTTACACCATAAACTTGTATAGGAGTTTGCTATTTTTTGTGGAACTTAAAAAAGCTCTGCAGAGATGGCCAGCGTTAAGGTTGGCATATTGATCGTCTATGAAACACGTAGGCAATATAAGTAATAATCGTAGAACTTAAGTGTCGATATTCCGACACCTACCTCGCATTATGTCGAAGACAAAGAAAGCGGTGGCAGCTAAATGACTGTATAACTTCCATAATGGGATATTAAAAGCGAAGTTACCTTATAAATTATTAGAATTAATTTTAACGTTAGTGTCAAGTAAAAATGAAAAGACAAACTTTCATAAGGTTACAAGTATACAAAAAAATGTTTGAAATATGAAAAATATTTTATTATAGAATTTATTTTGGTATGACATAAAATATTTTATAAATGTATATATATACATATATATATATATATATATATATATATATATATATATATATATATATATATATATATATATATATATATATATATATATATATATATATATATATATATATATATGTATACATACACATTTCATTCATTTCTAATCCTGATCATGCGAAAAATGTTTTAAAGAATATGTAGCAGGTATATTATTATATTATAAATATTTAAAATACATCCAAGATTATATAGAGGTGTAGGAGAAAACAAAACAACATAATTTCGTAAATATAAAAAATAATTCAAAATTGTTCGTTCCGTATTATATATTATTAAATTTGACGTATCTAAACATTATTTTTATTCTTTTATTAAATATATTTGAACTACCTGTCAGGCATATAAATTACGTATAAAAATCTATGTTTATGAAATATGATAAGTATGTTAATTTTTCCGCAAAGTGCACAATTTTCAAAAGCAAATTAAACGCAAGCAGAGCAGAAACTTCTGGTGTCCATTTAATTAAAATTTAATTAATGTTCGAACGTGTGTTCTGTTTTCAAAATTCAGTGTTCATGAAAATATTTGAGCGTGTAACAATCAGTTATTATTATCATAATTAAAGCCTTATTTTGTTCACATTGTATTTCAAATGTTTTAAATTCTTTACTATATTCTCTATGAGTTGTAAGAACATTTTTTTTTATTATTTATTTTTAAGCAAAAAGAAAGTAAAAAAGAGGAAAGAAAGTAAGTACAGTTCTCTCATCAATTTCTTAGTATATTGAATAATAAATTCCAATTACAAAAGAATTTGTTTGAAATATATTTTACACTGTGATTTCTATAAAATTATAATATTTTTATTATAATTATTATTAATTGCATATGGCTAAATAGCATCTCTAATTCTTTGTCATTTTGGTCCGTCCGTCCGTCCATCTGTCTGTATTTTCCTTTGATGTACGAAATATAATAGGTCGGTATAATACGTATATACAAATATGAAAACTAATTTGTAACGCAACTGCTGAAGCGCAAAAGGATGCACTTTGTACATATTCGTTGCTTCGCTATCTCGCTGATATACCTTATGTTACGTGTTACGTGATATTTCCTTTTTAAATATTTTGGAGATTTTTGTTTATATTTATTTATTAAAGAAAGTTAAGGTTGGTTGGTTGGTTTTTACCAATTCAAAGCACAAAGCATATGTACAAAATCTTTATGTGCTAAATTAAGCTAAAACAAAAAAGTTAAAAAAGTTGTTCTCGTTTATAAGTTAACAGTCTGAAAATAGTTTTTAATACCGATATAATAATTTCAATACGGATATGTAACCGTTGCCGTTTAAAAATGAAAACGCTCATACCTCCTAGTACGGAGCGTTGTGTACGCGAATTCGATTCTATTCGAGTAATCGAGTAATCTAATATTCATATTGTATGTAATTATTCAATTATAACGTTATCTAACTGTAATTACATGGAACAATAATTAGAAATCCAGCACACAAAAACACCATTTAATCTTACTTTGCAGCACAATCTTCGTCTATCCTCCTAATTAAAGAGACCGGCTTCCGGAGAATTCTGTTTAATAAATTGAGTTACCTCGCTTGAGAAACCATTATGCAACAATGCATCTGCGCAAGAAGGCAAATTATGCGATGAAAATTAATTATTATCTAATTTGACCTTATTATTAATATTAATTTTGCAAAGCGTGTTCGCCAATTTTGAATGTCTTTTTCATAAAATTTTAGTCCGGTCAAGTTTGCTATAAAAATAATGGTAAAATTTATATAGAAATATTTATTTCGGCCTGTTTAAACACGTGTTTTGTTAATTTATTCATTTTTATATAAACGTAACAATGTTTATGTATGACGTAAAAAAATATGAATAAATATTAGAATGTAATGAGACTTGACCCCACATTTGGAAGCACTCCAATGGCTAAAGCGTAGCCATTCTAGCTATACATTTTTATCGAGCTACGAGGAAATTCTTATACGCTTGTTGTTCTTTGGAATTTAGTAGCAAGTATAAATCTTCCTATAGAGATCCTTAATTGGTTAGAGCGCTTGAAAGGTTTCCAAGCGGCGCGGGTTCGAGACCTGATACATTAAATTTTTTATACGTTTCTCAATATTTTTCTGATTTTAATATGTAAATACTTTAAATAGTATTAAAGTGGTAGACCTAGGTTATTAAAAGTCAAAACCCTGAATCAAAAATATGCCACAAAAAAACTGTGTGAAAATTTAATTTACAATGAATAATATATGGACTTCTCACTTTTTAATTTTTATAACAATAACAATATTTAAAGTAATAAAATATTATTATTAATACACAGTCAATGTGCACTCTTCTATTGATAAGCTAGACTATTTCATACGATTCAATAAGTCACGTTATCCACGCTCGATAGAAGTTACTTACACTTGCGATTATGGCAGTTCGCATTTGTACGCGAATTCCAATATGAAATGTAGTAGGTATGGCTTGCTACGTTTATTCTCATAATATTTTTATTATAGTAGATATGTTTTTATGTCGTAGAACGTTGCTATATGGCAGTTGGATAATACTATTCAGTGTACTAGACTACAAAGTTATCAATGTCTTTAAAATTTAGAATCTAGAGAAGTGTTTTTGTGTTTTAAAATACTGTATGTGATGCCAGGTTAGATGCTAAAACTTGACTTAAAGCTTTGTTCGATAAAAAACGTAAAACGGGAGTAATTTATTAATAAGCATTTCGCTTTCATGACTTTCAAGTATGTATGTATATCAAAAGTTAAGTATCATAATATGTAAAAAAATAACGAGTCATATGGAAATAGCCATTGTATGGCTCAACTGTGAATTTCCACAAAATGAAACTACGGCGTTTATTCAAATGAAGTTAAATTTCATAATTTACCGAGCATTTCTGTTGAATTTTTATACGAGTCCAGCGAGATAGGAACGGTAACAGTTGGTCATACAATAAACGTGTGAAATAGTATGTTTTAAATATTTTAAAAATACAAGTCTTACTCAAATCAATTAAATTCAAAATATTATTTATTCAAATAGACGTTTACTACTTTTGATTCGTCCTGCCTAGAGTAAGAAGCTTTACTAGCTCGGAAGTGGCAAATTTAAAGTACAATGCGGTATTTATTATAGACGCGTATATTGACTCATAAAGAATTTATTTACTTTTTGGCGGCGATAACTAGGCGTTACAAGCTTATCTTTATTCCTCGTTCTTATCGTTTGTATGTAACTGTTTTTGAAAAACGCTGAATTTACTTTTAAACAACTGTAAGAATACATATTTGTTTGAAATCATCTCACAGAGAATTTCTAGGTCAATTATTATAAGTTGATCCCACGGCTCTTTTTTTGAGAACAAATATTTTAATAATATCTGTTGCACTGCCTCATCATAGCAATACCATCATAAGATACTATGAGAATATCTAAAATAAACTAGTTGGGCAGTACATTGAATTATATGTTTGTAGGTGGGTATTCCACTGGAGCTTAAAATTTATAGCTATACCTAAGAACATTATTGATTTCGTAACGTTAAGAGTTTCATCTTTAATAGAAAGATTAAAATTAAATATTTTAACAATAGATAATGCAAATTCAATATATTTATTTTATTTTATTTAGAATACATCAACAATCAAGTTAAAAATTTAATAATTAGTAAAGAATAAACAAACGACACCGGGTGGCACCACTAGTTATAATTAGTACAAACCGACTAATAGATGAGCTTATAAATTATTCTGAGCTTATTCTACTTTCATAGATCAGTATCACGAAACTACATTATCACCCCGCTTGTTACAGTGACTTAGTGGACTCCTAATGCCATATGACGTAATGTGCGGTCGCTTGTTTACTATAGCTGCTGGTTTTAGGAGAACTAACGCCTAATGAGCTTTCAGGAATAGGCGATGAAATTTGAAAAATATTATGATTAAAATTCGTTATACTCTTTGTATACAAGAAGTCTATATAAAATAATTTAGTTTCACGCTATATCCCGCACATGGCAGGGTAGGCAGAGGGAAACGTAGGAACCTAGTAGACACTCCGTTCCCCGCTTTCCGTCCGTCTGTTGAGCGGAACTCAACGCCGTGCGTTTCCTTGTTACCAGAGCGAAGAAAATGAAAATAATTCATTCTCCCCGAGTGGGATCCGAACCCACAAACCGTCGCGTTTACAGCCAGAAGCTATGCCTCTACGCCACGACGGTCCTCAAAAAATATTAACAATTATTATTACAACAGCTATTAAAGAGTAATGTTTTTGTAATACTGGAGATGTTATTGCGTTGCAGTTTACGTTTCCTTAAGAATTCTATTGGCACAATATTTTTAATAAGTAAAAAGTGAAAATCAAAGTATTCTATGTCTACATAATATTTCCCTTCTCTATAAATACACAATTTAATTATAGATAAATATAAACATAATTTACATTATAAGTATTTGCATAATTTTATTTGAAATTAATATAGAAATTTGTATTATATGTATAGAAATATTGTTCACCTAGTGTTGTTAATTTTAGCGTCGTAAGTTGTAGTTATTCCCGTGGAGCGCGGTTTGTCGCTGCACGTAAGCTTTTGACTTAATCATGTGTACATTTGCTTTATAGTGTCGTATAATTTTGTTTTGTTTGTTTTGTTTCATATCTAAGACTTTATACAGCTTTTATGTTGACTTTAAAATTGGAAAGCCCTTAAAATATATTAACGTAACTTTACCATCTGTGAAGAAAGCTTTAAAAAAAAAA